>CM042846.1:96959252-97231752 GCA_023653725.1 Bungarus multicinctus
AAAAGGATGCAAATGACCAGCTGCCTGCAAGGAGCATCAATCCTTCCCTCCCATCCCATCAGAGCTGAAGAAGCTTCCTGGATGAGAAGCAAAACGTCTTCAAATAAAACTCAGAAAGTCCAGTTGCCTCTTGGAAAAAAAGCACCTTTAGGACAACCATGGCCTTGAAGGGCGGAGAGTCTCCATAGACACGTGACTTCTTTGATGCTCTCTGTGTTTGGTGTGAGGTTTTCTTTTCTTTTTGAGATGTTTCATGACCCAACTAGGGAACATTATCAGTGCCAGAAGGGATTGGGGTTTGGGGCTCTGACCTGTGTTTGCTTTGAGTTAAAACACAAGGCTAAAACGTAGGAGACCGTGAGTTCTCGTCCCTCCTTAGCCATGGAAGCTGGCTATGAAGAAGCGATTTGGGTTGGGCTGAGAGAGAGGGGTGGGGGGGACTGGCCCAGAGTCACCCAGCTGGCTTCCATGTTTAAGGCAGGACTAGAACTCCCAGTAAACCTGGTGATTGACTCAATGTCACCCAGTTGGCTTTCAGGCCTAAGGCCAGGATTTGAACTCATGGCCACCTGCTTTCTTGCCTGATGCCTTAACCACTAGACTTAGAACCAATCACTAGGAGACAGTGAATTCTAGTCCCACTTTAGGCATGAAATCCCGCTGGGTAACTTTTGGCCAATTACCAGGAGTCAGTGAGTTCTAGTCCCACCTTAGGCATGAAAGACAGTTGGGTGACTTTGGGTCAATTACCAGGAGATGGTGAGATCTAGTTCCACCTTAGACATGAAAGACACTTGGGTGACTTTGGGCCAATCACCAGGAGTCGGTGAGTTCTAGTTCCACTTTAGGCATTAAAGTGATCATCATCTGGGAGCAATTTGGGCCAATGACTGGGAGATGGTGAGTTCTAGTCCCACCTTTGACATGAAATCCGGCTGGTTGATTCTGGGCCAGTCACGCTCTTTCATCCCACAGCGTTGTTGCGGGGAAAATAGGGAAGAAGAAAATGGTGTTGGATACGTTTTATCCCTTTGAGTTATTTCTAAAAGCAATGTATAAATAAAAATAAAAAATATTTTTAACCACGCTTTCGTTGGGCAGGACCCACCGTCCTGGAGGTGTTCAACACCCTGCTGAAGCACCTGAGCCTGAGTGTGGATTTCGAGCTGGGCAACACGAGGGGCGATCACGGCCACGCGGCCCTCTCTGCCCCCTCTAAGGACAACGACGAGCGGATTGTCCAGAACGCCATCATTCAAACCATCGGTGAGTGTGCGGGGTGGGATCTCACCTGGTGTCTTATTTTTTTAAATATACCTTTTGTTCAGAGTTTGGCAGCGTAAATTCAGCGCCAGAAAAGTAAACACTGAGGCTTCATTTAACTTCTTTACAAACACATCAAGTAAATTTTACAGTACCAGTTGTAGATTTCCTCCAACATGGAGCAAACTCAAAGAGAAGCAGACATGTTACAGGTTCAGAAACTTAACTCTAGTCTTCAGCAAGGAAGCAAGCTAGTTTCTCTTTCACTTTAGAGCTGAGCACAGAAGAGAGATAAACCAGGTTCAGATTCTCTCTTAAAGTTTCAGCCCCCAATTCAGCTCTCATTGGCTGACCTTGTTACTAAGCTCTATTCCAGTTCGTGAATATATCTGATACCTTTTCATCCCTTTGGTGCAAAATAACAATAATAATGATGATAATAAAAATAATAGAAAAAGTCATAGAAAATGAAGACGTTAAATTGCTCTGGGACTTCAGAATCCAGGCAAACGGGCACCTGCCACACAACCCCCCGGACTTAACAGTTGTCGATAAGAAAGAACAAAAAAGTCTGGATAGTGGATGTGGCAGTGCCTGGAGAGAGCAGAAGGGAAGAGAAAGCGCGGGAGAAGATGGCAAAATGCGAAGACCTACAAGAAGCAATAGAGTGACTGTGGCAAAGGCAAGCAAGGGTAGTACCAATAGGCATAGGTGCAATTCCAAAACGACTGGAGCACCCCTTGAACACCATCGGTGGCATTGACACATTTGCCGTCGGTCAATTGCAGAAGGCCGCTTGACTTGGAACTGCTTCCATCCTGCAGCAATATCTGTAACACCGTCAAACATCCACATCTCCCTATCCTTGGGAAGGACTTGTCAGGTAGACAGAAATGCCAAACCCAGTCAGAACATCGGGCTGACTATGAGATTAATAATAATAATAATATTATAAAATAATAAGGGTCCCCCTCTGGTTTTTCCTCTCTATGACCGCTGTGTAATTCAGTCAAACCGAATGTTATGACTGGGACAAGGATTCTACAAACCTTGTGTCCAAACCTAGAAATATTTCTGGCCTGGGGAATTCTGGGAGTTGTAGTCCACCCGCCTTAAAGTGGCCATAGTTGAGGAACTGTCTTTAAGGGATAATTCTAAAAAGTGGTCCAATGATTTGATAAGATGTGGAAAAATTCCTTGCCGCTATTCTTGCATTAAAGGTGGACTCAGCCTTCCGTCCTTCTGAGGTGGGTAAAACGAGGACCCAGATTGTTGGGGGCAAGAGGTTATTAGAGAGGGGTGGAAAAGCACTGTGAAGCGGTATAGAAGTCTAAGGGCTATTGCTAAATGGAGAGGGAGGGAGAGAGGGAAGGAAGGAAGGAAGGAAGGAAGGAAGGAAGGAAGGAAGGAAGGAAGGAAGGAAGGAAGGAAGGAAGGAAGGATGGATGGATGGATGGATGGAAAATGAGAAGGGAGGGAAACAAGAAGAAGGAAGCCATGGTGATGCAGTGGTTAGAATACAGTATTGCAGGCTAATTCTGCCGACTGCCAGGAGTTTGATCCTGACTGGCTCCAGGTTGACTCAGCCTTCCATTCTTCCAAGGTCTATAAAATGAGGACCCAGATGGTTGGGGGCCAGAGGCTGACTGTAAACTGCTTAGAGAGGGAGGGAAAAGCACTGTGAAGCGGTAGATAAGTCTAAGGCTATTGCTAAGTAGAGAGGGAGGGAGGAAGGGAGGGAAGGAAGGAAGGAAGGAAGGAAGGAAAATGAGAAGGAAGGGAAATAAGAAGAAGGAAGCGCCATGGTGATGCAGTGGTTAGAATACAGTATTGCAGGCTAATTCTGCCGACTGCCAGGAGTTTGATCCTGACCGGCTCCAGGTTGACTCAGGTCTATAAAATGAGGACCCAGATGGTTGGGGGCCAGAGGCTGACTCTGTAAACCGCTTAGAGGGGGCTGTAAAAGCTCTGTGAGGCAGCATATAAGTTTAAATGCTGTTGCTATTCCCTGTCTTAGGAGTAGCTGGTAGGTGGGGTTTTTTTTTCTATCAGGGCAACCTGGTCGACCCAAATTATGGGAAGGAGCAGCCTGCTTCCGTTTCCGCCCTGCAGC
Source organism: Bungarus multicinctus (assembly GCA_023653725.1). Taxonomy (NCBI): domain Eukaryota; kingdom Metazoa; phylum Chordata; class Lepidosauria; order Squamata; family Elapidae; genus Bungarus; species Bungarus multicinctus. The sequence goes on from CM042846.1 coordinate 96,962,629, forward strand.
CCCAGTCCTGGAGCCTTCGCAGGCAGTCGCTTTCACAATCAAACCATTTTTGTCTTAAATGCCTATTCAGAGGTGTTAATCCCACTGCCTAATGTGCAAGCAGCCCAGGTTCGAATCCCAGAAAGGGGAAGGCTAGCTGATGAGAGCTAAACGGCTTGAAATAGATCGATACTATTTCTTGGTCGGAAAATATAAATGTAATGTTCTGCTCGTAGGTTTCTTCGGAAGCAACCTGCCGGATTACCAGCGGTCGGAGATCATGATGTTTATCATGGGGAAAGTCCCTGTCTTTGGGGTGGCCTCCCAGACCTTGGACACCAGCGAGCTTGGGTTCGTGTCCTCCTCCTGTCCGGGTTTTCTTCCTGCAGTCTGGTACTAATAATAGGAGGAGCCTTGGCGGGGGGGGCGGTGCAGTATTGCAGGCTGGCTCCACCCACTGCCAGCGGTTCGATCTTCGAAAGTTGCATCCTTCCGGGGTTGGTAAGATGTGGAGCCAGATTTCTGGGGGCAAATAGGCTGGCTCTGAACACGGCTTAGAGAGGGCTGGAAACCACTGCGAAGTGGTATACAAGGCTAAGGGCTATTGCTAAGGGGGAAGGAAAGGAAGGGAGGGGAGGAAAGGAAGGGAAGGTAAAGGAAGGAAAAAAAGAAGGAAAGGAGGGAAGGGAAGGAAGGAAGGGCTGTGATGAAGCAGTGATTAGAGTGCAGTATTAGAGACACAGATGTTTATATGAATTGCTAAGATGCCTGGACTAATATAGGAGAATCTTTCAGGCCAGGGTTGAAATGCAGGGTCCTTGGTGCTCTCTGAGCTTGCCTGTTTTCTTGCAGACGTTTTATGACCCAGCTAGGAAACATCATCCATGCTAGAAGGGACTATGATTTGGAGAGAGAGAGAAGGGGAGGAGAGGGAGATGGAGGAGGATAACAACTGTGGGGTCCCTGGTGCTCTCTGAGCTTGGTGGTTTTCTTGCAGATGTTTCATGACCCAACTAGGTAACATCATCAGTGCTAGATTTGTAGAAAGGAGGGGGAAGAAGAGGAAGAGGAGGAGGAGGATGACTGTTGTGGGGTCCTTGGTGCTCTCTAACCTTGGTTATTTTCTTACAGACATCTCACGCCCCAACAAGGTAACATCATCGGTGGGAGAAGGTGCAATCCCCTTCCCTTCTAGCCCTGATGAAGTTACCTAGTTGGGTCATGAAACGTCTGCAAGAAAACCACCAAGCTCAGTGAGTCCTCCTCCTCCTCTTCAACCCCTCCTCCCTCCTAGTGCTGATGATGTTACCTCGTTGGGTGATGAAACGTCTGCAAGAAAACAGCCAAACCTCAGAGACTGCCCAGCACCCCAGAGTCCTCCTCTCTGCAGCGCCTTCCCCTCCCTGCTCTGAAAGATCAACAGGTGGTGTTTGCAAGCAAGATCCTTCTGGGTGTATTTTGCTTCTGAGGACTGGGGCCGGTGACGTCGGGGTCCCCAGATTGACTGGCGTCTTCTCCCCCTGGATGGTTTTCCAGCCAGGAATGCTGTTGGCCCCAGCCTTGACTGACAGGTGCCAGGTTTCCAAGTGGTGAAATCCATTTAAAAAGAATAAAACAAAGTCCATCTTCCAAGACAATTTCTTTTATTTAGGAAAGCGTCAAATTGGCAACGTCCGTGGTAATTCCAGATCTGACACAACCCGGAATTACACCACAAATATTAAAAGTTAGAAACACCCCCCACCCCCCAAAAAAGTCACCTTCTCCAATAGAAATATTTAAATAAAAGAAATTGTCCTTGGAAGATGGACTTTGTTTTATTCTTTTTAAATGGGTTTCAGTCACTTGGAAACCTGGCAACAAGCTGCAGCCTTGGACTTTCTCCCGTTTTCTTCCAAGGTGTGATATTTCCTTTGCTCTTTTCTCGCAGGGATTTGGGAACGAGGAGGATTCAAATCATGCTGCTACGGTCATTGCTGATGGTAAGAGGGGATTCTGGGATGGGGGGCGTGGGATGAGATGCCGAATTTCGGGGGCAGCTTCCCCAGATGTGCTTGCAGCTCCCTGTCAGGGTTCCGGCCGTTGCCCTCATTAGATCATGAGCCTCGAGCCCAGCTTCAAAAACTTCAAAGGATTTATCAGGAGCAAACGTGTCGGCAGGACCTGCATGAAGCCGATTCTGAGACATGTAATTCACTGTCACCCTTGATCCTGGTTCCCCCACCCCTCTGGGTATATCATGATTCATATTCTCCAACGAAACACGTTCATAGCTGAGAGTCATCAATCACATTCTCCAATTAGGGATTTTTCCCGGGCAGAAATTCCAGCCGCTTAGTTACAATCTTTGCAAGATAAGAACGGAGCACACTTTCAGTTCCAAACTGCTGCATTGCTCTTTCAAATCCCCCCCCCCCCCCACTTCTGTTCATGGCAACTCTTAAAACAGGCATAGAAATGTTTTATGAGTTGACACTCCCTTAATCCCTGACAGCAAGGATTCCAGTTGTCAACTCGTAAGGCGTTCCTGGCCTGCTCTTCAGTTGCCAGAGGCAGGAGGGCGGGAGAACTGATGGAGCAGCTCAGTTACCACGACTAGAAAGCACATTCCATGCATGCCTTTCTCCAGATTGTATCCCAGGTTACCAGAGCCAGCCGGGAGAGGCGAGAGTTTTCCACAGCCCAGGAAAATGCTTTGTTGGAGAATGTGATTTATGACACACCCTGGGAGGAGGGGAGAAACAGGGTCGTAGGTGGGCAGTAAATTACGTGGGGCAGAGCCGACTGCACTTGGGAACATGTGGACATGTTGCTCCTAATAAATAATTGGATTTCTTCTGAAACTTGGCTCGAGGCTCATGAATTAATTAGGGCATCCGTTGGAAACCTGACATCCGTCCTGTTAGAGCAGGGATCTCCGAATGTGGCCCCTTTAAGACAAGTGGACTTCAACTCCCAGAATTCTTATGGACTTCAACTTGTGGACCAACTCCCATCTTAAACTGGCCAAGTTTGAAGACCCCGTTTAGAGGATCCTGCAACACTCGATGTGCCAATTCTACCGGATCAAAGGGATGACAGATCACCGTCACGTTGAGTTCCTGATCACCGACTACAACTCCCAGCATCCCCTGACCTTGCAATGCGCAGCTGATGATTTCTAGGGTGGCCTTCGGAAGGCATGGGTGAAAAAGGCCCTGTACCGCGAATGAAACCCTGCCAGTCAGGGTTCCCATTGTTGTAGTTCCTTGACTTATAACTGCTCACTTAGTGTGCAAAGTTACAACGGCACCGTTTTTCACACTTGCAACCTTGGCAGCATCCCCACTGTCACGGGATCGAAACTCAGATGCTTGGCAACTGGCATGGACTCATGATGGTTGCAACGCCCCGGGGGACACCTGAACCCCAGAGGTGGGTATTAAGCCGGTTCTAACTGGTTCTGGAGAACCGGTAGTGGAAATGTTGAATAGTTGGGAGAACCGGCCAATCTCACCTCTGACTGGCCCCGCCCCCCTCTATGCTCCGCCTCCCATTGAGTCCAAGCTGATGGGCTGGGTCTCCTTTGGTTGCCCTGCACAGGAGAATGGAACTGGAAAGCAGGTTAGTGGGGAGGGGAGGGAAGGGGGATTTTGCAGTATAACCTTCCCCTGCCACGCCCACCAAGCCACGCCCACCAAGCCACACCACGCCCACAGAACCAGTAGTACAAAATGTTGACTCCCACCACTGTCTTCCCTCCTTCCAAGGTCTCTAAAATGAAGGACCCCGATGGAGGCCAGAGGCTGACTCTGTAAACCGCTTAGAGGGGGCTGGGAAGCATTGGGAAGCAGTAGGTAAGGCTAAGGGCTGTTGCTAAGTGGAAAGGAAGGAAGGAAGGAAGGAAGGAAGGAAGGAAGGAAGGAAGGCAGGCCGTGGTGGCATAGTGGTTAGAGTGCAATATTGCAGTCTGACTCTGCCCACTGCCAGCAGTTCAAGTTTGACTCAGCCTTCCATCAGAGGTGGGTATTCAGCCGGTTCTGACCGGTTCTGGAGAACCAATGGTGGAAATTTTGAGTAGTTCGGAGAACCGGCCAATCCCACCTCTGACTGGCCCCGCCATCCCCATCTCTTCTCTGCCTCCCACTGAGTCCCAGCTGATGGGCTGGGTCACCTTTGGTCGCCCTGCACAGGAGGACGGAGCTGGAAAGCAGGTCAGTGGGGGTGGGGAGGGAAGGGGGATTTTGCAGTAAACTTCCCCTGCCACGCCCACCAAACCACGCCCACAGAACCGGTAGTAAAATTTTTTGAATCCCACCACTGGAGAAAGGGAAGGGAGGGAGGGAGGGAGGATGATGGGAGGGAGGGAGGAAGGAGGGAGGGAAGAAAGCAGAGGTGGTCTTCAGCCAGTTCTGACCGGTTCTGAAGAACTGGTAGTGGAAATTTGTAGTAGTTGGGAGAATCCAACCAATCCCACCTCTGACTGGTCCCATCCTCAATTCTTCTCTACCTCCCATTGAGTTCCAGCTGATGGGCTGGGTCTCCTTTGGTTGCCCTGCACAGGAGAACGGAGCTGGAAAGCAGGTCAGTGGGGTGGGGAGGGAAGGGGGATTTTGCAGTAACCTTCCCCTGCCACGCCCACCAAGCCACGCCCACAGAACTGGTAGTAAAAAACGTTGAATCCCACCATTGGTGAATCCCCCTTTAGCAACCTTCGGATGGGCAAAATGCATCCGTGGGACTGATTGGGGTAGATTGCAGGGGACACACCGAAATATAATTTCATCGTATTTTACATCCATCTCAAATTTACTGCATTTTATTCCAATTCCCTGCTTTGCTGGCTGAGGAATTCTGGGAGTTGTAGCCCACAAGGCTTAAAGGGGCCAAGGTTGGAGACCCCTGCTCTGACCCGTTCCAGCAGCTGCCAGTCATGCCTATGCAGGACGAATTGGGGACCTTGCTTGTGTTTATTGTGGGCCTCCTCGGCAGGTGACCTCCGGCTACAACGCCAAGAGCATCGCCTCGGTCCTCTCGGCGCCCTTCCTGGACCCTCTGCTGTCCACCTCCCTCATGGAGGACTCCGAGCTGCGGCAGCTGGTCTTGGAGATCCTACACAACCTGATTGACCGGCACGACAACAGAGCCAAGCTTCGAGGGATACGGTAAGGGGGGGTCCTGGCCTTGGCGTAGCTGAAGCGGGGAAGTGAACTATACTTGAAAGGTTAGGAGAGAGTGGGGAGGGTTTGAGCTATTCTCCAAGGCACCTGGAAGGCCAGACAAGGAATAATGGATGGAAACTGACCAAGGAGAGATTCAGCCTGGAAATAAGGAGGAATTTTCTGGCAGTGAGAATCAAAGTTCCATTGAAGCTTCATCACTGGAGACTTTCAAGAAGAGACTGGACTGCCATCTGTCAGGAATGATGCAGAGTCTCCTGCTTGGGCCGGGGGCTAGACTAGATGATCTCCAAGTCTGTTATTCTCTTACACTGTTTGAAGGTGTGAAGATAGAGACAGACAGACAGATGATAGATGGATGAGATGATTGACACATAGATAGATATAGATTAGATAGATAGATAAATAAATGGTAGATAGATAGATAGATAGATAGATAGATAGATAGATAGATAGATAGATAGACAGACAGACTAGACAGACAGACAGACAGACAGACAGATAGAAGAGACTGGACTGTCATCTGTAAGAAATGGGGTAGGATCTCCAGGATTGCAAGTTGGTGGTTGTCACTGTCAGTTGTTGTTTCCATAAGAAATGAGTCTATTCCCCCCCACCCCCGGCTGCCCTTTCTAGAATCATCCCGGACGTGTCTGATCTGAAGATAAAGCGAGACAAAATTTCCCGGCAAGACGTGAGCTTTATGAAGAAGGTAAATGTCCACTTTACGAGACTTCCATTCAAATTCAGACCAGCGCAGGGATCTCCAATGTGGCCCCTTTAGGACTCGCGGACTTCAACTCTCAGAATTCCCCAGCCAGCAAAGTCCGCAAGTCTTAAAGGGCCACGCTTGGAGATCTAGCAGATTAAGCCTCGCAGGTCAAAGGGTGTCAATTGGCGGGGAGTGGAGGATGGGCCTTTTCTGCAGTGGCTCCCCTGGGTGGAGCATTCTCCCCTCTGGGCACTTTGTGAGGCTTAAAAGGCCTGGCTCTGTTCCCTGAGCCCTGGGCCCCTAAATGCATTTGGGCCCTGTTGCCTGGCTTCACTGCTCCCTGGACAAATTATCTTGGCTGCTGTGTATATTTATTTGGGATGTTTTTTAAAATTGTTTTTCAATGCTTTTTATTGCTTAAACTGCTTTTATAATTTGGGAATGATAAGTTGCCCAGAGTGATTGATTGAGATGGGTGGCTGTAGAAAAGGGAGGGAGAGAGGGAGGGAGGGGGGAAGGGAGAGAGGGAAGGAGGGTGGAAGGAAAGGAGGAAGGGAGGGAGAAGGAGGGATGAACAGGAGGGAGGAATGGAGGGAGGGAGGTAAAAGGAAAGAAGAAGGAGAACGGGAAGAATGGAAAGGGAGAAGGAAAGAAGGAGGGAAGGAAGAAAAGGAAGGAGGGAGGGAGGAGGGAAGAAGGAGGGAGAGAGAAGGAAGAAAGAATAGAAGGAAGGAATGGACAGAGGGAGGTAAAGGAAAGGAAGAGAGAGGGAAGGAAGTAAAGAGGGAGGGAGAAGGAAGGAAGAACAGGTAGAGGAATGGAGAGAGGGAGGTAGAAGGAAAGAAGGAGGGAAGGAAGGAAAGGAGGGAGGGAAAAGGAGGGATGAACAGGAGGGAGGAAGGGAAAAGGAAAGAAGGAGGGAGGGAGGGAGAAGGAAGGAAGAACAGGAGGGAGGAATGGAGAGAGGGAAGGAAAGGAGGAAGGAAGGAAAGGAGGAAGGAAGGAAAGGAGGAGAGGAGAGGAGGTGGGAGGAACCATACCCCCCCCCTGCTTTTTAGCATTAACGCACCCCCTCCCCCCGCTGCTGCGTTGGGTCCTTTTCTTTCTCCCTGCTCAGCACGGCCAACAGCTGTACCGGCACGTCTACTTGGGCTGCAAAGAGGACGACAACGTGCACAAGAATTTTGAGCTGCTCTACACCTCGCTGGCCCTCATCACCATTGAGCTGGCCAACGAGGAAGTGGTCACCGACCTCATCCGCCTGGCCATCGCCCTGCAGGTATCCCCGGGGGGGGGCAGAGGAAGGCCAGGCCCGGGGGGAGGGGAGACCCCCCCCCCCGCTTAGGGGGCGGTGAGAGGCGCAGAAGAATATCTAAATAAATAAAAATAAGATGCAGGCCAGAATGCCCGCCTGCCTACCTGGGAAGGCTTCCAAGGTGCGTTTTCATTCCGGTCCCTTTTGGGGTTTTTTTCCCCTCCCCCGCAAGGACATCGCCATTCTCAACGAGGACAACCTGCCGATGTTCAACCGGTGCAGCATCATGGGGCTGGTGGCCGCGTACCTCAACTTCCTGAGCCAGATGATCGCGATCCCGGCCTTCTGCCAGCACATCAGCAAGGTGGGGCAGCCAAAGTCATAGTTTGTCCCTTGAGCTCTTCATTCCTTTGGGGGCTCACCTTCCTTGCAACGTTTCAGGGGGCGGGGGGGGGGCAACGCAGCAGGCGGCGAGCCATTTTGGGTGCCCCCGTCACCCTTTGGAGGTTGTGATGACCCAGGTTGGGATACAAAAGCAACCAAGTCACAAAACCAGGCGAAGTCCCTTTAATTCCTTCAACTTGGCTTCAAAGGTCCAATTATCATTGATTGGAGAAAAAACTCCCCCACAAACAGTTGTGAAAAGGAAGAACTTCCGTTCAAACTCAAAATACATACTATAAATAGAAAAAAACAACACAAACCACACTGAAGCAATGTGACCAGGCAGGAGAAGGGCTTGAAGACGTCCACAGATATCGAAATACACACACTGGGAAGGATGCCAGAACTCAGATAAGAACTGAAAGACTAGAAATATTTTCATGCTTTCCTGGGCCATGCGCAATTTGTCCTTTTAAACAGTTTTCACAGCTGCAACCCATGAAGGGGATCAGGGCCTTTTCCTCCCCCATAGGCCACGGCATTCATGTTTCTCCCTTATCCATTCCTCTCTGCGTGCCTTAGGATGAAGAGGGGATGGGCCTGGGTCTTCCTCTGCATGCTCAGCCGGCCTGTGCCCTTCCCCAGTTTCCTCCACAACCACACTCCCACTCCCTGTCAGCTGTTCCACCTCTCTTTCTGAGTCAGATTCTAACGGGGGGCATGACAGGAGGCCACGGAGATTCTCAAGTCATCCAGGCCATGGCTGTCCCAAAGGGGATTTTTGTTTTCCAAGAGGCAACTGGACTTCCTTTGTTTTTCTTGGAAGACTGTTTTGCAAGGCACCCGAAGGCCAGACAAGGAACAACGGATGGAAGTTGAATAAGGAGAGATTCAACCTGGAAATAAGGAGAAACTTTCTGACAGTGAGAGCAATCAATCCATGGAACAAAAGTTGCCTTCAGAAGTTGTGGGAGCTTCATCCCTGGAGGCTTTCAAGAAGAGACTGGACTGCCATTTGTCAGAAATGGTGTAGCATCTCCTGCTTGGGCAGGGGGTTGGACTAGATGACCTATAAGGTCCCTTCCAACTCTGATCATCTGTAAGATGTTTTGCTTCTCATCCAAGAAGCTCCTTCAACTCTGACAGGATGGCGAGGAATGGAGGGATGTATATTCCTTGCAGACACAGCTGGTCCTTTGCATCCTTTTAGAGGGTCACTGGGGCCACTTGGAGGTTTGTCCGTGTCCTCAGGGTCACCTGAGTGGTGCAAATGGGTGTGAAGCTTTTTTGGGAATTGCTGAAAGGACCGTGTTGTGGGGTTGTGCTTCCTGCAGGAAGTTTCAGCAGTTCCGAGAAGGCTCCACACCCATTTGCACCACTTGGGTGACCCTGAGGACACACATAAACCTCCAAGTGGCCTTAAGGACTCTAAAAGGACGCAAATGACCAGCTCAGTCTGCAAGGAGTGTAAATCCTTCCATTCCCCTCCATCCAGTCAGAGCTGAAGAAGCTTCTTGGATGAGAAGCGAAACGTCTTCGAAGAAAAAAAAACAGTTGCCTTTTGAAAAAAAACAAAAGCCCCTTTGGGACAAACATTTTGATGCACGAACTGCATTTGGGTGCCTGTTTCCTTCTGGGTTTAATTCAAGGGGTGGCCTATATAAAGCCCCAGGCGGCCTGGGGCCAGGCTACCTACATAGCAATACCTACTCCTTCGTCTCATCACCTTGGCCTGTCCCACCCAGTCAGGTAGGGAGCGCCTGTTGCAGAACCCATCAGTTAGAAAACTCCAACACAGGGTGTGTGTGTGTTTGTCACATACCCTGTTTTCCCGAACATATAACCTACCCCGAAAATAAGCCCTAGCTTGATTTTTTTACACGCGCGCCCAATATAAGCCCTACCCCCCAAAAAATAAGTCCTAATTAAGATCCCGTCCACTCTGGTAAAAATTAAGCTAGGATGGGGGTGGAGCTGCCCTACTACTTACCTGTGGACAGGTGTAGCCATGCCTCGCACACCTTGACACCTGCCTCGCCGACCCATTTCTTCTGCAGCTGGCAAGGCTTTCCTGAAGGCCTCTGTAGGTGAGGACAAAGCTCAGGATCGATCCTGAGCTCTCTTATGGGCTGCAGAGGCCTTCAGGAAAGCCTTGGAAGCCACAGAAGAAGGACTTCCGGAAGGAGGCCGGGGGCGACGTGCGCAAGTGAGATTAGTCAGTGGAGGACATCCCCCGAAAATAAGACCTGGTGCCTTTTTTGGTGGCAAAAAAAAAATGTATAAGACTGGGTCTTATTTTTGGGACAACACGGTAGGAAGAGAGCCTTCTCTTCCCTTGCCCCCACCCTCTGGGATATTTCTCCCCCTTGGAGGAGAGGCGGACCCCACCCTCCTGGCCTCCCAGAAAGGAGTTACAGGCAAGTCTTCGACTTAACAGTGGTTCATTTCGTGACCGTTCAAAGTTACAGCGGCACTGAAAAAAGTGATTTGGGGCCGTTTTTCAGAGTTACGACCGTCGCAGCCATCCCCACGGATCCCTTGATCAGAATTCAGGCACTTGGCAACTGACTCGTACTTTATGACGGTCGCAGCGTGCCCGGGGTCAAGTGTTGGCGACCTCCTGACGAGCAGAGTCCAGGAGGGAAGCCAGATTCCCTTAACAGCCGCATGACTGGCTTAACAACGGCACTGACGCCCTCAACAACGGTGGCAAAACAAGTCGTAAAGTGGGGCGAAACTCGCTGAACCCATTTCAAGGCCTTTTGGGAACCGGGCAACCCATAACCCATGCTACTTGGGATGGTAACCCAGCTGCCTCTGCCAGCGGGGCATTTCAGCCCATCCTTCTCTGCCAGCCAAAACGGGGAGCCAGGGAGGTTTCCGGTGCTCGGTTAACGGGTCTGAAAAGGGATTTTTTTTTTTTTGCTCCCGCGGTTTTTGCAGGTGATTGAAACCAGAACGGTGGAAGCACCCTACTTTCTGCCGGAAACCATCCTTCGAGACAAGTGCAGGTAAATGGTGCGGAGACTTTGGGAGAGAATCTTTGTCACCAGTTGTTGGACTTTGGGGTCCTTGGTGCTCTCTGAGCTGGGTGGCTTTCTTGCAGACGTTTCATAGGGTACGGTAGGGTAGGATGGGGAGAGGAGAGAGGAAGGAAGGAAGGAAGGAAAGAAAGAAAGAAGATAAAGGGGAGGGAGGAAGGAAAAAGAGAGGGAGGGAAGAAGGCAGGAAAGAAAGAAAGAAGGAAAAGGATAGGGAGGAAGGAAAGGGAGGGGAGGGGAGGAAAGCGCTGGAAAGAAAGAAAGAAAGAAGGAAGGAAAAGGGGAGGGAGGGAGGAAAAAGGGAGGGAGGAAGAAAAAAGGGGAAGAGGGAGGAAAAGTTGGATTTTAATCTGGTTTTTATCTAGGTTTTTAAACTTTTTATAATTTCAGGGGTTCTTAAGTTCTTATCCTCTGAGTTAGGAAATAGGACGGTATATAATACAAAAATGAAGGAAGGAAGGAAGGAAGGAAGGAAGGAAGGAAGGAAGGAAGGAAGGAAGGAAGGAAAAAGGGAGGGAGGGAGGAAAAAGGAGGAAAGAAGGAAGGAAGGAAAAGATGGAGCGAGAGGAGAGGAGATGAGATTCTTTATTGGCCAAATATGATTGGACACATACAAGGAATTTGTGAATCTCTCAAGTATACATTACAAGCAACAAGTCATAAGTCATAATCATAAAACGCCATCATCAAAAATCATAAGATGCAACACTCAGTAATAGTCACAGGATTCTAAATAAAGGCAATCAGCATTGATCATAAGATAACAATCAACAAAATTATAATGATAAGATGCTAAAGGAACAAGTAACAGGAAAGATGAGAAGGATAAGAGTAATGCAACCTTACTACGTGGTTTGACGTGCCCAGCTAGGTCACATCATCAGTGCTAGAAGGGACGCAGTATAGCAGTTTCATTTTTATTATGACATCCTAAAGAAGAACCTGTAGCATTTTTACTAAATCTGATGTTAGATTTGATTGGCCTTATAGATTAGCAGAGTCGGAAGGGACCTTGTAGGTCATCTAGTCCAACCCCCCCACCCAAGTGGGAGACCCTACACCATTTCAGACAAATGGTTCTCCAGTCTCTTCTTGAAAGCCTCCAGTGGTGAAACTCCCACAACTTACTTACTTTTCTTTCTTTCTTTCTTTCTTTCTTTCTTTCTTTCTTTCTTTCTTTCTTTCTTTCTTTCTTTCTTTCTTTCTTTCTTTCTTTCTTTCTTTCTTTCTTTCTTTCTCTCTCTCTCTCTCTCTTTTTCTTTCTACCTACCTACCTATCTATTATTAACAGAGTTGGAAGAGACCTTGTAGGTCATCTAGTCCAACCCCCCCTGCCCAAGCAGGAGATTCTAAACCATTTCTGACAGAGGGCAGTCCAATCTCTTCTTGAAAGCCTCCAGAGAAAAAGCTCCCACAACTTCCGAAGGCAACTTCTGTTCCATTGGTTGATTGTTCTCCCTGTCAGAAAATTTCTCCTTGTTTCCAGGTTGAATCTCTCCTTGTTCAGTTTCCATCCATTATTCCTTGTTTGGCCTTCGGGTGCTTTAGAAAAAAGCTTGACACCCTTCCTCCTCTCTGGGGCAGCCCCTTTAGAAGTTGTGGGTATCCCATCACTGGAGGTATTTAAGAAGAGACTGGATAACCGTTTGTCTGAAATGGTCTAGGCTAGGGTCTCCTGCTTGAGCAGGGGCTGGACTAGAAGACCTCCAAGGTCCCTTCCAGCTCTGTTCTGTTTTATTAGAGACCCACTGTCAATCTCATTGGTTTCCCCTTTCATTTCGATCAATGTATTTTTTTCCAATTTTTTTTATTTTTTAACAACAAACATAAACAAACACAAACATACACAACATAAAATCATCTTTCTGTTATACAGTGTGTCGGCACATATCTTTTGTGCACAATATCAACAGTCTTTCCCTTCTAGATGCATTATTAAAATTCATATTATATAAATATGCATATTATATTAACTCCTTATTAGACGTTTAATTGTATATTACATCATCCTTTTCGAGCAGATCTCAAATTTTACATATTCCAGTTCGTAATATTCATTTCATTGTAATCAGCTATAACATATTACATTGTCTTATCTTTACTATATTATTATATTTATAGTGTATTATATTTTATTTTCCTATTTTCTTACCTAGCCATTGATAAAATAAATCCCGAATTTTATAATACTCTTTGTCTCCTTGCTCTCTAATTGCTAATGTCAATTTACTCATGTCGATCAATCTATTTTTTTTGTTTTTACAGCATTCCCCTGAACTTTGATAAGGACGACAAGAGCTTGTTCTTCCTGACTCACAAGATCGTGGAATCCTTAGGCGGCAGCGGCTACAGCGTGGAAAGGCTGTCGGTGCCTTACGTGCCCCAGGTGACAGGTGAGGCTCTATGGGCAGATAGGCCTTCCAGCGGAGGTGGGTGTGACTCAGCCCGGAGGGGGAAGCCCCTCGGTTTGGGGCCCTGGATTGTCGAATAGGTCAGATGAAAGCACTTCCATTTGCCATGGGCCATTTGTGGCTGAGCAGAGAGGTTGCTGAACTACAACTCCCACAATGCCTGGCTCCGCTGAATCTCGAAGGCCGATGGTTGGTCATCCTTGCCACCCTCTTGGAGATACCTTGGGGGCTGTTCCAGGGGGCCACCAGGGACTCCTTGCTTCTCTTTTGCACACCTGTCCCTTCAGAGGTTGTTTCCCCCAGGTAATCCTTTAGAGAGGAAGCAAGCTGACCTGCTTTCCCACTAGACCAGGGCTCTCCAACTGTGGCCACTTTAAGCCCTGGAGGAGTTCAAGTCCCAGAATTCCCCAGTCAGCAAAGGCTACAAAATCTTGTAAGAACAATCCTCCTCCTCCCCCCTCCTCCTCTCTGCAATCCTCACTCCTTCTAGCACTGATGACGTTCCCTAGTTGGGTCATGAAACATCTGCAAGTAACCCACCAAACTCAGAGAGCACCAAGGACCCCACGGTCGTTGTCGTCATCATTCTCCTCCTCCTCCTCAATCCTTTTAGCTGATGAGGTTATCTAGTTTGGTAATGAAAGGTCTTGCAAGAAAACCTCCAAGCTCAGAGAGCAGCAAGGACTCCAAAGTCGTCATGCTCTTTCTCCTCCTCTGGTTTGCCCGTGGCATGGTGTTGCCCAAAAATGGACATAAACACTATGCAGACTTTTGATTAGTGACCGTGGGACACTGCAAATGGACATAAACGCGCCTGGTTGCCAGGTGTCTGGAGTGCAGTCATGTGACTGGGGAAGTGGTGACCATCACAACTTCAAATCCAGGTCATAAGTACCTCCCAGGTAGGTCTGTCGGAAGTTGGAATGATCACTAAGTGAACAGTCATAAGTCAAGCACTTAACTGAACTCTCTACAGATTTTCTTCATACTCCTAATTCCTGAAACCTCTCTCTCTCTATCTAATCTCTCTCTCATCTCTCTATCCCTTTCTCTCATTTCTCATTATCTATCTCATCTCTCTCTCTATCCCTTTCTCATTTCTCCTCTCTCTCATTATCTATATCTATCTATCTATCTATCATCTATCTTTCTTTCATCTATCATCATCCATCCATTCATCATTCATCTACCTTATCTATTATTCATCTATATCATCTATTCATCCATCTATCCTTCATCTATCATCATCCATCCATTCATCATTCATCTACCTTATCTATTATTCATCTATATCATCTATTCATCCATCTATCCTTCATCTATCCATCCATGCATTCATCCATCCTTCATCTTTCTCTATCATTCACCTATCTCCATCCATCATCATTCATCTATATCTTTTTTATCTATCTATCTATCTATCTATCTATCTATCTATCTATCTATCTATCTATCTATCTATCTATCTATCTATCTATCTATCATTCTTCTATATCAGGGGTCTTCAAACTTGACAGCTTTAAGACGTGTGGACTTCCACTCCCAGAATTTCTCCTCCAGTCATGTTAGCTCAGGAAATCTGGGAGTTGAAGTCCACAAGTCTTAAACTTGCCAAGTTTGAAGACCTTGATCTATATCTATTATTCATTTATCTACATTCATCCACCCGTCTATCATCTATTACTCATCTATCTCTATCCATCCATCCATCCATCATCTCCCTCCCTCCCTCCCTCCCTCCATGCCTAAATTATATTGTATACTATGATTTATATCACCCACAATGAGAAATATGAACATTTCTGATGTTATGCATACAGATGAGGACCGGCTGTCGCGAAGGAAGAGTATCGTGGACACCGTGTCCATTCAGGTGGACATCCTTCCTGGAAATGGTGCAGAAGATAAGGTACGTCCCTTTGATCATGGACATTGCACAGCTTCGCAAAAGCTTTTCATCTCTTTTGTTCCTTTAAGGGTAGGGCTCTCCAAGTTTGGTGACTTATGGACTTCAACTCCCAGAATTCAACGGGGGAATGCAATGCCCAGAATTCTGGGAATCGAAGTCCACAAGTCTTAAAGTGGCCAAGGTTGGAGGGCCCTGTCTTAAACGATCTCACTTAACCCTATCAGTTGCACCTATCCTTCTATCCATTTGCACCTGGCCAAGGGCACCCCATCAGCTTACATGCTAAAGGCTGGACTAGAACTCACTGTCTCCTGGCGAGTGCTTGAATATTCTTTTGGTCAGCCCTTTATATCATCCCTCTGACAGAAAGAAACAGATTCCAGGCATTCCCCAAGTTTTGGAGTTGTTTCCCCATATTTTCTGACAGAGCTCAAAAATATTATTGAGTCTCCTTGCAGGCTTACCCTCTCAGGCATCTCATGGCTTCTCTGTGGCTTAATTCAGCGTTTCCTCCTTACAGAAGTTAGAGTTCGCTCTGTAAAACGCAGTAAATTATATTATTCTCCTTTTTGTTCAACTGTTGGTGTATTTAAGCAAGATATTTCTCCTGTCTCCCCCTCAGGTCAACAGCACGGAGGAAATTACCTTTGAAGCACTGAAGAAGGCGATAGGTAAAATGCATCACATTATATAGTAAAATATATATCCTACACACCCCCCCCGCCCCCATTCCTTGTTATATTATACTTTTAACAAGCAGTGATTTTCTCCAATAATGTAGTCCTAATCCTTGCTACTATGGATTGGATCTCCTCAGTTAAACAATCAGGAATATCTCTGGAGATTGTCAGTCATCCAGGTCATGGTTGTCCAAAAGTGCTTTTTCCAAAAGATAACTGGACTTTCTTGGTTATTTTCCCTGAAAAGGTTTCGTTTCTCATCCAAGAAGCTTCTTCAGTTCTGAAATAATGTAGTTGTATATTCTGAAGAACTTAAGAAGCTTCTCGGATGAGAAGCGAAATATTTTCAAGGGGGGGAAAAAAACCAGGTAAGTTGAGTTGAAGAATCTTCTCGGATGACAAGCGAAAATGTTTTCCAGGAAAATAACCAAGGGAGTCGAATTGCCTTTTCCAAAAAAAACCACCTTTGGGTTTTGAAAATACGACCGCCCTGGGTAGTTAATATTAATGATGAGACAAATTAGGATCCAAATTGGATCAGGTCCATCTACTAAAGAGTCTGAACGGAACAAGCTTTTCTTTTGAAATATTGCTCCCTAATTAAATTTCAAAATGCAGCCTGGTGGCTAAAGGGAGGAAATCGGAAGTGCCCATTTATTCAGACACAACGCAATGCTAAATGTCCCCGAATTCTTGTGGGGGGAGGGTCTCTTGCCCCTCCTCCCCCCCCAGAAGGCCACCGAGGCTTTTACTCTCGAGGAGACCTTTGCGGTCTCTGGCATAGCCAGCCAGGCTGAGATGGTGTCCCAGGCCGACTGCTTCAACCAGGGGAAGTTGCCTCACTGCGTGGTGTGGGAACGGGGCCCTTTTTATTTTACTCTCCTCTTTCTTTCTCCGTCCCTTTCTCCATATTTTTATTTTTAAACATTTCCCACTTCCCAAGACAACACCGGCCTTGAAGAGCAGGAGAAGGAGAAGAGGACGCCTTGTCATCGAGAAGTTTCAGAAAGCTCCCTTCGAAGAGATCGCAGCACAGTGCGAGACCAAGGTGAGCGGAGCCAGCAACGTCTTCTGCAACCGAGCCCACCCCCCACCCCCCCGGCTTGGTGACGCCCAGATAGCCTTGCAAGGTAGCTAGGAGGGTCTACTTAAGAGAGCGAGGAGGACCCCACAGCACGAGCTAAGCTGGGGTGACCGAGAGGCCTCCCTTCTCCGCTTGCAGTGCAGCCTCCTACGAGGGCTGGGAGGAACAACCTGGTGCAAAGGAGCTTTGCGTTGTCGTGTTTTATTCTGCACAGTGAAGTGTGAGATTAGGGCAAAGGAGTGTGCAAAGTGTGAGGAAGGGGCTGTTGCTCTTATGGATGGGAACTGGCATCGAGTAGGTTGTCAGATTGAAGTAGGCTGAGTAAGAAACTCCCTGTTAAAAGATTTCTGCCTGATACGGTAGGAAAAGGGTAGTAGCTGGTGACCAAAACACGGCCTTCTCTCCTTGGGAGAGTAGGAAGAGAGAAGGCTGCTCTGCTGGAGCATTTTGCTCCCAGAGAGGATTTTCCCAGCTTTATCAGCGGCCTTCAGTGGGGGAGGATCTGGGATATGGAATGCCTCAAGAAGAGAATACAGACTAGGATACGGAATATCAGTGTTGGAAGGGACCTTGGAGGTCTGCTAGTCCAACCCTCCACTTAAGCTTCATAAATCATAGGCTTCGTAAATCGTAATCACAAACTTGTTTTAAAAGCAAAACCTATTTGATTGCAATGCTGGGAATTGTTTTCATTCCCAACCGGATTTAAACTCAAACAGTCCCCCATGATAAGCAGACACCTTTCAGTTTTGTGAAGTGCTGCCAGAAACAGAACTATCCAATGAACTAGAAACCAAGCAAAGTACAAGAAAAAACCCGAAGTACACAGAGCTTCAAAGATGACTTGGAACCAGTCGAATGACTTTGCTTCCTGCAAAGGTTTCGTCACCTTGGCCTGACTTTTATCCCTTATGGGAGGGGCCATCACCTCCCAGCCTTTCTCCCGAGTTGCCCCCTTTGTCTCAGCTGCTCTTGCCTTCTAGCAGCTCTGTGCACTGGGAACAGGCTCCCCTGGATCCTCTGCCTCGCTGCTGCCAGACTCTGGAGCCTCCGAAGGCAACACCCCACTCCTAGATGGTCCTGGCGCCATCCCTGCATCGGACGCAGGACCCTTGTCCGAGTCCTCTCCAGACTCCCAGACTGGTCCCCTCTCTTCCCCACTGTCCGATTCTGCTGCCGGCTGCACGAGAACCACAAGGAGACCCTCAACCATTCCAGACAAATGGTTGTCCAGTCTCTTCTTAAAAGCCTCCAGTGATGAAGCACCTACAGTTTCTGAAGTCAAACTGTTCCACTGGTTAATCGTCCTCGCTGTCTGAAAGTTCCTCCTTAGTTCCAGGTTGCTTCTCTCCTTGATGAGTTTCCACCCATCGTTTCTTATTGCCTTCAGGTGCTTTGAAGAAGAGTTGGACCCCGCCCTTTGGGGTAGCCTCTTCAAATGCTCAAACATGCTGTCATGCCTCCCCTGGTCCTTCTCTTCGTTAGACTTATATTATTATGATTCTAAGAATCATAATAATATAAGTCTAATAATATATTCGATTCAAGGTGGTACTAATGGTATTTAATGTGCTCCATGGCTCGGGACCTGGGTACTTACGGGACCACCTGCTGCCATCAACAACCTCCCGCCGCCCAGTACGCTCCCACAGGGTGGCCCTACTTGGGGTGCCGCCGCCTGACTGTTGTCGGCTGGTGGCCCCGAGAGTTCGGGCTTTCTCTGTGGGAGCTCCCTCCCTATGGAATGATCTCCCCCCGGAGATACGGGCTATGACGGATATTCTGACCTTCCGGCGCGCAGTAAAAACCCTGCTTTTCGAACAGGCCGGCCAGGCCCAGTAACTATGTTTTTTGGTTTTAATTAATTAAATTGGGGTTTTATTAGTTTTAATTTTTAACTTAAATTTTAATAGACAGCCGATTTGATTATTTATTTATTTTAATCGTATTTATTGTATTTATTGTATGCTTTTAGTGGGCTGTACACCGCCCCGAGTCCCTTTTTGGGAGAGGGAGCGGTATAAAAGTGCGATTAATAAAATAAATAAATAAAATAATAAGAATAACAGAATCCTAGGGCTGGAAGGGGGACATTGGAGGTCTTCTAGTCCAACCCCCTGCCCAGAGCACAAGTCCTTATACCATCCCTAATAAATAAGTGTCCAATCTATTCTTGAAGACCTCCAGTGATGGAGCACCCACGACTCTGAGAGGCAGGCTGTCCCACCAAAAGGAATCTCGTCTTGATCCTCACTCGATCTCACTGGGTCTGTTTTCTCTCCAGGCAAACCTCCTCCATGACCGACTGGCTCAGATCCTGGAGCTCACCATTCGGTAAGGGGAAATGCCGAAGGACTAATTGGATTTTGGCAAGGAAAATTGGGAGGATGGGCACATGGGAATCATGAAGTCAAAGGGTGTTGGAAATTCAGGGGTGACCAAAGGACAGTTCAGGTAAGTCCTCAACTTATAACAGTTCGTTTAGCGACTGTTGTAAGTTGTAGACTTACCTGAAAAAGTCGACTTAGGACTGCTTTTTACACTTAACGACGGTTACAACACCCCCAGTCACACAATCGCAATTTGGGCGCCTGGCAACTGGCGTTAATTTACTGTGGTTTGCAGAATGCTGCAGTTACATTTGCAATTTTCTGACGAGCGGCCATTGGGGAAGCCTGCAGGAAGTCACAAACCATGCTCCATTGACATGGTGTTTCATGACCAATTGGCGATTCATTTAACAACTGCAGCTTTGTTAGTCAAACATGGTCACAGGAGGTTTCATTTTACAACAGTTTCACTTAGTAATGGAGTCACCAGTCCCAACTGCAGTCACTAAGCGAGGACCGCCTGTAACATTTTGTTGCGATAAGTTGATTCTCAGTGACGATCACTGGATTAACCAGCGTTTGTGTTGGTCTCCGTTGGCTTTGCTTTTCCATCATGTACTGTTCACTGTTCAAGTATTATTAGTTTGCAAACTGTCTCCAGTAGCCGTCAGAAAATAATAGAAATGACAATTTAGGAAGAAATACATTCCCTCAATTGAAGCCGTTCTGGATCCGACTTCATTAAAAAGTCAGCCCGAAAGACAGAATGTCCAGCTGAGTCAGCCTTGTATAACCTTGAGATCTTTCTCTTTACAGGCCCCCTCCCAGTCCTTCGGGGACCCTGACCATCACCGCCGGCTGCCCCCATTACCAATCTGTTCCCGTCTATGAGATGAAGTTTCCGGATCTTTGTGTGTATTGAGGGCTCTGCTGGGAATTATTGTAGTCTTAAGAGCACATACTGTGTAAAGCCCAGAAGGAGTTCCTACCTCTGTTCACTCTTTGCTACAATTTAATCGAGTTTTCAAAACCAGCCGTGAATACGAAGGGCAGCTAGGCTGGGATTGCACCTGAAATATCTTTTTATTTTGTACACGCTATTTTCGAAGCGGTTGCGAAGAAAAATGAAAAGCAGAAGATGGTTTATTTTGGGGCAACTGGTTTCATGGTTTGGAAATAAGGGTGTGCTTAGGTTTATCGTTCCACTTTTGTCTAGAAGGTCTGGGCTGGCTCGTTTCCTATCAAAACCTTTTTTGTAATGTAAATCTTGAACACCTTAAAACAATACGAAGTGGGAACTTTGCTATCATTAACTCAAGGATGATGCTAAATACTAGGCCACGTTGAAGAACTGGCATGTGCCCACAATAGTTAAATCTGAACCATAGTTTGCTTTCTTAAAAATTCTATGCTTCTGCAAATAGTTGCCACATGCACTGTTCTGATAAAAAAAAAGCCTCATTTGGAGCTTTAAAACCTGCAGTATTTTTTCACATCTTAAAAAAAAGTCTAGTCTATAGCCCATACTTTGGGGGAAAACTTATTTTTGCTGCACAGCGGTATATAGATGATATAAATATATATATTTAGTATAGCACAAGGTATTAAGGGCATTTTAAAATGAGAGGGTTTTTAAAAACACATTTCTGAAATTGTAATAGAAGAGTTGGTTATTCTATGAACTATTTCTCTCTGTAATATAGCGGTGATAGTGATATTTTATTAACTGAAAAACAAAAAATATGGATGGCGCCCCTAGGCAATTTAGAATTTTTATTGTAACATACCTGCTCCCCCCTTCTTTTCCCACCTGCCAATTGCCATTTCTCTCCTCAAGGCGTCCTGCTCAAGATATTCCCACTTTCTGATGCCTTTTCATTAACACCCATTGCACAACGGGGTGGATTTTAAATGTTTAGCCTGTCCTACAAATAACTTCAAAAGCTCAATAAATAGCTAGCAAGCTTTGGCAATTTAACATGTACCATAGTTGCCAGTTTGCGAGGAGGGGTGGGGGTGTGATTGATATAGGTTTGGCCCGGGGACACAAATTGGGGAGAAGTCTTAGGAGTTTTATATTTTTTTAAAAAGAAATTTGGCCAGCCTGTTAAAAAGAGCTGAACTCCGGACGTACTCACTGTAACCAAGGCCTTTTTTTCAGTTTGACAGCGCAATCACAGCTCTTAGAGGAGGACGAAACCACCTCTCTGGTGCAGCATCCCCCTGTGATTGCAGCTGCTCCGGCCTGCTCAGACGAGAGGCAGCGCCCCTCGCAGGATGCCCGGGTCCCCCTCCCTTGGCACCCTTAGCTCCCCCTTTTTGGTTTTGGAAGGTAAGCTGTGTGGGCGTCTGATGTCATCCGAGGGGCGTCTTCCCGAAGAGCAAAAAGCCACGGGAAGGTCCCTCTGTCTTTTTCCAAAGTGTGGCTGCTTATGCGCCAGCCCCACAGGGAAGGCCAAAGGCGCTGCCATGTTCACCCCATGCCGTCTGTGACTGGTCCTGCTGTCCGTCCAGCCGCTTCCCCCACTGCTCTGCATGCAACAGACGCCTGGCCTTTCATGCCTCATCTGCTGGGCTGCCTCCATCTTTTGTTGTTGTACTCCACGGTGGAACTGCGACATTTCCACAACTCTCGTGGCTGTGTAGCGTTTAGCGGGGGAAACGTGCAAAAAAGGGAAGCCGCCGGCTTGTGAGGACGGGCTTGTCTCCTGGGTCTGAAAGCACTCCTTGTGTGGCACGTTACGCTGGCGTGGAAAAGGGCCAGCCTCCTGCGTAGACGGTGGTCCAGGAAGCCCACGAAGCCACGTTGCTGCAACAATCCCTTGCGCTCCAGAAACATCCGATACGAAAGGCCTGCGTGCTTGACCGCCCGTGCTCGTGTTGGTGTCGTTCGAATGTTTTTGTCCCTCAAGAGTCCTGCTGGTAGTTTTAGGTAGGCCAGCCCCTTCCTTAGCATTTCAGCTGTTCCATTTGAAAGAATGTATGGCTTTCCGTTGGCGTTTTAATGCAAAAGTGAAAATTGCTCCACTGCAGGAGAGTCGTTAACAACCGAATTGTCTGTTTCACCGATGCTTCAGTAGATTTCTGCACTCTCTGTAACGAGCTGTTCGGTTAAATGTAAGAACACTGTGCAAATACTCTTGTAAGCAATAAAATTTACATAAAGGAAGAATCGCGAAATATGGTTTTTATCTCGCCTACTTTAAGGCTTTTATTTACATTTAACTAATAAACTCCATCCCGCAGGAGATTATGGGGTCATTAAAAGATGATTGACATTTAATAATTTAGGTAATGCAAATGGTTGTCAATTTAAGTCAAGTGATGCATTTGCCTTTTGAGTGAAAGTGCAAGAGGGATGGGCAACCTACACCCCCTCATACTGACCCTGTTTCCCTTTTTTGAGTCTGCAAAGCTGTTCAAGGCCGTTTAATGTTCCTTTTTAAAATACCCAACCTGGGGGCGGGGAGGAGTCATATATTGTCCCCTTTCTCCAGTCACGTCCACAGGGCTTGCTATTCTGCTCCACATAGCCTTGGCCTGCCATAAAAAAATGGAGTTAATAATGTAGTTTCCAGGTTAAGAAAAATGTCCTTGGACACGATACTTGTTTTGCATTCAAATGTTTGATCCCCATTTTCAGCCCTGCTGGGGAATCACTGCTGGCAACCTGAGTGAACTCAGTTAATGATTGAGACCCTTATGATTCTTGAGGAATGTATCTTTTCTTTTATGTATACTGAAAGCACTTGCACCAGGACAAATTCCTTGTGTGTCCAATCACACTTGGCCAATAAAGAATTCTTTCTTTCTCTTTCTTTCCTTCCTTCCTTATCTGATTTGATTGCTTATTGTATCCTATAACTATCATTAAGTGTTGTATCTGATGACTCTGGACAAATGTTATCTTTTCTTTTATATACACTGAGAGCATTTGCAAATTCCTCGTGTCTCCAATCACACTGGGCCAATAAAAGTATTTTAATCTATTCTTCCTTTCCTTTCTTATCTGTCTCTCTCTCTCTATTTGATTTGATTGCTTATTGTATCCTATGACTATTATTAAGTGTTGTATCTGATGGTTCTTGATGAATGTCTCTTTTCTTTTATATACACTGAGAGCATTTGCACCAAAGACAAATTACTTGTGTGTCCAATCACACTGGGCTAATAAAGAATTCTATTCAAAGACACCCCTCCCCAATTTCTATATAGCAGCACCCTCTCTTGTCCCCTTTGCCCCATTGTCAAGCCCACCAGAGGCATTGGACTACAACTTCCATCATTCCTGATCTAGAAATCATGGAGTGTTGCCATGGGGCAGGGCAAGGTAGATGTGTGTGTGTGTGTAGGAATGGTTTGCCACCCACAGCTTTCAGACAACCCCAGCCTGCAATTAGAATATAGAATAGAATTCTTTATTGGCCAAGTATGATTGGACACACAAGGAATTTGTCTTGGTGCAAATGCTCCGTGTCCATAAAAGAAAAGATACATTGTTCAAGAGTCAAGAATCATCAGGTACAACACTTAATGATAGTCAGAGGATACAATAAGCAATCAAATCATACTAGGAAACAGTCAATATAAATAGTAAGGATGCAAGGGACAAAGTTACAGTCATACAGTCACAAGTGGGAGGGGATGGGTGATAAGGACTGATGAGAAGGTTAACAGTAATAGTAGTGCAGACTTTGTAATAGTTGAGGGAAAACAAATACCAAGCTCTGCAGCCCAAACCAAGCAGCAGGCAGTGAGTCCTCAACTTACAGCTTATTCATTTAGTGGCCATTTGAGGTTACAATGGCACTGGAAAAAAGGGACTTGCAGCCAGTCCTCACCCTTACAACTCATGCAGCATCCTGGTGGCCACACCATTAAAATTTGGGTGCTTGGATGTATTTATGACGGCTGCAGCATCCCAGGGTCAGGCGATCGTCATTTGGGACCTTCCTTCTTTCCCAGCCAGCTTCAACCAGCAAATGAGGAGATCTGGATCCGTTTAATGACCGCACGATTCACTTAACAGCTGCAAGAACATCCCTGGCAGGTGAAACAAGGCGTGACTCACTTAACAACCGCCTTGCTTAACAATAGAAATTCTGGTCTCAGTTGTGGCCGTTGAGGACTGCCTGTGCTGAGATCAAGAGCACAGAAAGAGAAAAATAATAAAATATTATTAAATAACAAAAGGGAGCAAGGCCAAAGCCCATCTGTGGCCAAAGAGCAAGAGTTTACTACTTAGGCAGACAAAGACATAAAGCTGGCCCTCCTTTCTCCTTTTCAGTTATTATCTATATCATTTATAAGCCAAAGGGGTTTATTCCGTCCGCCGGGGATGATGGGCTTTGTCGTCCCTCCCTTCACCCCAAACGCTCCTTCCACGCGGCGTCAACCAGGCCGCCTTTCCCGCTGGCTGAGGCCTCGCAGGGGGCTCGGGGAGCCGGCTGGGCCGGTCAGGAGACACCCCGTCCGCCCGAAGAGAGGAAAAAGCAGTCGCAGCTTCGCGCTTCTCGGCTTGCGAGGGGCCCGAGAGGCCCATTCCCGGTGGGCTCCTGCAGCCCTCGAAAGCGGCCCCGCACCTCACGGAGCCTCCTCGGAGAAAGCAACGAAAATGCGCGGGAAATGAGGCCTCGACCCGTTTCTGACTGAACGTGGGAAACCTTGTCCTTCGCTCCCCTCAATTCGCCTCACGAAAAAGGCCGCGCTTTCCCGACATGCACCGCGACAAACAACCGGAAGCTGACCGCTCTAACCCCCCCTCCCCGCGTCTATGGTAGCAGGACCGCAAGTGGGCGTGCCTACCTCCCGGAGATTCACGGACGGGTACGAGACCCGCCGCTTCCCCCACCCCCAGCGTCCCGTCACTACCGGCCCCGCTTTTCTCCTCCCGGAGGTGGAAACGCGGCTCCGCTTTTACTTCGGCCTCCGCGCCTCCTCTCGCTTTTCTCTTTCCCCCGGCCTTGCGAGCGCCCTCCAACCCCGCCGGGTCTCAAGGCTTGCCTTCTGGCAGCGGGGCCCCAAATAAAAGTCGAGGCCTTCTTGGCCGGGTGGAGCGTGTGTGTGAAACGTATTCGCGGCGTGTGTGTGTGTGTGGGGGGGGGCCCTTCATTCCACGCAGCCCCGCGGGAGGAGAGGGGGGCATTATCCGAGAGGAACCCGGAAGCTCTCGCGCGACGCCTCCCTCTTCCCTTTCGTAGCTCTCGGGACGGGCCGAGGTGCGCGCGCAGCTCCCGCCCCCCTGTCCAATCGAGCGCCGAGCCGAGGGAGGGAAGCGGGGCAGACCCGGCCAGCCGATCGGCCGAGGGAGAGGCGCCGCTCTTTCGGGAGGGAGGATGTTCCACGGGATCCCCGCCAACGCCGCGATGGGAGGTGAGGCTCGGGGGGGGGGGGGGGGCGGCGGGGGGGCTAAAAAGTGTGGGGGGGGGCCGAGGCTCGGGGGCGACCCTCACCTCTCCTGTCTCCTCTCTCGCTTTCAGCCCCCGGGAACAAGCCGGAACTCTACGAGGCAAGTCGGGGAAGGGGGGGGAGTTGGGTCTGTGGGTGTCCTCTGTAGCCCCCCCCTAACGCCCCCCTCCCCCCGAGAATCCCGAGCCTGGACAGGTGGGGGGGCGGGGGGGCCGTTCTGAGCTTCTTTTCCTTGCAGGAAGTCAAGCTGTACAAGAATGCCCGGGAACGGGAGAAGTGAGTGTTTTCTCTGTTCTTTTTTCCTTCCTTCCTTCCTTTCCCTCTTTCTTTCTTTCTCTCTTTCCCTTTTCTTTTTCTTTCTTTCTGTCTTCCTCTTTCCCTTCCTCTTTCCTTCCTTCCCTTCTTTCTTTTTTCTTTCTTTTTTCTCTTTCCCTTTCCCTTTTCTTTCTCTTTGTCTTTTTCTTCCTTCCTTCCCATCTTTCTTTCCCTCTTTCTGTTTTCTTTTTCTTTCTTTGTTTCTCTTTCTCTCTTTCCCTTTCTTTGTCTTTCTTTCCTTCTTGCTTTCTTTCCCTTTCTCTTTCCCTCTCCCTTTGTTTTGCTCTCTTTCCCTCTTTCTTCCTGCTTCTTTCTTTAACTCTCTTTCTCTCCTTTTTCTCTTTCTTTCCCTCTTTTTCTCTTTCCTTTTCTCTTTCCCTCTCTTTCTGTTTCTCTTTTTCTTGGTTTGTTTCTCTTTCCCTTTTTTCTCCTTTTCTTTTTCTTTCCCTCTCTTCCAGTTTCTTTCTTAGCCTCTCTGTTTCTCTCTCTCTTCACCTTCCTTTTTTCTTTCTTTCTTTCTTTCTTTCTTTCTTTCTTTCTTTCTTTCTTTCTTTCTTTCTTTCTTTCTTTCTTTCTTTCTTTTTCTTTCTTTCTTTCTCTTTCTTTCCCTCTCTTTCTTTCTGTTTCTCTCTGTCTCTCTCTGTGTCTTTTTCTTTTTCTGTGTCTTTCTTTCTTTCTTATATATTTTCTTTTGTTCATTTATTTGCATTTTTTCCCTTCCTTCCTCAGTAAAATGAGTGCTAAGATTGCTGGAGGCCATATGCTGACTCTCTAAAGCTCTTAGACAGAACTGTGAAGCATTTATATACGTTTTTAAGTGCCATTGCTATTTTTTCTTTTTTTCCACTTACTGACTTCAGATGCCACCCATCCTGCCATCCATAACTGCGTGTCCCCCCCCCAGAAATGATCCCCTGTGGCAGAGGTCTCCAACCGTGACCACTTTAAGACTCGGGGACTTCAACTCCCAGAATTCCTGAGCTAACATGACTGGAGGAGGAATTCTGGGAGTTGAAGCGCACAAGTCTTAAAGTAGCGAGGTTTGGAGACTCCTGTGGCCTACACAGATTTGCAGGCATCTCCTCATGGCGAGCCACTGGAGGTCAGAGGGCTCCCTGCAATTAATTAGGCAATTAATGTTTGCAACTGGGGGAGGGGCAGGGAGGACCAGCCTCCCAGTGGGCAGAGCGGCTGAGGGGGGGGGGGCGGCATCTGTCCCACTTTGGAAGGCCAAACCTTGCATAGCCAAAGTGGTCCCAATTTGCCCCTCTGGGTTTCAGGTACGACAACATGGCTGAGCTGTTTGCTGTGGTGAAGACCATGCAAGCCCTGGAGAAGGCCTACATCAAGGACTGCGTCAACCCCAACGAGTAAGTGGGAATGGCAGGGTCAGGTGGGACCTTGGAGGTCTTCTAGCCCAACCCCACCCCTGCTCAAGCAGGAGACCCTAGACCTGGGGTCTTCAAACTTGAGAGCTTTAAGACTAGTGGACTTCAACTCCCAGGATTCCTCCTCCAGTCATGTAGTTGACGTCCACAAGTCTTAAACTGGCCAAGTTTGAAGAGCCTTGGTTTATCTCTTTAAGGCAGGGGTCCCCAAATGTGGCTACTTTAAGGCTTGTGGACTTCAACTCCCAGAATTCCTCCTCCAGTCATGTTAGCTCAGGAATTCTGGGAGTTGAAGTCTACAAGCCTTAAAGTGGCCATGTTTGAAGACCCTTGCCCTAGACCATGATCTGTGATGGACCATTTATACTTCCAGCTGCCCAGATGTATTCTTGTCAGTCTGCTCCAACTGCAGCAATATAGGCATCCCTCGACTTACGACCCAACGTTTCTGTTGCTTAAGTCAGTTTTTCCCCCTTTTACGACCTACCTTGCCACAAGTCGTTAAAGGGAATTGCTGCATTTGTTAAGTTCGTAACACAATCGTTAAGGGAATCTGGCCTACCCATCAGGAGGTCACAAAAGGGGATCGATCGCACGACCCCAGGACACCGACTGTTATAACTACGAGTCTATTGCCAAGGGCCTGGATGTTGATTAGGTGACCATGCAACAGTCGTAAGTGTGAAACATGGTCGTAAGTTGCTTTTTTTCAGTGACGATGTAACTTTGGACAGTCGCTAAATGCTCTTGTAAGTGGAAGGCTACCTGTGTCCTCCCATTTAAATCATGAGTCTCAAGCCAAACTTCCAACACTTCAAAAGGATTTATTGGGAGTTAACATGTCTGGCACTGCCTGGGTGCAGCCGACTCTGAAACACATAATTCATTGTTACCTTTGACCCTGGTTTTCCCCCACCCCCTGGCTATATTGTAATCCATATTCTCCAATGGGACACCTCCCTAGCCAAGAGTCATCCATCAGGCTCTCCAGTTAGAATTTTGCCCAGCAGAAAGTTCAGTCACCTAGAAACTTATCTTTGAAAACATTTATGGAATGCACTTTCGATTTCCAAGCTGCTGCACTGCTCCCCCCTCCCTTTCTGTTGGCAACTCTCAAAAGACCAAAGAAATATTTTAGGAGTTGACAACCTGTACGTGCTGATTATCAAGCATCCAAATTTTGATCTTAACGACCGTTGGAGGGTGCTATGAATGCCCTGAGAATGAAAAACGACGGTAAGTCGTGTTTTTTTTTTCCAGAGCGTTGTAATTTCAAACGGCCACTATATGGAACGATTGTAAGTCGAGGGCTACCTGTGCAAACTTAGTTGATCACCAGGCACTGCCGAGGAGGCACAAGACTCTACAGACAAATAGATACATATTTTGTTTGGTCATATTTTAAAGTTTTTAAAAGCGATTTTATGCTTTTGAAACGTGAATTGAGAGCTGCCCAGGGTAACTCTTCTATATGTGATTTTTGTGCCTGTTGCTTCAGATCTTTTTATTTATTTATTTATTATTTTTGTCAATTGCTTACAGGACAATAGGTATAAGTGAAAACATAGTTACGAATACATGGATACATACAAGAAAAATATAAAAGAAACAATAGGACAGGGATGGTAGGCACATTGGTGCGCTTATGCACGCCCCCTGCAGACCTCTTAGGAAAGGCGTGGGGTCAATAGTAGACAGTCTAAGGTTAAAGTTTTTGGGGTTTGGGGAAGAAACCACAGAGTCAGGTAGAGGATTCCAGACATTGACCACTCTGTGGCTGAAGTCATATTTCCTGCAGTCAAGTTTGGTGCAGTTAACCTTGAGTTTGTATCTATTGTTTGCTCTTGTGTTGTTATGGTTGAAGCTGAAGTATTCATTGACAGGTAGGACGTTGCAATGTATGATTTTATGTACCATACTTAGATCGGACTGAAGGCGGCATAGTTCTGGGTTGTCTAGGTCTAGAATTTCGAGTCTGGTGGCATAAGGTATTCTGCAACGAGTAGAGGAGTGGAGAACTCTTCTTGTGAAATATTTCTGGACTTTCTCAACTGTGTTAATATCAGATATGTAATGTGGGTTCCAGATGATGAGCTGTATTCAAGTATTGGTCTAGCAATACTAGTTAGTAGTGTGATATTACCAGAGAAAAAGCTCCATAGGATTCGGTTAACAACTCTTAATGCCTTTTTGGCTATGTAGTTACAGTGGGCTCTAGCACTTAGATCATTAGAGATGAGTACTCCAAGATCCTTGACAGAGCTTGGATCATCAACAAGTCTTGATTATTCAGCTTGTATTTTATTTTCTGATTTTTTAAGACAGAGCATTTATTTGTTGAGATTTGAAGTTGCCATTTGTTTGACCATTATGATACATAGTTGAGGTCTTTTTGAAGAGTAGCAGTATTGTCTGTGATGTTGTAGCATGTCAGGTGAGGCTCCATTCAAAACCCATGAAAGAAAACCTTAAGACTCCATGGTTATAGAGAAAAAGGACTTTTCCTGGAAATTACAGCGATAGCATCGGAAGAAATACAAGATCTGAAGCAACAGGTGCAAAAATCACATACAGATAAGAGGCTACATCTGCGCAGTAAGCAAGCAAGCCTGGTCAAGAAAACACCCCAAGTTTTACATTTCCCCCACTCAAACCTCCAGCACTCTCCCCCCCCCCAAGTCCAATTATTCTTCCCTTCCCCCGTTTCTATGGCAGCTGGAAAAAGAGGAAAAAGGATTCTTGGAGGCTGACGAGGCTGAAAGATGGGCGGCCAGAATCAATGTTTTAAATCAGGGGTCCCCAAACTCTGTCAGAGTATATTCATGAACTGGAATGGAGCTTGGTAATAAGGTCAGCCATTAGCAACTAAATCAGCCAATGAGGGCTGTTTGGAAACTGAAACTAGAAGTAGCCTAGGGGTGGCTCTGTATTAAGCTCTGAGTCTGTCTATTGAAAATGAAACTGCTTCTCTCCTCGCCTGCTGAATTAAAGTAAAAGAAACTAACTTGCTTGCTTGCTGAATACTGGAGCCCAGCTCTGAACTTGCAACATTTTCTGTCTTGAGTTTGCTCCATGTTGGAGAAATCTACAATGGGTTTGTAAAAAACTACTTATGTTTATAAAGATGTTCAATGAAGCATCAGCCACGGGTGTTTGTTTTTCTGGCGCTGAATTAACTCTGAAAAAACTTGGCCACTTTCAGACTTGGGGGACTTCAAGTGGCCAAGTTTGGAGGCCCCTGTTTTAAATGAATAAAAGACCCCTCCGCTTTGCAGTTAAAGCTGCCGGGGCCTGGGTTCGAGACCCCAGCCCCATACAATGGTTGAGCTCCCATCCTTCGCCTCAAGCCTCCTGCTCGCTTGGCAATTCGAAAGCACGTCGCCGCGAGTAGATCAATCGGCGCCCCTTTGGTGGGGAAGGGAACAGCGTTCCGTGCGCCCCGAGTGTTTAGCCATGCTGGCCCTTTTTGGCCTCGGACAACGGCGGCTCCTTCCTTTCCGCCCAGGTACACGGCCGCCTGCTCCCGCCTGCTGGTGCAGTACAAGGCCGCCTTCAAGCAGGTGCAGGGGCTGGAGATCAACTCCATCGACGACTTTTGCCGCCGGTTCCGGGTAAGAAAGCAAATTTGGAAAGGAGGGGAGGGCGGGGGGGATGTTGCACGGGGAGCGACGGAGGAAGGAGGGCCAATCGCAGGCCCCTTTTTTTGGAGGGGAGGGAGGGGTTTCTGTAAGAATTGGCCCTCCCCTCTTCCCCCTCCCCCCCCCGTTTCCCAGCTGGACTGCCCGCTGGCCATGGAAAGGATCAAGGAAGACCGACCCATCACCATCAAGGACGACAAGGGCAACCTGAACCGTTGCATCGCGGACATCGTGTCGGTAGGTTTGGGGGCTGGCCGGGGTGGGTGGAGAGACCCACCTGAGGAGAGGGGGGGGTCACACTCCACAAGGGGCCTCTGGCCTGGATGTCTGACCGGGCTTGGCCGTCTCTCCCTCTCCCAGCTCTTTATTACCGTGATGGATAAGCTGCGCTTGGAGATCCGGGCGATGGATGAGGTGAGCAAAGGGAGGAGGGGCTCTTGGCCACACAGGGGGCCTCTTTGGGGAGGGGGGGAGAGCCCCCCCTTTGAACCAACGGCTGGCTCACTTGCCCCGAAGCCATTAGCCTTGCACACAGGTGACGGCTGGCAAAGGGTTACCTCTGCACATGTTCAAGGAAGGTCTCTCCCTTTTCTCCAACCCAATGACTTCCTCCCTCTCTTCCCATCCCTCCCCTATCCATCATCTTCCTTCCTTCCTCTCCCTCCCTCACCCTCCCTTTCTCTTCCTATTTTCCTTTTCCTCCCTCTTTCTCTCTTCCCATCCCTCCCTCCCATATCTATCTTCCTTCCTTCTCCCTTCCCTCACCCTCCCTCCCTTTCCCTTCCTTCCACATCATCTTCCTTTTCTCTCCTC
Organism: Bungarus multicinctus; assembly: GCA_023653725.1. Taxonomy (NCBI): domain Eukaryota; kingdom Metazoa; phylum Chordata; class Lepidosauria; order Squamata; family Elapidae; genus Bungarus; species Bungarus multicinctus. Next base: position 96,994,135 of record CM042846.1, read on the forward strand.
CCTCCCTCACCCTCTTCCTTCCCCTCACCTATCCTCTCTTTCTCTTCCCATCCCTCCCTCCCCTATCCATCATTTTCCTTCCTCTCCCTCCTTCCTTCTCCTTTTCCTCTTGCCCTCCCTCCTTTCCTTCTTTCCTCCCACCCTCCTTTCCTTTCCCATCCCATCCTCCCATATCATCTTCCTTCCCCCTCCCCTCCCTTTTCCTCTTGCCCTCCTCCTTCTTTTTCCTCTCCTTTCCTTCTCCCTCCCTCCTTCCTTCCTCTCACCTATCCTCCCTTTCTCTCTTCCCATCCCTCCCTCCCCTATCCATCATTTTCCTTCCTCTCCCTCCCATTTTTTTCCTCTCCTCCTCCTCCCTCCTTTCCAAGAAATAACAGAAACCGAGCAAGGAAAACAACCGCCCTCTTTTCTTCTGACCCCCCCAGATCCAGCCAGACCTTCGGGAGTTGATGGAAACCATGAACCGCATGAGCCATTTGCCCCCCGACTTCGAGGGGCGGCAGAAAGTCAGCCAATGGTGAGCTCTTCCCTGGGGGGCGGGGGGGGGTAGAAAGGTTTGTGGCAAGGACACACTCGCCAGCCTCTGCCCCTCTGCCCTGTCGGTGAGGGCGGGGGTGTGTGTAGAGGTGCCCCAAAGCCCCAGGGGTGCAGAAAGGAAAGCAGATTCTTTTCTCCTTGTGGGGCCCTCGATGCTCTTCCAGCTTGGGGGGGGGGGAGGTTCTTGCAGACGTTTCATGACCCAACTAGGGAATAGCATCACTGCTAGAAGGAGGTTGGGTTTACAGGGAGGAGGAGAAGAGAAAGTAGATGACAACTGTGGGGCCCTTGGAGCTCTCTGAGCATGGTTGATTCCTTGCAGACGTTTCACAACCCAACTAGATAGCATCATCAGTGCTGGTAGGCAGTGGGGTTTGCAAAATAGAGGAAAGAAGGAAGGAAGGAAGGAAGGAAGGAAGGAGAGGACTGTGGGGCTTGGTGGTCTTCCAGCTGGGTGGTTTCCTTGCAGACGTTTCACGACCCAACTAGGTAGCCGCTTCAGGGCTGGAAGGGAGGGGATGGCTGAATGAAGAACGTGATGACTGTGGGGTCCTTGGTGCTCTCCAAGCATCTCTTCTTTTTGGCAGACCTTTCATTACCCAGCTAGGTAACGACATCCGTGCCAGGAGGGAGTGGTGTTCGCTCTCTCATTGATACACCAGCCTCTTGCCCTGCCAGTCTTGGTAGGAGCAGACCTTTCTCAGGCGGTTGGATCACCTAGTATTAATTTAGTTTTCTTCCCGGCTCCTGGGGGGGGGAGGCCGAGCAGGGGCCCCCTCCCTTCCTCCTCCTCTGACCGAGATCCGCTTCCCTCCAGGCTGCAGACCCTGAGCGGCATGTCGGCTTCGGACGAGCTGGACGATTCCCAGGTGCGGCAGATGCTCTTTGACCTGGAGTCGGCCTACAACGCCTTCAACCGCTTCCTGCACTCGTGAGGCCGAGAGCCCCGGGGTGCCCGTCCCTCCAGAGGGGGAAATGCAACAGGGCGCCCCCTGGGGGGGGCTCCGCCACACGTTCGCACCCGGGTCTCCAAGGCCGCTGGGTGTCCAAACGCAAAGGCTCGCGTTTCCCTTCGATGGGAGAGAAGCCCCCTCGTTGCGTGGGCTGCGTTGCAGATATTTTTCACTAAATTGGGGGGGGGGGCAGTGGACCAGCCCCTCCTTTTGCAGCCTGGAATTGGGGAGCAGTAGATGATTTTGGGGCGGGGTGGGGGGGTTACATGTATTTATTTGGGTTTTGCTTTCGCCTCAAGAGAGGCAAAAATTTTGTGGGTCTGAAGTCAATAAAAATCTTTCTACAATTAAAACGGGCATATATCCGGTTTCTTCAAAGCGGTGGCCTTAAGAGGTTGGCGCTCTGGCCTCACCCTCAGGAGGCTGTGAGTTTGATCCCAGGTAGAGGCAGATATTTCACTCTTTGGGCACAATGAGAATATAGCTGCTGAATGTAAAACTCCGCCCTGGCAATAAGAAGGGCATCCGGCCAGTAAAACACTCAGCTCCAGTCAGCTGCCCAGACTCCACCCCGATGCAAGGGATTATGGGGTGGTTAAAAGAGGATGGTGATGAGGATGATGGAGTGCCATGCAGAGGCAGGCTGGGTGCTTACCCACTGCCAGGGCCTGGCAGGCCTCGCGGTATCTCCAGGAGGGTCCCAGAAAAACTTCAAGAGGCAGATATTTCTCTCTTTCGGCCCACTGAGAATATATCTGCTGAACAAAACTCCGTATCGGCAATAAGGGCGGCATCCGGCCAGTAAAATACTCAGCTCCATTCAGCTGCCCAGACTGCACCCCAATGCAAGGGATTACGGGGTCATTAAAAGAGGATGATGATACCGGATTTATTCAAGAGATTATTTACTATCCCTCTTCCTGTTCTCAAGGTTGCAAATAAAGTTTTACCTTCCTCCACCCCCCCCACCCAGGTTAAATGGGGGCCTCCAGCCCTCCTTACAGCCCATGCCAGAGACACAGTGGCATTCAATAAATACGGGGCAGAACGCTGAGAATGGTTAGTTAAAAAGAGCAGCTTTGTCCATGGAAGTGGGGGAGGGGGCTATTGTCCCCCACCCAATTCCCCTCTGCAGGCACCAAAATTCTCAGCGGCACGAGTCTGATTGGCGGCCATTCACGGCCCGTCTTCAACAGGGGATCTCCTCTTGAGTCAGCTGCGCCATTCCACTCTTCTTCCACCGAGATCCATCCGTCGTGAGACGGCGTCGAGTGGCAAGGCAGCCGTGTCTCCCGGACGTCTCGGTCCTCCCATCGACCAACCGACCTCCCATCCTCTTCGGGGGGCTGCCTGGGCTTACAGGCTCTGGCAGAAGAGTTTGTGGTGGCGGGTGACGGAACGAAGGGAGGCGTTCGCCGGGGTGCGCCAGAGCTGAGCCACATCCCGCTGATCGCTCCTGCTTAGCTGCCGGCTGCAGAGTTGCAGCTGACCGACCAGGAAAGAGAGCTTCGTCCACGTGGCGGTCTCCAAGGGGCCACGGACAGAACAGCCTAGGGAAAATGGAGGGGGGGGGGGAGAAGAGGCAGCCTGTCAGCAGGATCTCCTGGAAACGTCCTCTGTGTCCTTGTTAAGCAGCCAAGGGGCTTCAATTTATTTCTTTGTATTATCGCCCATCTCACTACTCTGAGCAACTTGCAACACCATAAATCTATATATATATCAAAGCGAAATTACCCCTCATGCATCATCACAAAATCTCCAGAACCGTAAAGCCTGCAAACTTGAAATTGGTCCTGTATTTTCCTCTTGGCTTCTAGGGGCTCACTAAGAAAGGATTTTTCCAAATGACCAACAGAGCATTTAGAGTATTTCCTATATTATTATTATTATTATTAACACGCTCTGATGCTAAGGAGTTCTACTCCCCCTCCCCACCTGAAAAGAAATCCCTTCCAAAGGCAAAACCCAAGCAGGAGTTTCAGTTTCACAGCAGCACCAAGCAGCTTTAGTACAGAACAGTTGAGCTAAGCCACGCCCAGGCTCCTTGCTGTCTCCTTGCTCACACACCAAATACTCTTTCAGTTTCCAAACAGCCCTCCACTCTCTCACACACTGACAGGATGCTAGCCATATGAATACTGATGGATGCTGGTAGGCAGAGGCAGAATTCCCCCCCGCCTTATTTTCCTCCCCAAAAACTAAGCCCCACCACATAGTTCCGTACTAAAGCAGGGGTCTAGAGCTAGTAACACAATAAAATAGCTACAAAAAAATAAAACATCGAGCGCTTAAAAGTTAAAACATGCAGCCCCTCTGGGAGGGAGATGGGTGGTTAAAACATTTGACATATAAATAAAAATGTTCAGATGAACAGCCCTGCAGACAACAATGGGAAACTTTGATTTCTTTCAATGGCATCCTTACTCCCCCGTGAAGTAACTCCAGAAGGCAACTGGCAATGGAGAAAAATTGATCTGGGGAAAATCAATCTGTTCGTTAAATTTGTCGCTCCTAGAAGGAAGTGAAGTTGGGCAGGGCGAGGAGGACTTGGGCTGTGAAAGAATACAAATAAAAGAGAATGTCTGTAGCTCAGGGTTGAAATGAGGTCCCCTTGGTGCTCTCTGAGCTTGGTTGTTTTCTTGCAGACGTTTCATTACCAAACTAGGTAAAGCCACCAGTGCTTGTGAGGAACGGGATTTGAGCAACCCCCATTCCTTACCAGCACTGATGGTGTCAGCTAATACGGTAATTGTTAAGGTAATGAAGATTTAATAGCTGACCAGCTGCTGTAAGGCTGTAAGCCAAGAAGATGAATAGAATAGAATAGAATAGAGGAATAAGAATAGAATAGAATAGAATTCTTTATTGGCCAAGTGTGATTGGTCACACAAGGAATTTGTCTTGGTGTAAATACTCTCAGTATACATAAAGAAGGAACATTTGTTAAGAATCAAGAATCATAATGTACAACAGTTCATAATGATGAACTGAGGATGAGCCAGCAGGGTACTGCTGCTTTAAGAAGCTATCTATATAAGGGAGGCCATGTGAGGGTCTCTCTCTCTCTCCTCTTCTATCTCCATTGTAGTTCTCCGTGTAGAGTTGAAGACTGATTGATTGCCTGGTATTTGCCTAATGTGTTATGTGTGTATATAGTAATCTTGTATATAAACCACTGTTAAAAGACAAAGCCTGCGTGTGTGCTGTGTTTTGCTCTTAGATTCTCTCACAATCACACTCACGCTGTAGACACTCTGACAGTAATGAAACATCTGCAAGAAAACAATCCAGTTCAGACAGCACCAAGGACCCCTCAGAGTAGATAGAGGCCAGAGTTACCCATCATATTACATGCACTAAACTCCAGAGCAACAGTCACACGACGCCCTGGTTCAGGGGACAAGCGGCTGCAGAAAAACCCCAGTAAGCTCACCGGCCAGGCTAAGGGACTGGAGGCCTCGCTTCCGCTCCTCCAGGGTGACCAACAGCGTCCGAAGACCCAGGATGCCGATGGCCGGGTTTGCCGACAGGTCCAGCGAGGCTAAGGACGGGCAAGTGAGGAGGCTCCTGCGGAGAGTAACAACCTCTTGAGCGGTGGATGCGAGTAACAGAAGACCAGAATCGGAAGGGACCTCGGAGGTCTTCTAGTCCAACCTGCTGCTCAGGAAGGAAATCCAATACCCAGCTTTCCCAACTTTTAAGGTGGGTGGACTTCAATTCCCAGAATTCCCCAGCCTGCTAAACACTGCCCTATATACCATTCCAGACAAGGGCCTGGCGCAAGGGGGTGGGGGGTTTGCAGAGCTCCCTTGAACCCACAATTCCAGTCCCACCAACTTCCATCCGCAACTGGGAGGGAGACCCCACTCCTTCCACCTAGGAGGACTTGCTTGCTTTTGGTTTTGAGAATAGAGTAGAAATAGAAATAATAGTGGTAGGAAATTAATATAGAAGAATAGAAATAGAAAAGAATATAGAAAAGAATAGGATAGAGTAATGGAATGAAGAATAGAAAACACAATAGAAAATAGAATAGTAAATAAAATAGAATAGAATAGAAAATAGAATAGAATGGAATAATGGAATGAACAATAGAATAGATTAAAAAATAGAATAGAATAGAAAATAAAATAGAAACTAGAACAGAATAGAATAATGGAATGAACAATAGATTAGAAAAAAATAGAATGGAATAGAAAATAGAATATAGTATAGAATAAAAATTGGAATAGTACAGAACAGAACAAGCTGGAAGGGACGTCAAAGATCTTCTAGTCCACCCCCTGTTGGATGGCCACAAGGAGGACCACCAGAACCGACCAGGAGTCCAGTTGTCCTCCAGACCTCCTCAGGCGATGGTCCCCGCGACCCCACCCAAGATCACCAAGGCTCCTTACCTGGCTAGCTCGGAGACGTCATTGTCGTCCAGGTGATTCCCAGAGAGGCCCAGGTGGGTCAAGGCGCAGCCTTCCTGTCCCCAGAAGCACCAAGAGTCAGCATTGGAGACTGGGAGGGAGGGGAGGGTCCCCGTGCGTTTGATCTTCTCCCCACCTCCCCCAAACCCCACAGCCCAGGGCCCCCCACCCCCCTGGCCATTGGGAGAGCACCCACCTGCGTCAGGTACCTGACCAGGGCGTCCCTCAGCTGGGGCCGGTCCTCCGGCCTGGGTTCCAGGGAGCCCACCTCCAGATGAGTCAGCGATTCGAAGGGCAGGCTTTTCAGCAGCACCCCGAGCCCCCGGGGGCCCAGGGCGTTGTGGGACAGAGTCAGCCTCTGGAGGTGCACAGCGCCTGCCAGGGGAAACGTACGGATAACAAGAGTTGGGAAGGAGGCCTTGGAGGTCATCTAGTCCAGCCCCCCCCCCCCCCCTTTTGCATGAGTGGGAGAGTCTATTCCAGTGTGGGCTGGTGCACATCTGCGTGCTGGAACCCAGAGAGGTGGCTCTGTGTGCCACAGGTTCGCCATCACAGGTCTATTCCAAATTCTAGCCTCTACCCAGGATCGAACTCACAGCCTCCCCCTCTAGGCCGCCGCACAGCCTGGGGGAACATCTCCAGATGTTTGAGGGGGAGAACGTGAGGGAGAAGAAGGGAGGAGAGTGGAGCAGCGAGCAAAACCCCTGGAGTTCTTTTTTTAAAATTTATACATTTTTCTTTAACATATATGACTGTTTAATAAACAGTGTATTGTCTGAGTCCATTTACTTATACATAACTAGCTGGGTACCCGGGCTTCGCTACGTAACTATGTGGTGGGGCTTAGTTTTGGGGGAGGAAAATAAGGGGGGGTGGGGGGAATCTGTCTCCATCTACCAGCATCCATCGGGATTCATCTGGCTAGCGTCTTGTCAATGTGTGAGAGAGAGTGGAGAGCTGTTTGGAAACTGAAAGAGTATTTGCTGTGCGAGCAAGGAGACAGCAAGGAGCCTGGGTGTGGCTTAGCTCAACTGTTCTATACTACAGCTGCTTGATGCTCTGAAACTGAAGCTGAAACTCCTCTGCTTGGATTTTGCATTTGGAAGAGATTTCTTTCCAGGTGGGGAGGGGGAGTAGAACTCCTTAGCATCAGAGCGTGTTAATAATAATAATAATATAGGAAATATTCTAAATGATCTGATGGTCATTTGGAAAAATCCTTTCTTAGTGAGCCCCTAGAAGCCAAGAGGAAAATACAGGACCAATTTCAAATTTGCAGGCTTTGCGGTTCTGGAGATGTTGTGATGACACGTGAGGGGCATTTCGCCTTTTATATATATATAGAGGATAATAGTAATAATAATATTCTTTACATGTATATAATGGTATTCTTCCAATTTCTAATTTCTACCTTTGTTTAATCTAGCCATTGGCAAAACAAATCCCAAGTTAAAACATATTCTCTATCTGTCCTTTATCTTCAACGTTAACCCATCCATTTCCACACAATCTAATATTTTTAAAATTAATTATATTTTCATCCGTGGGAGTTTCCCCATTTTTCCAGGGTTGTGCTAATGCAATCCTCGCTGCTGTCAAAAAGCAAAGCTGGCTGGGGAATTCTGGGAGTTGAAGTCTTCCAGGCATAAAGTGGCCACGGTTGGAGGCCAAAGTGGCCTGGTTTGAACCCCCTGAAGGTCTCGCCTTCCCTCCCCCCTTCCCTTTGGGTAGCCAGAAGGGTCCCTGAGCCCCCCCACCCCCCCTTCTTCCTACCTTTCAAGGCCTTGGCCAGCAGGAGAGAGTGAGGCTCCGGGAAGGTGGCGCCGAGGCGGCAGGCTTGCAAGCGGAGGGTGCCCAAAACAGGGCAAGCCTGGAGCAGCGAGGCCAGAGACTGGGCGCTGCCCTCCCCCAAGGGGTTCAAGCTGAGGTCCAGCTCTTCTAAGTTCTGGAAGGAGGGAAAGGGGGTGAAGGGACAGCCAAGCACAAGGACCTGGAGGGGTCAGGAAATGTGGAGGCCCTCCGATCATCACTGATAGAATCTTTCAAGGTCGGGGTTGAACTGGGGGTCCTGGGTGCCCTCTGGGCTCGGGGGCTTCCTTGCAGGCGTTTCATGACCCAACTAGGTAACATCATCAGTGATGTCCTTTCCTCCCTCCCTCCTTTCCCTCCCTCCCTGGTCTTTGGTGCTCTCTGAGCTTGGTGGTTTTCTTGCAGGTGTTTCATTATCATCAGTGGTGTCTTCCTTCCTTCCTTCCTCTTCCTTTTTTTCTTCTTCCTTCCTTCCTTCCTTTTCCTTCTTTTTTTCTCCTTCCTTCCTTCCTTCCTTCCTTCCTTCCTTCCTTCCTCTTCCTTCTTTTTTTCTCCTTCCTTCCTTCCCATCTTCCGCATGCCTTCCCTCCCTTCCTCATTCATCCATCTTCTCAAAGGTGTGAAGGAAATAGGGCATTGACTTCCCAACGGGGCTTTCCCCAAAAGCCAACTGGACTTTCTTGTTTATGTGGCTTCTGATCCAAGAAGCTTCTGCAGTTCTCCAGTTCAGTCCAGTCCTTCATCTTCCTGGAGGAGAAGCGAAACGCTTTCAAGGCAAAAATCAAGAAAGTCCAGTCGCCTTTTGGGGAAAAAAAGCACCTTTGGGACAATCTGGAGGGTGGAGAATCTCCAGGGACCTTTTCCCTCAACTTCCTTTTCCTTGGTTCCATTCCTTCCCTCCTGAGCACCTGAGCCCAGGGGTCGCCAACTAGTGAGCCAGGGACCACTGGTGGTCCGTGAGAAAATTTTGCTGGTCCGCAGAGAAATATCTCCCCCAAAGCAATTAATCCAGGCTGCGCAGGAACACTAGTCTTGCGTCGCTTGCATTGTGAAAAACACGAGGTAGTGAGGGGAAGGGGGAGAAGGGGGGGGGAACTTGCCCCACTCACCCCACGTGCCTGGCCTGACCCCCGGGCTGCTTTCTTCTTCTGCTTTTGGCTGCACGCAAGGAAAACAGTGAAAGTCCTTCTTTCTCTCCCCAAAACTCCGCCAGAAACGAGTCTTTGGGACCCTGCAAGGCCTCCGGCTCCAAGGGGCTGCGCCTGCACAAAAGATTCATTTCTGGCGGAGTTTGGGGGAGAGAAAGAAAGACTTCTGCGGCTTCTGCTGCTTTCCTTGCATGAAGCCCAAAGTCTCTCCTCTCTCTCTCTCCCTGAGAACGAAGCTGGGGACGGTTGTTCTGCGATCCCAAAGAAAGAACGATCGATCGGTAGGAAAACGGGGCGGGGGATTTTCCCAGGGGGTTTCTGGTCCGCAGGATTTAAAATTAGGAGTTTGGTGATCCCTGAGGTCCAGAAGGTTAGTGACCCCTGAGCTAGTCCAGCTGACTGTTGATGAACGGAAAGCTTTAAATGAAATGCAGGCTCGGCTTGGCTTCCCGCCCATCACTCCTCTCCTACCTGGAAGGCAAAGGAGCCGGGGAGGCCCGCAGCCAACTTCTGCAGCCCGTCGGGGCCCAGCCGGTTGGCCGAGAGATCCAGGCGCTTCAGTCCAGGGATGGTGCCCAACGTGGCCTTGGAGCTCCTCGGCCGAGTCGTCCCCCAGCCCGGTCCCAGAGAAGGCACAGTTGGCGGAGGGAAGCCTGCAGCTTGAGGGCCCGCAGCAGTGGGTGCAGCTGGTGCTGGCGCAGGGCTATGCCGGAGACGCTGAAGGACGAGGCCGACTCCTGGGGCTCCAACAGCTTCCTCAGCAGCGGGAGTTCTCCTGCAGGCCAGAGCGGGGAGGAAAGGGCCCGAGTTAGAGGAGCCGCTCGCGGGAAGGAGGAGCAGAGGAGAGGGGAGGAGAACGGGCGCCTGCCACAGGGGTCCACTCTGGCTTCGTTGGGAGTTTGACAAAGGCATATTTTCTTTTTATGTACACTGAGAGCCTTTGCACCAAGACAAATTCCTTGTGGGTCCAATCAAGAATTCTATTCTATTCTATATTTCAATTTCTATTCTATTCCATTCTATGTTCTATTTTATTCTCTATTCTGTTCTATTCTATATTCTATTCTATTCTTTATTCTATATTCTTTTCTACTCTACTCCATTCCTCAATGTTTATTCTATTCTATTCTATATTCTATTTATTCTATTCTCTATTCTATTCTCTATTCTGTTCTATTCTATATTCCATATTCCATATTCTATTCTACTCCTTCCGATATTTATTCTATTCCATTCTCTATTCTATTTCTATTCTGTTCTGTTTTATTCTATATTCCCTATTCTATTCTTTATTCTATATTCCATATTCTATTCTACTCTACTCTACCCTATTCTATTCCTTCCAATATTTATTCTATTCTTTATTCTATTATTTTTTATTCTACTCTATTCCTTCTAATATTTATTCTATTCTATTCTCTATTCTATTTATTCTATTCTCTATTCTGTTCTGTTCTGCACTATTCTATATTACATATTCTATTCTGTATTCTATATTCCATATTCTATTCTACTCTAGTCTACCCTATTCTATTCCTTCCAATATTTATTCTATTCTATTCTTTATTCTATTCTGTTTTTTATTCTACTCTACTCTATTCCTTCTAATATCTATTCTATTCTATTCTAACTAATATCTTCTTTTCTCTTCTTCATCTCTCCTCTTCTAACTTTTTCTTTTAATTAAACCACGGCTCAATGTGGCTTGCAAACCAGGCCACGGTCTGATAGCGGAGGAGTTTCACTGAACAGGGAGGGTGGCGGAGGCTTTGCAGTGGGTCTTGCAAAAGGCTGCTTTTGGTAGTACCGATAGAGGAGAATATTTGCAGCTGAAGGTTGGACTGAGGAGTCCCTGGTGCTCTGAGTGGGGTGGCTTTCATGCAGACATTTCATGAGCCAACTAGGGAACATCATCAGGGCTAGAAGGGAGGGAGGGTTGTGGAGAAGAGGAGGAGGAGGAGGAAGGAGAAAAGGACTATGGAGTCCCTGGTGTTCTCTGAGCGTGGTGGTTTTCATGACGACATTTCATGACCCAACTGTGGAACATTATCAGTGCTGGAAGGGAAGGAGGGATAGAGGAGGAGGAGGAGGAGGAGACGACTGTAGGATCCTTTGGTGCTCTCTGAACTTGGTTGTTTTCTTGCAAATGTTTCACTACCAAACTAGATCCCATCATCAGTCCTTGGACGCCTTCCAACACAAACCTTCCAGCACTGATGATGTTATCTAGTTCGGTAATGAAATGCCTGCGAGAAAACAACTGCGCTCCAAGAGCCCCGAGGCTCTGACTTCCAAGAGAAGCCTTTGAAAAGGTCCCTCCAACCAGAATGTACTCACAGCTGGTCTGTGGGCCAATCTTCTCTTGTCTAGAAGGGTCACTTGGCTTAATCCTGGACCGCAGAAGGAACATGAGATAAGCCATGTTTAGAGATGAGGAAATAAACATTTGGTTTGCACTCCGGGCAGGGAGTCCTTGACTTAAAACCATCTGTTTTGTGGCTGTTCAAACATGGTCACACCATCGTTCTGGGCATCTGCCGCTTAAACTAGGCTCTTAAAAATGTTGTGTTCCTAGGTTTGTACTCACAACTGCGCATAAGGTTGGAACAGATAACAGATAATCAGAGTTGGAAGGGACCCTGTAGGTCATCTAGTCCAACCCCTCGCCCAAGCAGGAGACCCTACACCATTGCTGACAGATGGCAGCCCAGTCTCTTCTTGAAAGCCTCCAGGGATGAAGCTCCCACAACTTCTGAAGGCAACTTCTGTTTCCATCGGTTGATTGTTCTCACTGTCAGGAAATTCCTCTTCCTTATTTCCAGGTTGAATCTCTCCTTGTTCCGCTTCCATCCATTGTTCCTTGTCTGGCCTTTGGGTGCTTTGGAAAATAGCTTGACCCCCCCCCCCCTCCTCTCTGGGGCAGCCCCTCAGATACTGGAAGATGCTCTCTGTCTCCCCTGGTCCTTCTCTTCCCTAGACTAGCCAGGCCCAGTTCCTGCAACTGATCTTCATAAGTTTTAGTCTCCAGTCCCCTCATCATCCTGGTTGCTCTTCTCTGTACTCTTTCTAGAGAGTCTCAACATCTTTTTTATAGTGTAGTGACCAAAACAGGATGCAGGATTCTAGGTGTGGCCTTACTAAGGCTTTATAGAGTGGTATTAGTACCTCCTGTGATCTCGATTGTGTCTCTCTGTTAATGCAATTTAGGATTGTATTGGCTTTTTTGGCTGCTGCTGCACACGGCTGGCTCCTATTTAGCTGGTTGTCCACTCAGACTCCAAGATCCCTCTCATGGTTCCTGCAATTGAGCCTGATTTTGCCCAGTCTATATGTGGACTTTTGGTTTTTCTTGCCTAAGTGTAGGACTTTACTTTTTCTCTACGTTGAATTTCATTTTGTTAGACAGGGCCCAGAGTTCTAGTTTTAATAAGGATGCTCCTGGCAGGAATAAATATATCAAGAGAGAGTGCCATGGAGAGTGGTGCGGTGGCCTAGAAGGTTGGAGCTCTGGCCTCACAATCAGGAGGCTGTGAGTTCGATCCTAGGGAGAGGCTGATATTTCTCTCTCTGGGTACAATGAGAATATATCAGCTGAACAAAACTCCACCCCGGTGACAGGAAGGGCATCCGGCCAGTAAAACACTCAGCTCCATTCAGCTGCCCAGACTCCACCCCAATGCAAGGGATTATGGGGTGGTTAGAAGAGGATGGTGATGAAGATGATGAAGAGAGAGCGCCGTGCAGAGGCAGGCCGGGTGCTTACCCACCGCCAGGGTCTGGCAGGCCTTGCGGTATCTCTCCAGGAGGGGCGGCAGGTCCCAGGACTGGACTTCAGCCAAGACCTGAGACAGACAAGGAGAGGGGGAGGGTCAGCTGGCTTGGAAGGGGAAGGAACAGCCCCCTCCCCAGCAGCTGGGTTCCCCTGAGACCTCCCCTCCCCTTCTTCCCTTCCACAGGGGTCCCCCTGTTCAGAAGCACCGAACCTCTGCCGCCACGTTACGTGGCTCTTCCCAAGGGCGGCCCCTCCTCCCATCCTTCGGCCAGGGGCTTCTGTCGAGAGCAGGCCCAAAACACAAGTCTTCCTACCCCAAATTCCAGGGAGTTTGTTCTGGCTCCTGCTGTCAACTTGTAAAATATTTCTAGGGTCCTTTTAGAGTTGCCAACAGAAAGGAAAGGGGGGGGGGAGCAGTGTGGCAGTTTGCAAACCGAAAGCGCATTCCATAAATGCTTTCAAAGATAGTAACTAGGTGACCGAAGATTCTGCTGCACATAATTCTAATTGGAGAGCATGATGGATGACTCTGGGCTATGGATGTCTCCCATTGGAGGATATGAATCACGAGACACCCAGGCAGTACCAGACAGTTTAATTCCCAATAAATCCTTTTCGAGTTCTGGAAGTTTGTCTCAAGAGTCAGGATTTAAATGGAGGGGACTGCTGGAACCCCCCCAGCCCCCTGCTATGTCCTTACAACCTGTGGGAGGACCCCCAACCCTTTACGCGCCTCCTCCCCCAGCGGCCGCCGCTCACCTCCTCGTTGCTTTGCAGGACGTCCAGGATGCTGTCCTGCGGGGCCAGCAGGGCCCCCTCCTTCTGGAGGGTCAGGCGGGGCAGGAGCCCGCAGGTCTGGTAGTAGCGCTGAGAGGCCTGCTCGGCCAGCCACGCGACCGGACGGCTTTCGCCCTCACTGCGAGGAAAAGGAAGGAGGCCGGTGAACAGAGGCTCTCGGAGAAAGACACACGCCCGCCCGCCCACCCTCGCTTCTCACCTGGGGTCAGCATCCCGACTTCCCAGCCCCACCTAATAGTCAGCCATGCCAAGAGAAAGGGGGTCTGTGTTAGAGACCCTCCCTCCCTGGGGAATCTGAGATGGCGCCCCCTCATTCAAGACTTGTAGCACCTAGCAACAGCACCTAGATTTATATCCCGCTTCACAGCCGACTCTTAAAGCGGTTTACAGAGTCAGCCTCCCACCCTCCCCAACAATTGGGATCCTCGTTTCATCGACCCTTGAAGGACAGAAGGCTGAGTCAATCTGGAGCCGGTCAGGATCGAACTGCTGGCAGTGAGCAGAGTCAGCTGGCAATACTGCACTCTAACCACTGCACCAGAATGGTCCTCTTTCCTTTCCTTCTTTCCTATCTCTTCCCCTCCCCTTTCCTTTCCTTCCCTTCCCACTTAGCAATAAGTACTTAGATTTATATATTGCTTCCCAGGGCTTTTCTCCCCTAAGAGGTTTACAGAGTCAGCCTCTTGCCCCCAACGATCTGGGTCCTCATTTTACTCACCCTTGGAAGGACGGAAGGCTGAGACGACCTGGTGAGATTTGAACTACCAAACTATTCTATTCTATTCTTATTCCTATTTTATTCTATTCTTATATTCTATTCCTATATTCTATTCAATTCTTATTCCTATTCTATTCTTCTTATATTCTATTCCTATTCTTATATTCTATTCTATTGTTATTCTTATTCCTATTCTATTCTTATATTATATTCTATTCTTATTCCTATTCTATTGTAATTCTTATATTCTATTCCTATTCCTATATTCTATTCTATTCTTATTCTATTCTTATATTCTATTCTTTTTATATTCTATTCCTATTCTTATATTCTATTCTATTCTTATACTTATAATCTATTCCTATTCCTATATTCTATTCTTATTCCTATTCTATTCTTATATTCTATTCTATTTATTTTATTTATTTATTTATCAAAATTTTTATACCGCTCCCTCTCCCAAAAGGGACTCGGGATGGTGTACAGTCTAAACATATAAAGATACAGTCAACAGTAACAGTAATTAAGTCAGAATTGAATATAGATAGATGAAAATAGGATAAATAAGTAAAATAAGTAAGTAAGTAAATGATTGAGTCCCGTCAAATAGAATTAAAAGTCTTATTTGAATCTAAAATTTAAAAATCTCAGAAAACCTTTAATTGGCTAGGCCGGCCTGCTTAAAAAGTAAGGTCTTGACTGCACGCCGGAAGGTTAGGATGTCCGATGTGTCTCGTATCTCCGGGGGGAGATAGTTCCAAAGGGAGGGGGCTCCCACAGAGAAAGCACGTAATCTCGGGGTCGCCAGCCGACAACGATCAGGTGGCGGTATCCCAAGCAGGGCGACCCTGTGGGAGCGTACTGGGCGGCGGGAGGTTGTTTGTGGCAGAAGGCGGTCCCGTAAGTAGCCAGGTCCCGAGCCATGGAGCACTTTAAATACTAATAGTACCTACCTTGAATCGAATCCGGAAGGCCACAGGATGCCAGTGCAGTCTGCGGAGAAGTGGTGTTATGTGGGTGTCCTTGGGGGCGCCCATAATCATCCGTGCGGCTGCATTCTGGACTAACTGTAACCTCCGGAGACTCTTCAAGGGGAGCCCCATGTAGAGAGCATTACAGTAGTCCAAACGGGAGATGACGAGGGCAGAGGTGACTGTGCGAAGTGCGTCCAGATCCAGAAAGGGCCGCAACTGGTAGATCAAACAAATCTGATAAAAAGCCCCCCTGGCGACAGCTGCAATGTGTTCTTCTAAAGACAGCCGTACATCCAGGAGGACACCCAAGTTGCGCGCCCTTTCCACGGGGGTCAGTACCTCTCCCCCTATGGTCAGCGAAGGAACAAGCTGACTGTATCTGGGAGCAGGAAACCACAGCCACTCGGTTTTGGTCGGGTTGAGACGAAGCCTGTTATGACCCATCCAATCCCGCACGGCCTCCAGACATCGAGTCATCACTTTGACGGCTTCGTTGGGGTGGTCTGGGGTGGAGATGTATAGCTGAGTATCATCAGCGTATTGATGGAATTCCACCCCAAAGCCACGGATGATCTCACCTAGCGGCTTCACATAAATGTTGAACAATAGGGGCGAGAGTACCGATCCCTGAGGCACCCCATAAAGCAGGGGCCTTGGGGTCGATCTCTGTCCCCCCGTCAACACAAATTGCGAACGGTCGGAGAGGAAGGAGGAGAACCATCGTAGGACGGTGCCTGTTCTATTCTATTCTTATAATTATAATCTATTCCTATTCCTATTCTTATATTCTATTCTTATTCCTATTCTATTCCTATTCTTATATTCTATTCTTATTCCTATTCTATTCCTATTCTTATATTCTATTCTTATTCCTATTCTATTCCTATTCTTATATTCTATTCTTATTCCTATTCTATTCCTATTCTTATATTCTATTCTTATTCCTATTCTATTCCTATTCTTATATTCTATTCTTATTCCTATTCTATTCCTATTCTTATATTCTATTCTATTATTCTCATTCTATTCTACTCAACTCTTTTGTCTTTTCTTCTATTCCATATTGTTTTAAATCATTAAATTGAATTGTCCCATGGCGAGTTGGCCATAGCAAGTTGTCCCATTCCGGCTGGTGGGAGGCCAGTGGGAAGGCTGGCTGGGACTGGCTGGACTGCTGACCGACTCAGCCCGAGTCGGCTGGCCAGATGTTCCCTGCTCCCCCCCCTACCTTTGTGGCACCGGAATCAGGAAGACGCTGTTCTGAACTCGCACTCGCACCCGGACAGGCGGCGACGGCAGCTGCAGAGGGAGGGCAGAGCAGAGGCTGAGGGAGCTTTTCCCCGCTCACCCCCAGTATAGGTTTTATTTTTATTCCTAAACGTTTTGAATGCAGTGTATGGTCAGGGCATATCCTTTACGAAAAAATAAAAGGAGTACAATCAGAGATAGTAACTTGTATACGAATAACAATAACAGCAACGATGTAACAGGGCAATTTTAACTAGATTTCTCTTATTTTTAATGCTGTTAATTGTATCGACATGCTTATAATTATAAACCCTCTTCGTATCTAATTCTTACATAACAACAATAATCTTTCTTGGCCGAATTTCTACCTCTTCTCTCTAGGTCCTTCAACCTTGGCAACTTTTAAGACTTGTGAAGTTCAACTCCCAGAATTCTCATTCTCATAATGGAAGTCTGAGTCAACCCTGAGCCTGGAGAGAATCGAACTGCTGGCAGTGGGCAGAGTCAGCCTGCAATACTGAATTCTTACCCCTTCCTTCCTTCCTTCCCTTCCTTCCTTCCCACTTAGCACTAGCGCTTAGACTTATATACCACTTCCCAGTGCTTTCCAGCCCTCTCTAAGTGGTTTATAGTCAGCCTCTTGCTCCCAACAATCTGAATCCTCATTTTACCCCCCCACAGACGGCTGAGTCAACCTTGAGCAGGTCAGGATCGAACTGCTGGCAATGAACAGAGTCAGCCTGCAATACTGCATTCTAGAAGGCAGGCAGGCAGGCAGGCAGGCAGGCAGGAAGGAAGGAAGGAAGGAAGGAAGGAAGGAAGGAAGGAGAAAAAAAGAAGAGGAAGGAAGGAAGGAAGGAAGGAAGGAAGGAAGGAAGGAAGGAAGGAAGGAAGGAAGGAAGGAAGGAGAAAAAGAAGAGGAAGGAAGGATGGAAGGAAGGAAGGAAGGAAGGAAGGAGAAAAAAAGAAGAGGAAGGAAGGAAGGAAGGAAGGAAGGAAGGAAGGAAGGAAGGAAGGAAGGAAAGAGGAAAAAAAGGAAGAGGAAGGAAGGACCCTTAGATTTATATACTGCTCCACAGTGCTTTCCAGCCCCCTCTAAATGGTTTACACAGTCAGCCTCTTGCCCCCAACAATCTGAATCCTCATTTTACCCACCTTGGAAGGATGGAAGTCGATCATGAGCTGGTTAGGATCGAACTGTTGGCAGCTGGCAGAGTCTGCCTGCAATACTGCATTCTAACCACTGCACAACTTTAAATGGTTTTTTAACTCAGGCGTCTCCAACCTTGGCCACTTTAAGACTTGTGGACTTCAACTCCCAGAATTGAATTGAATTCTGGGAGTTGAAATCCACAAGTCTTAAAGCGGCCAAGGTCGGAGACCCCTGCTCTAGCCACTCCTAAAATCTTTTCCATGTTAGGTAATATTCCATGTCATCTTTCTCCTTTATTTTTAATACCAACCTATCCATCTCTGCACTGTCTAGTAATCTTCTGAATTACCTTATCTGATGGGAGTGTTCTCCATTTCCCAATATTGTGCAAATACAGCCTGAGGAAGCTGCTCAGGGGTCCTGCCCTGGTCAGGACGGGGTGTGTATGTGGGGGGTGCTCAGCAGTGGTGGTATTCTACTGGTTCGGCCCGATTCGGCTGAACTGATATGTTTATGTTTATTAGATTTCTATACCGCCCCCTCTCCCAAAAAAGGGACTCGGGGCAGTGTACAGCCAGCTAAAACAGAAACAGTATATAGAATTAAAAACAATTTAAAATGATTAAATTGGAGGCCGAATATAAAATTAACAGATATAAAACTGATAAAAAATTTAAAAATACCAAATTTAAAACCCCACAAATCGTTACTGGGCCAGGCCAGCCTGTTGAAAAAAACAGGTAGTTCCGACGATCATCTGTGAGCGAACCGATTCACTCCGACGATCAGCTGCTGGGCCCACCCAACCACCCCGGTTCCATTCTGACCTTTTGCTTTTCAACCTCAGCTGCTTCGCGGGGCACAGCTGGATTGCCGCGCAACAGCTGTTGAAGACACAGGGAGAGTGCAGGATTGCAGGAGAAGGTTAGTGGTCAACACTCTGCGCATGCACAAAGCGCGCCCAGCCAGCCACGCCCACAGAACCGGTGGTAAAAAAAATTCTGAAACCCACCCCTTGTCAACTCATAAAATATTTCTATGGTCCTTTTAGAGTTGCCAACAGAAAGGGTGGGGGGAAGGGGTTTGAAAGAGCAGTGCGGGAAGCTAAAGTGCATTCCGTAAATGTTTTCAAAGATAGTAACTAGGTGACTGAAGTTTCTGCAAAATTCTAACTGGAGAGCCTGATGGATGACTCTGGGCTATGGAGGTGTCCCATTGGAGAATATGAATTATGATACACCCAGGAGGTGCAGGGGGGAAACCAGGGTCAAGGGTGACAATGAATGATGGGCCTCAGAGTCGGCTACATCCAGGCAGAGATAGTTTAACTCTCAATAAATCCTTTGGAAGTTTGGCTCGAGACTCGTGATTTAAATGGGAGGAACTGCCGGAAACCTGACAGACACAGGGAGACTGCAGGATTGCAGGAGGTTAGTAGCAAACCCTGAGGGCATGCCACGCCCATCAAGCCACGCCCACAGAACCGGTGGTAAAAAACATCCCGAAACCCAGCCCTGGTGCTCAGCCCCAAATCTCACCTGCATGGCACCTGAGGGTGGGCTGTCTCCCCGCCGAGCGGGGCTGCCGTCAGCTCCTTCCAGAAGGCTGCTGAGCTCACCGGCGGGCTCTGCTCTGGGTGGGAGGCCGGCCCCTCGGCTCCTCCCCAACAAGGCCCGGTCTAGAGCGAGGCGAGTCTGGCGGGCGGGTCTTCTCCTCCTCCTGGTGGTATCCTCAGGAAGCTGACAAGGAGCTCCCCCTTCGCTGTCCTCCAACCCGGATCCCCAAATTCCGGATGGGCTCCGCCGGGTCCTTTTGCGAGACCCCGTGCCGGGCGCCAGATCGTCCTCCAGCCAGTCATCCCCCACGTACTCGTCGGCTGGAATCAGGGCCGGCCTGGGGGTTCCCTTGTGCCGCTCGGGGCTGGGAGGGAGGCGGAGGGGGGCGCTGCCCAGCCCGAGCATGGCAGGCCTGGTAGTCTGCAGGGGGGGCCGGCCTTGCCTCCCCTGCCAGGGCCAGGGTCAGCAGCCGCTGCTTCTTCTTGACCGGCCGCAGAGGGGCCATATAGTCCTCGTCTGCCTCTTGTGGGTGCTGACGGGCACCCGGGGCCTTCGCAGGGGGGCTCGGAGAGCAGGGCGCTTGGGGCTCGGAGAGTTCCGCATCGAAGAGCTGGCTGGGGGTCTCTCCTCGGGGAGGCGGGGGCCGGGAACCTGCAAGGGAGTTGGGGTCAAGACAAAGGGACCCACGCAGTCCAAGGGTCACAAGAAGCTCCAGGATAGGGAAGGGGGGGTCAGCTGCTGCCTCTTTCCACAGCTACTGTTCTTTTGGGGTGGGGGGGCTGCCTATCATTTAGTGGGACAGCGAGGGCCTGAAGGATAGTGTCAGAGTATATTCATGAAGTGGAATAGAGCATGGTAACAAAGTCAGCCAATGAATATAGCAATTACGTCAGCCAATGGGGGCTGTTTGGAAACTGAAACTAGAAGTAGCCTAGTCTGGAAACTGAAACTAGAAGCAGCCGCGGCTGGAAACTGAAACTAGAAGCAGCCGCGGCTGGAAACTGAAACTAGAAGCAGCCGCGGATGGAAACTGAAACTAGAAGCAGCCCCGGCTGGAAACTGAAACTAGAAGTAGCCTAGTCTGGAAACTGAAACTAGAAGCAGCCGCGGCTGGAAACTGAAACTAGAAGCAGCCACGGCTGGAAACTGAAACTAGAAGCAGCCCCGGCTAGAAACTGAAACTAGAAGCAGCCCCGCCTGGAAACTGAAACTAGAAGCAGCCCCGGCTGGAAACTGAAACTAGAAGCAGCCACGGCTGGAAACAAACTAGATGCAGCCCTGGCTGGAAACTGAAACTAGATGCAGCCCTGGCTGGAAACTGAAACTAGAAGCAGCCCTGGCTGGAAACTGAAACTAGAAGCAGCCCTGGCTGGAAACTGAAACTAGAAGCAGCCCTGGCTGGAAACTGAAACTAGAAGCAGCCCTGGCTGGAAACTGAAACTAGAAGCAGCCCTGGCTGGAAACTGAAACTAGAAGCAGCCACGGCTGGAAACTGAAACTAGATGCAGCCCTGGCTGGAAACTGAAACTAGATGCAGCCCTGGCTGGAAACTGAAACTAGAAGCAGCCCTGGCTGGAAACTGAAACTAGAAGCAGCCCTGGCTGGAAACTGAAACTAGAAGCAGCCCTGGCTGGAAACTGAAACTAGAAGCAGCCCTGGCTGGAAACTGAAACTAGAAGCAGCCTAGGCTGGAAACTGAAACTAGAAGCAGCCCTGGCTGGAAACTGAAACTAGAAGCAGCCCTGGCTGGAAACTGAAACTAGAAGCAGCCGCGGATGGAAACTGAAACTAGAAGCAGCCACGGCTGGAAACTGAAACTAGAAGCAGCCCTGGCTGGAAACTGAAACTAGAAGCAGCCCTGGCTGGAAACTGAAACTAGAAGCAGCCCTGGCTGGAAACTGAAACTAGATGCAGCCCTGGCTGGAAACTGAAACTAGATGCAGCCCTGGCTGGAAACTGAAACTAGAAGCAGCCCTGGCTGGAAACTGAAACTAGAAGCAGCCCTGGCTGGAAACTGAAACTAGAAGCAGCCCTGGCTGGAAACTGAAACTAGAAGCACCGCGGCTGGAAACTGAAACTAAAGCAGCCCTGGCTGGAAACTGAAACTAGAAGCTGCCCTGGCTGGAAACTGAAACTAGAAGCAGCCCTGGCTGGAAACTGAAACTAGAAGTAGCCTAGGCTGGAAACTGAAACTAGAAGTAGCCTAGGCTGGAAACTGAAACTAGAAGCAGCCCCGGCTGGAAACTGAAACTAGAAGTAGCCCTGGCTGGAAACTGAAACTAGAAGTAGCCTAGGCTGGAAACTGAAACTAGAAGCAACTGCGGCTGGAAACTGAAACTAGAAGTAGCCCTGGCTGGAAACTGAAACTAGAAGTAGCCTAGGCTGGAAACTGAAACTAGAAGCAGCCCTGGCTGGAAACTGAAACTAGAAGTAGCCTAGGCTGGAAACTGAAACTAGAAGCAGCCCTGGCTGGAAACTGAAACTAGAAGCAGCCCTGGCTGGAAACTGAAACTAGAAGCAGCCCTGGCTGGAAACTGAAACTAGAAGCAGCCCTGGCTGGAAACTGAAACTAGAAGCAGCCGCGGCTGGAAACTGAAACTAGAAGCAGCCTAGGCGTGGCTCTATGCTAAGCTCTGCAGCTATGCTGAGCTCCGAGTCTGTCTGCTGAAAATGAAACTGCTTCTCTCCTCTGCTTGCCTGCTGAACTAAAGGGAAACTGAGGTCTGTTTCTGAGCTGAAGCTGAGTTGCTCTTCTGCTCCGCACTTGTAACATGTGCTGCTGAAGTTACTTGCAACATGTTTTCTGTCTGAGTTTGCTCCATGTTGGAGAAATCTACAACGGGTTTGTAAAATCTACTACTTATTCTGTTGATAAAGACGTTAAATGAAGCATCAGCCACCTGTGTTTATTTTTCTGGCGCTGAATTGACGCTGCAGAGCTCTGAATAGATCGCAGCCAGGCTCTCTTGGTGACCCAGCCGTCCTCCTCTGATGTTCTGACCTAGGCTCCCCCCCCCCTCTCCCTCCCCCCAACAGCACGCAGTGGAGTCCTCATCCGGATAAACCCCTTTCATTTGATGTACATTATTATTACCTTTATTTGCCAGCGTACAACACGTGTACAATGAGATTGGCTGAGCCTCCCTTCGTGCACACCCCCACCCCCAACACAACTCACAGTAGGGACAGAAGTCCCTAACCCAGTCCCAACTAGGTGATCTTGTTGCACATCTCTCTATCTACAATGAGTTTCCTCTCCAGCAAAGTCCCGGCCAACAGTCTTTCAAGATAGTTCCCAACTACAGACCTTTATCAGGCTTTGGAGAGCTGCCAGGCCGATATCTTTCAGACGCCACAATACTTGGCAAGTATGCAGGGATGAACTAATTGTCTCCTGCAAAAAACCCACTCCCCTTTTGCTCTTCTTTATTCCCTCTGGGAGGGGCCTTTCACCGTCCACCTGTGGCTTTACTCCATAGTTGGCCCTTGTTCCTTAACTGTTCCCTTCTTCTGGCAGCTCTGTACATGCGCACCCTGGGAACAAGCTCCAGCTGTTCTTCTGCCCCACTGATCTGACTCTGAAAGCAGCTGATAACTGTTGAACGGCCCTTGTCCCATCTCTGTCTCTTGTTCCTCAGCTGTTCCCTTCCTCTGGCAACTCTGTGCACGCGCACATTGGGAACAGGCTCCAGCTGTTCTTCTTCCCCACTGATCTCCGACTTTGAAGGCAGCTGATAACTGTCAGACGGCCCTGGCCCCATCTCTGCCTCCGACGCAGAGCCTTTCCCAGACTCCAGGACTGGCTCAGGTTCCTCCCCAACCTCCTCACTGTCCAAATCTGCCAGTAGCTCTGCTGGCTCCTGGTGGACCACAACATCTGACTTGCTAAAACAGGGGTCCCTAAACTTTGGCAACTTTTAAGACAAGTGGACTTCAGCTCCCAGAATTCCCCATGGCTGACTGGGGAATTCTGGGACTTGAAAGTCCACAAGGTGGCCAAGGTTATGGAGAGTCCTAGTGTAAAAGGAAGCAGGCAAACAGGCCGAGATGCCAGCTCTCTACGAGTTCTCCCAGCAAGGATGGACTTCTCCTTCTCCTTGGATTGTGACCCCCGACTCCCCACTCTCCCCCACCCTCCTGGGTGCAGCCTCACCTTGCTCTGCCATGGTCTTCCGTAGCAAGCTCTCCATGGCTCTGCATTGGTGGCGGGTCTCCGGGTCGAGATCCTTCCCGTAGAGCTGCACCCAAGCTTGGAGGGTCCCCAAGGGGCTCAGGCCCTGAAGGAGCAGAAAACACATCGGGGGGGGGGGGGGGGAGGCTTCAGCCCAGGAAATTACTTCTCCACCAGGCTGCAGAGAGAACAGGGCTTCGGAGGAGGGGATTGACCGGCCCAAAGTAGGAGACCCTCCCCCCCAAGAGGGCTGTGTATCCATTGGCTGGGGGGGGCGGGGGGAGAAGGAAAGGGTCCCCACTCATGACATTCCAAGGGCCTTTAGGGTTGAGGGGGCCTCAAGGAACGTCAAAGAGAGCCAGTTTGGTCGAGTGGGGAAGGCGCCAGGCTTGAAAGCAGGAGGTGGTGAGTTCTAGTCCTGCCCCTTAGGCACGAAAGCCAGCTGGGTGACTTTCGGCCAATCACTAGGAATCGGTGAGTTCTAGTTTTGCCTTAGATATGAAAGCAGCTGGGAGACTTTGGGCTAATCACCAGGAGACAGTGAGTTCTAGTCCCGCCTTTAGGATGAAACCTGACTGGATGACTTAGAACAAATCACCAGGAGACAGTGAGTTCTAGTCCCACCTTAGGCATGAAAGCCAACTGGGTGACTTTGGGGCAATTATTCTTTCTCAGCCCTCCCTGTCTACCTCGCAGAATTGCTGCGGTTGTGGAGAAAATAGGAAGGAGGAGTTGTTTTATAAAAATAATCAATGCAGGATAAAAATTAGATTACTTTTATTGACTTTTTTTTTTTACGGTGAGCACTCTGGCCCACACTAAAAATGAGCTTCTGTTGCCTGCTCTCCAGAAAATGTACATCTACAGACATACATAAAAATAAATTAAATTCAAATAAAATAATAAATTCAAATAAAATAATAAAATAAATAATAAATAAAATAAAATAAGTAGAACAGCAAAGGGGCAGAGAGAGATTAGCAAGGCAGAGGAGAGGACGGCCATATGACGAAGAAGAATCTCCAGGCCCTGGTGGCAAAGACCAGGGGTCTCCAAGCTTGGCCATTTTAAGACTTGTGGACTTCAACTCCCAGAGTTCCTCAGCCTCTCCAATCCTGGCAACTTTAAGAGCTTTGCTGGCTGAGGAACTCTGGGAGTTGAAGTCCACACGTCTTAAAGTGGCCAAGCTTGGAGACCTCTGGCATAGAGTCACCATCTTCTCCAGATCCCTGTCTGGTCATCGCTCTCAAATAAAACCGCGCCACTCCTGACACGCTCACGCTTGCCCACCCCCCTCAGCAAACCACCCCCCTCAGCAACCCCCCTCCCGCCCCCCGGGGGCCTCCTCACCTTGGCGTTGCGCAGCAGCACTGAGGCGCCTCTCTGGATCAGGAGCTCGGCCACCTCGAAGTGGCCGCAGTTGAGGGCGTCGTGCAGGGGGGTGATGCCCTCGCAGCCCGGGCCCCCGGGGTCATCGATGCTGGCGCCGTGGTCCAACAGCAAGCGGACGGTCTCTGGAAGGTTGCAAGGAAGGTAGCGTCCAACATTGTCCTCCATACGGAATAACAGAGTTGGAGGGGACCTCAGAGGTCTTCTAGCCCAGCCCCTTGCTCAGGCAGGAAATCTTGTATCATTTCACACCAATGGCTGCCCAGTCTCTTGTGATGAAGCGCCCACAATTTCTGGAGGGAAGCTGTTCCACTGGTTAATTGTCCTCACTGTTAGGAAGTTTCCCCTTAATTCTAGGTTGCTTCTCTCCTTGATTGGTTTTCCATCAAAGAAACAATATTAAAGAATTGGAAGGGACCTTGGAGGTCTTCTAGTCCAACCCCTGCTCAAGTCCACCCCTATATATAGATCCTATACATCCAGACTGATGAATACAGCTCATCAGTCTGGAACCCACATTACGTATCTGATATTAGCACAGTTGAGAAAATCCGGAAATATTTCACAAGAAGAGTTCTCCACTCCTCTACTCGTTGCAGAATACCTTATGCCACCACACTCGAAATTCTAGACCTAGAAAACATATAACTATGCCGCCTTCGGTCCGATCTAAGTATAGTATATAAAGTCATACATTGCAATGTCCTACCTGTCAATGAATACTTCAGCTTCAACCACAACAACACAAGAGCACACAATAGATACAAACTCAAGGTTAATCGCACCAAACTTGATTGCAGGAAATACGACTTCAGCCACAGAGTGGTCAATGTCTGGAATGCTCTACCTGACTCTGTGGTTTCTTCCCCAAACCCCAAAAACTTTAACCTTAGACTGTCTACTATTGACCTCACCCCTTTCCTAAGAGGTCTATAGGGGGCCTGCATAAGCGCACCAATGTGCCTACCGTCCCTGTCCTATTGTTTCTTTTATTCTTCTTATATGTACCCATTTCATGTATTCATAACAATGTATATACTTATACCTATTATCTTGTAAGCAATTGACAAATCAAATAAATTCTAAATTCTATACCATTCTAATCCACCCCTATACCATTTCAGACAAATGGCTGTCCAACCTCTTTTTAATAAGCTGCAGTGTTGGGGCACCCAAAATGCTGGTGGCCAGCTGTTCCACTGGTTAATGGTTAAGAAGCATCTCCTTAATTCTAGTTCGTTTCTGTCCCACGCTAGACTAAACCCTTGGTTGTACAGTAACAGTAGCAGGGTTGGAATTGACCTTGGAGTCATCCAGTCCAATCCCTGCTCTTGCAGGAGACCTATAATATTTCTGATGGATGGCCATCCAGTCTCTTCCTAAAAACCTCCAGGGATGGGAGCACCCACCACTTCATGTGGCAAGCTGTTCCACTGGTTAATTGTCCTCACTGTTGGGAAGTTTCTCTTTAGTTCCAGGTTGCTTCTCTCCTTGGTGAGGTTCCATCAAAAGAACAGAATAAAAGAATTGGAAGGGACCTTGGAGGTCTTCTAGTCCAACCCCCTGCTCAAGCAGGAGACCCTATACCAGTGGTGGCTAACCTTTTTGGGCTCCTATGCCACAAATTGTGTACGTGCGTGCACGCTCGCGTGCCAGCACCCTGAAGACAATGCGCGCCCCCCCACATCCCCTACGCATGCGCTTGCAACCCTATCCACCCACCCCATTACCTGCACTGTGCCTCACAGCTGATTTTTGGCCAGTTTGAAGCCCTTTCTGGCTTCCCAGAGGCTTGAGGAAGGCTTCTGCAGGCTTTGCAGGCTGAAAACTAGGTCCGTTTCGTCACTTTCTGTTTTTCCGAAAATACCAGAAGTGACGAAACGGGCCTAGTTTTCGGCCTGCAAAGCCTGCAGAAGCCTTCCTCAAGCCTCTAGGAGGCCAAAAAAGGCCTCAAACCCACCAAAAATCGGCTGTGAGGTGGGAGCATGCCCAGTGAGGCAAGTTTGCCTGCAGCTCACGTGCTGGCACAAATGGCCCTGCCTGCCACCTCATGGCCCTATACCAAGGGTCTTCAAACTTGGCAAGTGTAAGACCTGTGGACTTCAACTCCCAGAATTCCTCCTCCAGTCATGTTAGCTCAGGAATTCTGGGAGTTGAAGTCCACCAGCCTTAAAGTGGCCAAGGTTGGAGACCCCTGCCTTAGAGATAAACCAAGGGATCTTCAAACTTGGCAAGTGTAAGACTTGTGGACTTCAACTCCCAGAATTCCTGAGCTAACATGACTGGAGGAGGAGGGATTCTGGGAGTTGAAGTCCACAAGTCTTAAAGCTGTCAAGTCTGAAGACCCCCTGAACCCCCTACACCATTTCAGACAAACGCTCGTCCAGTCTTAAAAACCTTCCATGTTGGAGCACCCACAACTTCTGGTGGCAAGCTGTTCCACTGGTTAATTGTCCTCCCTGTCAGGAAATTCCTCCTTAATTCAATATTGCTTCTCTCTTTGATAAGTTTCCATCTATTGCTTCTTGTCCTGCCCTCAGGTGCTTTGGAAAATAAATTGGCCCCCTCCTCTTTGCTTATGGCCAGAACCCACTCCCCAGCTTTCAGTCCCCGCTTACCCAGGTGCCCGTGGTTGCAGGCCTCATGAAGAGGGGTCCATCCGCAATAATCCCGGGGATTTACTGGATGTTCCTGGCACAGAAAGAGGAAAGGAAGTCTGAAGGTTTGGGCTATAAAAGGACCTTTTAAAAAATTCAATCCAAGTTTGCACTATCGCTCTGTTGGAAACTCTTCTTGTAGGTTTTAATTTAGTTTCTCCTTCCAGGGGGGAGACCCAGTTCTGACTAACTTGGAAGCAGGAAGGGAAAAAGTAACCTCTACAGGAATTTTACAGCCTCCCTACTGAATATTAATTCTAAATCAGGACTGTTCAACTTTGGGAATTTAAAGATCTGTGGACTTCAACCCCCAGAATTCTGAGAGTTAGAAGTCCACCTCTTAAAAGTTGCAAGGTGGGATATATTGTATAATTGTTAAACAATAGGTGCAGAGATTAGTGTTTAACAATGAAAAAAAAGATTAACAAAATGGAAACAAATACAGATATAATGAAATATGTGAAGAATAAACAATGTAAGCAATATCACTATCGGATTGTATGTGAATATAGTTCAAAATGCACAAAATGATAAATGCAATAGCGTATTATGGCATAAATAAGAAAATGATAGCTATAATCATGATGTAGTCAAAAGAGATTATACTGTATGATAGTTACAATCAGGATGTAAACTATGATGTAAAAAAAGGGCTTGATAGAACCAATACACTGAAGTTGTAAAATTGGAAACTATGATGAATAATAATGAAAAATGTACAATAAAAATATTTTTTTTAAAAAAAAAAGTTGCAAGGTTGCACACGCCTGCCCTTACTCGGCAACACTCCCAAAGACTTAAAATACATTTTGTTAGAATGCTGGCTGGCTGGGGAATTCTGGGAGTTGAAGTCCACAGGCCAAAGTTGGACAGCTCTGCTCTACAGGTTTGTCCTCTGAATAATTATTTTGGTCAACTGTGAAGTGTGAGCTTAGGGAAAGACCTTCACACTGGCACGTGTCCTCCCACCAACTCTCACGCTTCTCTAGTCTAGGTGAAGGCGAAAGATGTTGGCTTGAACTGGACCTGAAACTGGGGTGCCCCAGAGGGGAAACAGCCCCCTCCCACCTGACTGTCAAGCATGGCGCTCCCCTCCCTTCCCTCGGTCATCTTTCCTGCAAGCCCAAAACCAGATCTGGGCATTTTATGGACCTCGGGACACATCAGGCCCTTTGGCTGCCCTGGTCCAGCCCATCTGAGGTCCACTGGGACAGAAGAAGAGAAGAGAAGAGAAGAGAAGAGAAGAGAAGAGAAGAGAAGAGAAGAGAAGAGAAGAGAAGAGAAGAGAAGAGAAGAGAAGAGAAGAGAAGAGAAAATAAGATATCGATAGATAATAGGTAGATAAATGATAGATATAGGTGATAGATAAATGATATAGAGATTAGATAGATAGATAGATAGATAGATAGATAGATAGATAGATAGATAGATAGATAGATAGATAGACAGATAGATAATAGGTAGATAGATAAATGATAGACAGAGATAGGTGATAGATAAGATATAGATAAATGATAGATATAGTGATAAGAGATAGATAAGATAGACAGATGATAGGTAGGTAGATAAAGATAGATATAGAGATTAGATAGATAGAAAGGTAGGTAAGTAGGTAGATGATAAACAGATAGACAGAGATAGGAGATAGATAGAGATAAGAGATAATAGGTAGATGATAGACAGATGATATAGAGATAAGATAGAATAGATGTATAGATAATACGTAGGTAGATGATAGATAGGTATAGATTAAAATAGATAAATGATAAACAGATAGAGATAGGTGATAGATAATAGGTAAATAAAAGCTATAGAGATAGGTAGATAGATAAGATAGATAAATGATAGACAGACAGACAGACAGACAGACAGACAGACAGACAGATAGATAGATAGACAGACAAACCTTCATTGTCATTTTTTACTGTGGGCACACTGGCACACATTAAAAATGAAAATGTTGTCTGCTCTCAAAAGTGTGCCCAAACATAACACACATACACAAATCTAAATAAACTGGCGGCCCACAACCATCCCGGTTTGTCGTGTGAACCCCCCTTGGGAAAACGAGTGGCCCACCCCCACCCCAGACTGACCTTCTCCAGGAAATACTGGACTTGGCGCAGATTCCCTTCGATGCAGGCGCGGTGCAGCAGAGTCTCGCCCTTGTCGTTCCGCTGGTTCCACTGGGGAAAAAGAGCCCCCCCACCAATGCCACGTGTTATCCCTTCCGTGGGAAAAACAAGCACCCACCCACCACGCCAGCCCAAAGCCCGGGGGTCAAAGGAGCAGCCCGCTGTTGGAGGAGAAGGGATGGCCGAACTTGGGGCGGAGTCAAATGAGGATTCAGCCTAGAATCCTGGCATGGTCACCACCTCCCTTGAATTCTGTGGACTCCGATCTATCGCTGAGCAGGTGCTGCTAAAATCCCTGCGCAGAGGCCAGTGATGGCGAACCTTTTTGTCGTGGTGTACTGAAAGCGCGTGGCATGCCGGCACCACATTGCAATGCGCCCCGCCCCTCCTGCGCATGCACACACAACACCCTCGCCTCGCCTCCTTACCTGCACTGCACATGTGCATGCCTCGCAGCTGATTTTTGGTCCGTTTGAGGCCGTTTTCGCCCTCCCGGAGGCTCGAGGGAGGCCTCTGCAGCCTCGAGAGGCCGAAAAACGGGATTTCCGGAAATACCAGAAGTGATGAAACGGGCCTGTTTTTCGGCCTCCAAAGGCTGCAGAGGCTTCCCTCGAGTTTCCGGGAGGGCAAAAACGGCCTCAAACGGATCAAAAATCAGCTGGAGATGCACACATGCACAGTGCAGGTAAATTAGACTGGAGCTCGCATGCCCGTACAAGTGGCTCAGTGTGCCACCTGTGACACACGTGCCATAGGTTCACCATCACAGGTATAGGCTGTAGAGGGATAAGTCACCTTAACTGGACCTTCACATGGGGGGGGGAGATCTTTCGCACCTGAAGTCCACCCCACCTAATCAAAGTTTCTGGGTTCACCTTACTGACTCTGCGCCGTCCGGGGACCGTTTTGCTGTAGCCTTCCATGTCCTCCTCTTCATCTGGAAGAGAAACAAGGGGGCCAGAGGAAGCATCAGGGGATCCAACATCCTCCTGAGTGGATCCCCCAGGCAGAGATCTTCTCATGCCCCTGCAAATACTGCTCCACACAATCTCCGTGTCTCTCTCTTGTACGACATCTCCCTTCTAACGTCCTCCTGCTCTCCGCTAGTAGCTGCGTTTTGGGGGCTGTTTTCCAGATAAACCAAGGAGAGGGTTGCCCCAGAGGTGCTTTTTCCCCCCCCAAGAGGCAACTGGACTTTCTTGCTATTTCTTCTGAAGACGTTTCACTTCTCATCCAAGCAGCATCATCAGCTCTGACTGGACGGTGGGGAATGGAAGGCTTGATACTCCTTGCAGACAGCTGGTCATTTGCATCCTTTTTAGAGAGTAGTTGAGGCCACTTGGAGGTTTGTCTGTGTGTCCTCTGGTTTGAAAAAGAGGTCGAAGAGGCCATCTACAGTATGTCCAAACTGAACAGCCCTCCCTCAACAGAGGGGGAGGGATACGACATCATCTATCTCCAGTCTACAACTCAGCCCTTTCCACAGTTCCAAGAAGGCTCCACACACCTATTTGCGCCACTCAGGTGACTCTTAGGGCATAGATAAACCTCCAAGTGGCCTCAACGACTCTCTAAAAAGGATGCAAATGACCAGCTCTCTGCAAGGAGTATAAATCCTTCCATTCCCCACCATCCAATCAGAGCTGAAGAAGCTTTTTTCCCCCCAAACCCCAAAAACTTTAACGTTAGACTGTCTACTGTTGACTTCACCCCTTTCCTAAGAGATCTGTAGGGGGTCTGCATAAGCGCACCAACGTGCCTACTGTCCCTATATATATATATTTTCCCACTTAATATTGGTGCTTTTATTATACCTCCAGCCTAAACACGCCCCAGCCAGCTACCCAAATAAAACCCAGCTTCCTAATAAATAATTATCGGCCATTCACAAGAAACCAAGCTGCACTAAGAAACCCCAATGCACAAAACACAAGGTTGCCAACCAATCAAAAGCACAGCAACTTGAAGACCAATAAAAACAGACCTAGACTGCCAGCCAATCAGGATGAGGAAAAAACCATTCAAATGAAGCAGAAAGCCAGCACCAAATTCAAACAAAAAACGGCTGCCAAGCCTGACACACAAAATTAAAAAGAACCCAATACACAAGCCTGAGGATGGCAGATAAGATTCTGCCGAAATGTCGCTATAATAAAAGCACAAATATTATGTGGGAAAATACCTGAAGAAACCTAAATACCACACACACACACACACATATATATATATATATGGATCTTTGGTTCTTCGGGTTTTCTCCTGCATAGAATTGGAAATATCTAGGCGACGTTTCGATGAAGTCTCGTTCATCATCTTCAGGCTTGTGTCTTCGGCTTTGTGCTTCTCGGAGTAATGTGAGCTTGCAGCTGCTTCTTCCTTTTAACTACTAGTGGTGGTGTGGCTTGATTGGGTGGGGGCTTGGCTGTGTTCTGATTGGCTGGGGGGGTGTTCTGATTGGTTGGGGGTTTGGCTGTGTTCTGATTGGCTGGGGGGGTGTTCTGTTCCGGTGGGGGTTTGGCGCAAAGCTCACCAGCTCAAATCCCCAGCAAATAAGACTAACCTGAGTACATCCAAACCCCCACCGGAACAGAATACACCCCCAGCCAATCAGAACACAGCCAAACCCCCAACCAATGAGAACACAGGCCCACCCAATCAGAACACAGCCAAGCCCCCATCCAATCAAGTCACACCCCCACTAGTAGTTAAAAGGAAGAAGCAGCTGCAAGCTCACATTACTCCGAGAAGCACAAGGCCGAAGACACAAGCCTGAAGATGATGAATGAGACTTCATCGAAACGTCGCCTAGATATTTCCAATTCTACGCGGGAGAAAACCCGAAGAACCAAAGATCTACTATATATTTGTTTTCGGAGGTTTTTGCAGGTATTTGTATGTGGATCTTACATATATATAATATGTATCCATGTATTCATAACTATGTTTTTACTTATACCTATTATCTTGTAAGCAATTGACAAATAAAAAAATATATATAAAAAAACCCAGAAAAGTCCAATTGCCCCTTGAGGAACAACAACGAAAAAAGGCACCTTTGGGACAATCAGAACTTGGATGACGGAGAATCTCCGTAGACACCAAGAGAGGGTGGATGCAGGAAATGCCACGGGGATGAAACTAAGTCTTGTTTGGTGGATCCCCATCCTGGCATTTCCAAGGATAGTTGTGTGGAAACATCTTGGCTTCCTCAGGCAAAGACTGACTCCAGGAACACAGCCAGGACTACAGAGCTGCCATTTGAGAGGAAGAAGCCCTTCCCTGGCTCAGGCCGGTGTCCGGTTGCCTTTGGACCGACCAGGAAGAGCCTGGGCTAACCTGGATGAAGGTGGCATCCTCCTTCCTGCTTTCCTTCTTCCGCTAGAACTCACAGATCCTCGATTCGAGGTGACACAGGAGACAACTCCAATACTTAATCAAGTGGAAGGGCTACCCATTATCAGAGGCATCTTGGGTAAAGAGTAGGAACGTCAAGGCCGATCACCTTATACCAAGATTCCATGCAGAAAATCCAACCAAGCCTGGGGGGGGGGTTTTTCGCAACCCTAAATTGTATATCTGCACTCAATTTGTTTTTGCTTTATACCGTCAAGAAGTGAGAGGAGCCGAATGTCAACTCATAAAACAATCCGAGGCCTGTTTTAGTAGTTGCCATAAAAAAGGGGGGTGGGAGGAAGGAAATCTGGAAGAGCAGTGCAGCAAAGCGAAAGTACATTCCAACTCTTATCTTTAAAAGATTGTAACTAACTACCAGAGCTTTTGCCAGCAAATACATTTAATTGGAGAACATGATTGATGACCCCCAGTCCATGAATGTGCTGTTGGAGAATCTGATTTATGACACACCCAGGGAGGAAGAGGGGAAACACGGTCCCAGGGGACTGTAAATTACATAGGTCCGAGTTGGCTTCATACAGGGCAGGGCCAGGATGTCGCCTCTAATGAATCCTTTGAAGTTTTTTGAAGAATCATGGTTTAATTAGAGCGATTGCTGGAATCCTGACACGTTAATTCCATTCTTGATGAATTTATTTTTTGAAGTACACTGAGAGCTTCTGCATCAAAGACAAACTGCTTGTGTGCCCAATCACACTTGGCCAATAAAGAATTATTCTAATTCTAAAGAATTCTAATTGTGACCGTTTGGACAAGCGAGGAAAATCGCAGCCTGCCCTTTGACCAACTCCCATCTGGAATGGTGAGACATTAAAAACTGGACTCCTTACAGATAAGTCTTCAACTTACAACAGTTCATTTAGTGACTGTTCGAAGTTACCAACGGCACTGAGAGGAAAAAAAATTCACACTTATGACCGTTGCAGCATCCCTGTGATCGAAATTCAGGCGTTTGGCACAACTGACTCCTATTTATGACGGTCCCAGAGTCACGAGATCCCCTTTTGCGACCTTCTGCCAAGCAAAGTCAAGAGGAAGCCAGATTCGCTTAACGGCCGTGCGACTCGCTTAATGTCTGCAGTGGTTCACTTAACAACCGTGGCAAGGAAAGTCATAAAAAACAAAGCCAAACTCACTTAAGAAATGCTGGGCTCAATGGTGGCCATAAATAGAGGACTGAGCTGCTTGCCCAGGGCCAAAAGAACCGTCTTCCCCCACGCCACCCATGTGGCTCTTACCACTGTCGGACAGCTCCGGGTCGCTGGCCTCCAAGGTCTGGCTGTTCTGCAGCTCCTCTTCCTCGCTGCTCTCCCCGTCTGAGTGACGGTCGTGGGAGGCACAAAGCGCCTGCAGACGGGCCGACGTCTCCGCCGCAGCCACCACGGGGCAGCCACATCTCTGCTGGCAGGCTTGGAGGTGCCGCAGGGTCTGAAGCTGGCAAAAGAACGGTCGGTGTGATCGTTTTGAAGGGCAGCTGTCAATCCAGAGCCAGGACAAGCGGAGAACGAAGTGTGGAGCAGCGTTTTCCAAACGTAATGTCAACTCTCGCGAAGCGCCTCTGACCTGCTCTTGAGTTGCCATAGGGCAATGCTGGCTAACCTTTTGGGCTCCTGTGCCAAAAATTGTGCTCGCGCTTGCGTGCTAGCACCCAGAAGGCAATGCGCCCCCATAACACCTACGCATGCGTGTGCAATCCCCAACCCCCCCCCCCCTCACTCCACCCCCTTACTTGCACTGCACAGCTAATTTTTGGCCGGTTTGAGGCCTTTTTTGGCCTCCCAGAGGCTTCAGAAAGGCTTCTGCAGGCCAAAAAATAGGCCCGTTTCGTCACTTCTGGTATTTCCGGAAAAACAAAACGGGCCTAGTTTTCATCCTGAAAAGCCTGCAGAAGCCTTCCTGAAGCCTCTGAGAGGCCAAAAAAGGCCTCAAACTGGCCAAAAATCAGCTGTGAGGCACGCGCATGTGCAGTGAGGTAATTTTGCCTGCAGCTCGCGTGCTGGCACAAATGGCTTTGCGTGCCACCTGTGGCATGCGTGACATAGGTTTGCCATCACGGCCATAGGGCAAAACGGGGGTGGGAAATCGAACTTCGCAGCTGCATCGTGAAATTGCATTTCAGTCTAAACAAAGCACATTCCAACTGATAACGTCAAGACCGTCTCCATGGAGACCCACAGCGGCCGGAGAAACTTCTACAACCTACGAAATGGCTTCCTTGGGGTATGTGACTGATGACACATCTTGGGGGGAGGAGGAAACAGGGTCAGAGCCAAAGCACGAATTAAGTGAGGTCAGAGTTGGCTCCCTTTGGTCCGTGCCGACATGAAGCTCCTAATAAGTAACTGGATTTCTTTTGAAGCTTGGCCTGAGACTCATGATTTAATTAGGAGATTGGTCGGAACCCTGACACATGGCCCCTTTAAGACTGGTGGACTTCAACTCCCAGAATTCTCTCAAGCCTGGCGACTTTAGCATGGAAGATGCCTAAATCTGATCGGTGGACTTCAATTCCCAGAATTCCCCAGTCAATTTTTTCCTCTGGAAATCTCTACCGACGTTTAGCCATACAATTTGGGATGAACACCCTTCGAATGGTGTTGGAGCATGAATGGATTTCCAGAGGGAAAAAAAGAAACAATTGCACCACTCAGGTGATCCTGAGGACCCAGATAAACCTCCAAGGGGCCTCAACGACCCTCCAAAAGGATGCAAATGACCAGGAATATATTGTCTGCAAGGAATATAAATCCTTCCATTCCCCACCATTCAGTCAGAGAAGAAGCTTCTGGGATGAGAAGCTCTCTCTCTCTCTCTCTCTCAACTGATCCTGTGGTCGTGGCTAGGTGAGTGTGGCCATGTGAGTAGGTGGGTGTGGCTTCTTCTTTTTACAGCAACCCCCTTCCCCATTTTTGGGGGCCTCCTGGGCCTCAGGGAAGCCTCCTGGGCGAAGCAGTAAGACAGCGAGGGGGATCTCAGCACAGCTGGTCATTGGAACAGCTGGTCGTCCTCTCCTTCCTCCTCTCCTTCCTTCCTTCCTTGTTCCCCCTCTCCTTCCTTCCTTCTTTCCGGGCGAAGCAGTAAGACAGTGAGAGGGATCTCAGCACAGCTGATCATCGGAACAGCTGATCATCCTTCCTTCCTCTTCTTCCTTCCTCCTCTTCTTCCTTCCTCCTCTTCTTCCTTCCTCCTCTTCTCCTCCTTCCTTCCTCCCGCTCTTTCTTCCTTCCTCCCTTCCTTCCTCCCGGGCAAAGCAGTAAGACAGCGAGAGGGATCTCAGCACAGCTGATCATTGGAACAGCTGATCATCCTTCCTTCCTTCTCTCCTACCTCTCCTTCCTTCCTCCTCCTCTTTCTTCCTTCCTCCTCTCCTTCCTTCCTTCCTCCTCTTCTCCTCCTTCCTTCCTTCCTTCCTTCCTTCCTTCCTCCCGCCCTTCCTTCCTTCCTTCCTTCTCTCTCCTTCCTTCCTTCCTTCCTTCCTTCCTTCCGGGCAAAGCAGTAAGACAGCGAGAGGGATCTCAGCACAGCTGATCATCGGAACAGCTGATCATCCTTCCTTCCTTCTCTCCTTCCTCTTCTTCCTTCCTTCCTCCTCTCCTTCCTTCCTTGCTCTCCCTCTCCTTCCTTCCTTCCTCTTCTCCTTCCTTCCTCCCGCCCTTCCTTCCTCCCGCTCTTCCTTCCTCCCGCTCTTCCTTCCTCCCGCTCTTCCTTCCTTCCTTCCTTCCTTCCTTCCTGGTGAAGCAGTAAGACAACGAGAGGGATCTCAGCACAGCTGATCATCGGAACAGCTGATCGCCGGGAGGGGAGAAAAAAAGAAAAACCTTAAGCAGTGACTGGGCGGGCAGAACGCAGTCCGTGATGTCGATAAGGACTGACTGGGCGGGGAGGGGCGGGGCCAGCCAGGGGCACGATTTGCCGGTTCTCCAAACTGTGCAGAATCATAACAACCGGTTCTACAGAACCGGTCCAAACTGGTGGAATCCCAACCCTGAAGCATGTCATTTGCCTTTTGGAAAAGGTACCTTTGGGAGCCCGATCCTTTCCTGTTTTTCGGCCCCTTCCTTTTGCAACACCGCCAAGACAAAACCCTTTTGCCTTTTGCAAAGACAAGGAACCCTGCTCACCTCCAGTTTGTGGTCACCGGCCTTTTGTGCAGCCTGCAGAGCGGCTTGAAAACAGGGCTCCAACTCCGGGTAGCTCTTGCCAGCCTCTTCCTTGGCCAGGGCGATGTTCAGCCAGGTCTTGCCCTCCTGGCATGGGCAGAACAAATCAGGCTTAATAGCAACAGCACCTAAGTTTATCTCCCGCTTCCCAGCCCTCTCTAAGTGGTTTAGAGTCAGCCTCTTGCCCCCACCCAACAATCGGGGTCCTCATTTTACCCACCCCAGAAGGAGGGAAGGCTGAGTCAACCTTTAGAAGCAAGCAAGGAAGGAAGGAAGCAGGGAAGGAGGGAGGGAGGGAGGGAGGAAAAGCAATAACTGATATACCACTGCAGTGCTTTCCATCCCTCTCTAAGCAGCTACAAAGTCAGCCTCTTGGCCCCAACAATCGGGGTCCTCATTTTACCCACCCCAGAAGGAGGGAAGGCTGAGTCAACCTTTAGAAGCAAGGAAGGAAGGGAGGAAAGAGGGAGGGAGGGAGGGAGGGAAGAAGGAAGAGGAGAGGGAAGGAAGCAAGCACCATCTCGGAAGGATGGAAGTTTGAGTCAACCTTGAGCCAGTGAGAATCAAACCGCTGGCAGTGGGCAGTTAGCCTGCAATGATGCATTCTAACCACTGTTCCACCATGCCCCTTCCTTCCTTCCTTCCTTCCTCCCCTCCCTTCCTTCCTTCCCACTTAGTAACAGCACTTAGACTACCACTCCACAGTACTTTCCAGCCCCCTCTAAGCGGTTTACAGAGTCAGGCTCTTGCCCCCAACAATCTGGGTCCTCATTTTACCCACCTCGGAAGGATGGAAGTCAATCATGAGCTGGTTAGAATCAAACTGTTGGCAGCTGGCAGAGTCTGCCTGCAATACTGCATTCTAACCACTGCTCAACTTTAAATGGTTTTTTAACTCAGGCGTCTCCAACCTTGGCCACTTTAAGACTTGTGGACTTCAACGCCCAGAATTGAATTGAATTCTGGGAGTTGAAGTCCACAAGTCTTAAAGCGGCCAAGGTCGGAGACCCCTGTAATTTAGCTCACATTCTCCCTCCATGATGCTATTGTCTCAGCAACGGGGATTGCCTGGGGTAGAAAATATCCTGCAGAGGCACACCTGGCGCTCCCCCCCACCCTCCCCATTACCTCCAGGGGGTTCCCACGCCGCAGGGCCAGTTCTGCCTGGTAATGCTGCACTGCTCGGACGTGGTCCTTGAGGTCCCCATAGGTGGCAGCCAAAGAGACGTGAATCACAGCCAGTTCCTGCTCCGTCCGCCCCAGGGCCTGGGCGTGGCCGAGCTGAAAAAGTAGCCCACCATTTTGGGTCCTGGATATCTTCCAAAAAGAGATCTGAGTCCTTCTATCAGCCGCGCTCCCATCCCTCTGCCCGACCAAGCGGCCAAGATGTCATCATTGACCCAACCTCTTCTGAATTTTTTATTTTAAAATTATATAATTTAAAATTCCGTGAAACACTCTGTGGGTGGGTGGGTGGATGGGTGGGTAGGTAGTAAGTAGGTAGATAGATAGATTGATGTATTGATAGATGTAGGTAGGTAGGTAGATGATAGAGATCGATTGATCGATAGAGGTAGATATAGATAGTAGGTAGGTAGAGACAGATGACAGTGATAAGATAAGAGATGATAGATAGATAGATAGATAGATAGATAGATAGATAGATAGATAGATAGATAGATATGGAGAGAGAGAAAAAGAGGTAGAGTGATTGATTGATTGATTGATTGATGATAGATAGATATAAATGGTAGGTAGGTATAGATAAGAGATAAGATAGATATTTTCCCCGAAGGGTTTCCTCTGAATTACAAAAAGTTCAAGTAAAAAAAGGGGAGGCTGGGGGGGAGGGGAAATTCAGTGTGAAAAGATCCATCCGTTTCTATCTATCTATCTATCTATCTATCTATCTATCTATCTATCTATCTATCTATCTATCTTGAGGGGGGAAGAGAGCTAGATACATATAGATGACATGACAGAAAGACAATCAATCCACAAGCAACGGTTCCAACATGGCTCCTCCTGTCTTTCTTTCCCTCCCCCCTCCCCACGTTGGCTATAAGAGGCTGTGGAGAGGGGGCTGTGAGTGGAGGAGGACCCTCAGCTCTAGGGTGGCTCCAGTCTGGCATCTGGGAGATGGTGGGGAAGGGGGGGTCCTTTATTGCTGAGCAGGGGCCTCTTCTGACTTTGATCAGACTTCCTGCTTCTGCCCAGCCTTGGCAATCAAGGCACTTGATTCTAGATCCGAGTCAGGATTCCAGCAATCGCCTTAATTAAGCCATGATTCTTGAGCCAAACTTCAAAGAGAACTTCAAAGGATTCATTAGAGGCGAACATACTGGCCCTGCCCTGGATGAAGCCAACTCTGGCATAGGTAATTTCCCCTCTCCCCGCTGGGTGTGTCACAAATCAGATTCTCCAACTGAGCCCGTTCACAGGCTGAGCGTCATCAATCACATTCTCCAATTAAATATATTTGCGGGCAAAAGCTCCGGTAGTTTAGTTACAATCTTTTAAAGAGAAGAGTTGGAATGTAGTTTCGATTTCAACTCCTCTTCCAGATTTCCTTTCTCCTCGCCCCCCTAAAACAGGCCTAGGGATGTTTTATGAGTTGACTATCAGATGACCAATATACTAGCACTGGCTGCTGCCTTGAACTGCCCGATTTTAAGGAGGGAGGGACCGGCTGGTCCCAACTGGGAAGACTGGGGGTGACTGGGCAGCTCAGGGGCAACTCTGAGGCTGACCTCCCCACCCCCCTCCCCCCCACAAACCATCAAGAGAGAAACAGCTGAGCTGAGGGTCAGAATCCGGGGCAGTTGGACTCTTTCCCTTCCCTCCCCCATTCCTCCACCGCCTTGCCCCCCTGAACATCTGGGCCCTACCTGCTTCTCATAGGCCTCCGCAGCCCGCCGATACTCGCCCATCTTGCAGAAAAGGTCCCCCAGTTGTTCGGAGAGTCCCAGGGCTGCCCCCAGGTCGCTGGCGGCCTCTGCCTCCTCCAGGGCTTCTTGCAAGCGACTCACCTTCGTGGCTGCCGGGGCAGGAAGAGTCACACCAGAGTGGTGAGGGGCAGGGGCCAGCCTCTAGCCCCACTGCTCTGACCCAGCTCCCCAACATGACAAACCCTCTGACGTGAACTCCAAAGGTTCCTTTAATTAGGAGCGCTGGCAGCCCCGGCAAAAAACGCTTCTCTCTCACCGCAGGCTAACAAGTCTGTCCGGCCGGAAGATGAAGAGTTGTGTGCCACATCTATCCACCTCCGCCCCCTGCCTTGTATCCCCAGAGCTAGGATGGGGCTTTGCTAGCAGCGGTGGTTCTTCCGTCCCAAGGACCGGCCCCTTGATTTCCACTGCTCTCCTCTCCTCGGCAAAAAGTTTCTCTCTCACCACAGGCTAACAAGTTTTCCACATCTATTCATTTCCATCTTTTATCCCCAGTTAGGATGGGGCTTTGCTAGCAGTGGTGGCTCTTCCATCCCGAGGACCAGCCCATAGATTTCCACTGCTCTCCTCTCCTCTGCGCATCCGCACGTCAGGCACTGGAGCCAGCTGTTCCTCCTCTTCCTCATCAGCCACCTCCAGACCTGGGGGCTGTTGACTCTCCACCCTCTGCAGAGGGGATGGAGCCTCGCTAGCAGTGGTGGCTCTTCCATCCCAAGGACCGGCTCATAGATTTCCCTTGCTCTCCTCTCCTTTGCCTTCTGCGCATCCACGCATCAGGCACTGGACCTAACTGTTCCTCCTCTTCCTCATCAGCCACCTCCAGACTTGGGAGCTGTTGACTCTCCTTCTGAGGGCTGACGGACAGCCCAGGACTATCTCTCTCTCTCCTTTGTTTATTTCTCTCTCCTTTCTCTCTCTCTCTGCCAGCTCCATTCTCTCTTCCCCCTCGGAGCTCTCAGCTTGCCTTGATGCTGACCCTGACTCCCATGGCTCCTCCTCCTCTGATTTGGCTACTGGAGGGGCCAACAGACGACAGGGCACACCACCAATAGCCAGAGGCCAAACCCACAAGCACCAGCACTTACCGTAGCGCAGGTTGCGGCCAACGCTGTCCCGCTGCTGGGGCTGCCAGGAGCCCAGGCGGTAGGCCTTCTTCAGGGACCGTTTGGCGGCTACAAAATCCCCCAGACCCAGCAGCACCTGCGGGCGATCAAGGGCAAGGGTCGGAGACTGCCCCTTCCTCCCTGCCCAGGGCAGGCGCCAGGAGCACCACTCGGGATATGGCTTCCCTTGTACTCCAAAGAAGACAGAATCCTGGCTCTGAAAGGGGTCTTCTACGCCAACCCCCCACCCAAGGCTGGAGACCTTATACCATCCCTCTGTCAAATGGCTGTCCCATCTCGTCTTGAAAATCTCTAGTCATGGAGAACCCACAACTTCTGGAGGGAAGAGGTTCCGCTGGTTAATTAATAGAATAACAGAGTGGGAAGGGACCTTGGAGGTCTTCTAGTCCAACCCCCTTTCCCAAGCAGGAGCCCCTACATCATTCCAGACAGATGGATGTCCAATTTCTTCTTGAAAACCTCCAGTGTCCACAAAGTGATATTGCTGTATGTTTTAAAAATAAAAACTTTATAAAAGAAAAGGAAACCTCCAGT
The DNA here is from genome assembly GCA_023653725.1 of Bungarus multicinctus. Taxonomy (NCBI): domain Eukaryota; kingdom Metazoa; phylum Chordata; class Lepidosauria; order Squamata; family Elapidae; genus Bungarus; species Bungarus multicinctus. The sequence continues at coordinate 97,035,748 of CM042846.1, forward strand.
GATGGAGCATCCACAACTGGCAAGATTCGTTTTTATGGCCGTGTACATGTAGACATCCGAACTAGTGTTGTTTCTCCGTGTTGTATATGTGGGTATTTGGGTATATGCATAATTTTATTATCTTATCTGTCATTTATCATCTATCTATGTATCTATCTAATATGTCATCTATTCTCTCTCTCAATTTATCATCTCTTTCTCATCTATCAATAAATCAGCTGTCTCTCATCTATCAATCATCTCTCTCTCATCTATTTATCAGTCATATCTCTCTCATTTATGTATCTATCTAATCTGTCATCTATCATCTCTCTCTATTTATCAATCATCTTTCTCATCTATCAATAAATCATCTATCTCTCATCTATCAATCATCTCTGTATCATTCTCTCTCATCTATCAATCATATCTCTCTCATCTATATATCTATCTAATCTGTCATCTATTATCTCTCTCACATACCTGTCTATCAATCATCTCTCTCTCATCTCTCTATGTATCTATCTGTTATCTATTATCTCTCTCTCACCTATCTATCAATCCTCTCTCTCCCTTTCTCACCTGCCAATCATCTCTGTTAGGAATCTGTCCAGCAATTAGTTGGGTTGGCAATATATAAACCAACGATGTATGTTTGTAGCTTTAAGACAAAAATCACTGTATTGATTTATATTATATTCTGATTGGTTGATTATATTGCAAATTACCATAAGAGGGAGCCAGAGATCATCGCTTGCTCTCTCTGACATTCTGTTGTTATCTAAGATTCTCTGTTGTATTTATGATATCTTTGTTTACAGTAAATAACAAAGGCAACCGGTAAGAAGACTTTGTAATTGGAATTATTTGGACTGTTAAACGTATATGACCTGGACCGTTTATTGGACTGTGCTATTTCTTAAAGTAAACTTTAACTCAATTTAGTGTATCTGTGTGTGGCTGAATAATTATTCATAACTACTCTCATAAACGTTTCCATGTGCGTATCCTTCTTACTCAAGGGTTATTCTGTACATATCATAACAATCTCTCTTTCTCTATCATCTCTCTCTATCTCTGTCTCTCTCTCTTTCTCTCTCATCTATTTATCAATCATCTCTATCATCTCTCTTTCTACAGGTATCATGTTCATGTAGTGTACATTGAAGGCGGTGACCCTTTGAAGAGCTGTTCTACAGCTGTTATTCATTTTAATGCATGCCGATCAGCTTACATTCTAAGGGACAATAAAGTTAAAGTTTATTATTATCCCGAAGGCAAGCTATTCCATTGATTGATTGTCAGGAAGTTCCATTGATTGTTCTCACTGCGGGGAAATTTCTCTCCTTAATTCTAGGTTGGATCTCTCTTTGATAAACCTCCAATCGTTGCTTCTTGTTCTCGCTCAGCAACTCCATCCCAGCCCTTCCTGGGGGCCACGAGCAAGTCAGGTGCAGGAGGGGGCTTGAGTTGGCTTCTGCCCCAAGAGCTTCTAGCCCAGTGAGGGGAGAAGACCAGGGGGAAGATGGGAGAGCAAAGGGAGGCCTGGGGAAGGAGGAGAGACCCCCTGTTCACCCCCAAACATCAATCACCTTCACTAGAGGAAGCCCCTTCAGCCCCTAAGGGGTACCACAAAATCCAGTCTCCCCACACCAGCCTGTCCTCCCTCCAGATTGCCCCACAACACCGTTGTTCCCCAATAACAATGCTTTGCAAATACATTTTAAAACAGGGGTCCACTTTGAGACTTATGGATTTCAACTCCCAGAATTCCCCAGGCCAGCATATGCCAGTTGGGGAATTCTGGGAGCCGAAGTCCAACCCATCTTAAAAGTGGCCAAGGTTGGAGGCTTGTGCTAAAACGTTACAATAGTTTTTGATTTCCTTGTCGCTACAACCCCCACCTAATAGTTTTGATGCAGAGTGGAGAAAATTATCACGCCCTTTTGGTGTTTCTTGGTTGGGATGGAAAACTGGTTGGGGATTACAGAAGAGACTGGACTGCGGTTCGTCAGAAACGTTGTAGGGTCTCCCACTTTGGGGGGTGGGGGTGGAGGTTGGACTAGATGACCTACAAGGTCCCTTCCAACTCTGATTATCTGTTAGCCAGGGGAGCAGAGTTCTAATCTCAGCCCAGTCTTCCCAATTAACCACTGGAACTGCTTGCCACCAGAAGTGGTGGGTGCTTCATCACTGGAGGTTTTTAAGAAGAGACTGGCCTGCCGTTTGTTAGAAATGCTTTAAGGCTTCCTGCCTGGGCAGAGGGCTGGACTAGAAGACCTCCAGGGTCCCTTCCAGTTCTATTCTGATCTGTGGGCTTCAATTCCCAGAATTCCCCAGCCAGCTGGGGAATTCTGGAAGTTGAAGTCCACGCGCCTAGAAGTGGCCAAAGTTGGTTTAGGGATTTAGCCACCAGGCTTGTGCAAGAAGACAGAGGATCTTGGCATCACTGGGGGGCAGGTGAGCCCCCCCCCTGCCCTTCTCAAGGCGACTCTCTTACCTGGGCAATGCTGGCGTAACACTCGCTCTCCATGTACTTCTCCTTCATCTTGCTGGCACACTCCCGGGCGCGCTCCAGGCAGCGCATGGCCTGCGAATGCTCCTTCTCCCGCAGGTGGATGTTGCCCAGGTTGAAGTAGGCTCGGAAGAGGTCCTCCGACAGGTGGGCCTGCCTAGGAGGTGGAAGGGACAACAGTGGGCATCGTGGCAACACCCGGCCGGATGGGTCAAGGATGGCTGCCCGCAAGCTGCCCCCTCAACCCCCCGCCCCCAGCTTATCCCCAAAGTCCAAGGATTAGAAGTGAAACGTCAACGCTAACGTTTTATTGTTTATACACTGTTTTGTATTTCGATGTTTTATTGTAAACTGTCCAGAAACCCTCTTCAAAGGAGATGGGCAGTTCAGAAATGTGTGAAATATAAATGAGAGAGAGGAGGGGGGAGAGAAAGAAAGAAAGAGAGAGAAAAGGAAAGAAGAGAGAAAGAGGAAAGAGACAGAGGAAGAGAGAGAAAAAGAAAGGGGGAAAGAAAGAGAAAAAGGAAAGAACGAGAAAAAAGAGAATAAGAAAAAGAGGAAAGAAAGAAAAAAGGAAGGAGAGACAGAAAGAAAGAAGACAGAGAAAAAGAAAGGAAGAAAAGAAAGAGAAAGAAGGAAAGAAGAGAGAATGAGAAAGAAAAGAAAGCGAGAAAAAGAAAGAGAATGAGGGAGAAAGAAAAGTAAGAAGAGAAAAAGAGAGAATGAGGGAGAAAGAAAAGGAAGAAGAAAGAAATAAGGAAGAAAGGAAGAGAGGGAAAGAAGGAAAGAGAGACAATGGGGAGAAAGAAAAGAAAGGGAGAAAGAGAATGAGAATGAGAAAGAGTGAGAAAGAAAGAAAGAAAGAAAGAAAGAAAGAAAGAAAGAAAGAAAGAAAGAAGGAAAGAAGGAAGGAAGAAGGAAGGAAGGAAGGAAGGAAGGAAGGAAGGAAGAAAGAACGAAAGAAAGAAAGAAAGAAAGAAAGAAAGACAGACAGACAGACAGACAGACAGACAGAAAGAAAGAAAGAAAGAAAGAAAGAAAGAAAGACAGACAGACAGAAAGAAAGAAAGAAAGAAAGAAAGAAAGAAAGAAAGAAAGAAAGAAAGAAAGAAAGAAAGAAAGAAAGAAAGAAGAAGGAAGGAAGGAAGGAAAGGAAAGGAAAGGAAAGGAAAGGAAAGGAAAGGAAAGGAAAGGAAAGGAAAGGAAAGAAGGAAAGAAAGAAAGAAAGAAAGAAAGACAGACAGACAGACAGACAGAAAGAAAGAAAGAAAGAAAGAAAGAAAGAAAGAAAGAAAGAAAGAAAGAAAGAAAGAAAGAAAGAAAGGACTACCTGTAATGGAGTTGGAAGGGATCTTGGAGGCCTTCTAGCCCCGGGGTCTCCAACCTTGGCCCCTTTAAGACTTGTGGACCAACTCCCAAAATTCCTTAGCCAGCATAGCTCTGCAGCCTCCTGGCCACCCCAAACCACCAGGTGACCCAGGTGGAGCAGGGAGAAGAGGGACACCCCCCCCCCAGGGCCCCCTTACTCCGAGATGTAGATGCTCTTCTTGATGTAGGAGGTGCGCATGGCTGGGATCTTCAGGCTGTCATAGATCAAGCCAAGGTTCAGGTAGAGCCGGGACCTCATCTCGCTCCCCTCCCGCTGCGGCACCTGCCCTGCAAGGAGGAGGAGGAGGAAAGAGCTTGCGGGATCCGATCCAGTGGTGGCATGCTACCGGTTTGGACCGGTTCACTTGAACCGGTAGTAAAAAGCCAACAAGCAGCTGAGAGGAGACCGAAGGTTTTCTTCTCACAAGCTGGAGCTCGTCCTCAGGGACCCTCTCTCTCTCTCTTTCTTTCTCTCTCATTTTCTTTCTCTCTCTTTCTCTCTCTCCCTCCCTCTTTCTCTCTCTCTCTTTCTTTCTTTCCTTTCTCTCTCTCTTTCTTTCTCTCTCTCCCTCCCTCTTTCTTTCTCTTTCTCTCTCTTCCTTTCTCTCTTTTTCTCTCTTTTTCTCTTTCTTTCTTTCTCTCTCTCTCTCTCTCTTTCTGTCTTTCTTTTCTTTCCTTTCTCTCTCTCCCTCCCTCTCTCTCTCCAGAAGGTGTCCACTGGGTCATTCCACCTGTGGCGTTTATGTGGCTCCTGGTTTTGTGTGCGTAGCTTTTCGTTTGAGAATGCTAATTGACCATCAGCCTGTCAGGAGCCAAGGGGTGGCGGCGCACGGAAACAACTAACAACTTAATAGCCAGCCTAACAATCATTACACACAACCATGAACCACATCAATGCAACGTGCAGAGGAGTCCTTGATGCTCTCTGAGCTTGTTTTCTTGCAGACATTTCATAACCCAACTAGGGAACATCATTAATGTTAAAGGACTCCCGGTTTCTCTCCTTCCTCCCTTCTTCCCATTCTCCTTCTCCACCCGCAACCCTTCTACCACTGATGATGTTCCCTAGTCGGGTCATGAAACATCTGCAAGAAAACCACCCAGCTCAGAGAGCTACAACCCTGAACTACGAATTTTCTTCTCTGTCTGTACAATGTGTAGAGTAGCCCAGTGCACTCATCCTGGAGAGAAAAAGGAGTTTCCATCATGACCCCAAAGCCTTGGAAGAATAAACTTTTGGCCCCGGTGATGGACTCCAACTGGACCTTGCATCATTATCCCTGGGACACGCATGGTTCCTTTCATTTATGAGAAGATAGCACCCCAACTCAGGAAGCCTCCAAGAAAGTAGGAAATTCTTAAGGCGCAAAGACCTCATTTCACCTTCAGCAGGGGGGATACCAACCCAAGGTGTCCTGGGAGGCCTCCCCCACCTCTCTCCACCCATGGAACCTGTTATGTATATGTAAATAATGTAGTTGGGTTGACAATATATCAACTACAAATATATACGTTTGCAGCTTTAAGGAAAAATACTGTAATGTATTATGCTGTGTTCTGGTTGGTTAATTATGCTACAAGTTGTCATAAGAGGGAGCTATAGATCATGGTTTAACTCTCTTTTTCTTTTTCTCTTTTGCACTGATGATCTTTCTTGATACTGACTAACTCTGTTTATTTTGATATTCTGTTGATATCGAAGGTTATATGTTGTATTATGGTTTGATATTTGTCTGCTGTAAAAGACTTGAAACCAGTAAGAAGACTTTATAACTGGATATTTCTGGACTGTTAAAAAACATGTATAACATGGAAAGTTTATTGGACTGTGCTATTTCTTCAAGTAAACATTAATACAACTTGTTCAATTCTGCGTGGCTGCGTGTTCAATTCTTCATAACTGTTCTCATGAACCGTTTTCCATGTGCATATCCTTTTTATACAAGGGTTACTCTGGCACATATCCTAATAGTACCTTCCAGCTTCTCTTCCAGAATAGCCAAGCTCTTCATGAAGGCTTTCTCAGCCTCTTGCAGGGCCTCCCCCAGCTGGTCGCTCTCGGCCATGAACATGTAGGTACGGCCGATGGTGGCCCAAGCCCTCTGCTGCTCCACCGCATTGGAGACAGTGCAGGCCAGTTCCAGATGGCGGCGCTGGTGCTGGGGAGAGAGAGGGAGGAGGGGAGGCTGCACTCAACACAACGCATGGCCCTAGTCCAGCCAATTCAATTCAGTGTATGACAAGTCATGGACCAGAGACCGGAGCAAATAAAAACACCCAGTAAACACTGTTTCCCTGAAAATAGGACCTACCCTGAAAAGTGCATTGTGGTCCATCGGCAGCCTGAGGAGCTGGCAGTAGAGTCGCACAATGGGGAGGAACATGGGCCAGTCCGGGAGCCTGGGGAGGGCTCAGATGAGGGATCTCAATCCGACACAGAGATGGGGCCAGGGCCATCTGGGAGTGGGGTGCTGCCTCCGGAGCCTCCAGAATCTGGCAGCAGCGAGGCAGAGGAGCGGGGGAAGCCTGTTTCCAGTACGTGCTTGCACAGAGCTGCCAGAAGGCAGGAACGGTTAAGACAAAAGGGGCGACTCGGGAGTAAGGCTTGGAGGTGATTCGCCCTTCCCATAAGACATAAAGGAGGAGCAAAGGGACAGGAGCCTTTGCAGGAAGCGAAGTTATTCCCTCTGTTCGGATTAAACCTTGAAGCTCTGTGTGGACTTTGTACTCCCTTCGGCTTTTTACAGTTAATTTGGCACTTTAATTGCTGGCAGCCATTCAAAGGAGAGAAAGGTGGGTGCTTATCTCGAGGGACTGTTTGGGACTCATTATGGGCTGGGAATGAACATAATTCCTAGCCGTTGAAATAAAGAGAGAGTTGTTTGGAATAAGCGTGTGCTTAATTACGGTCTCAGGAAGCCTTGGTCAGAACACCTAGCTTGATTTTGACATGTGTGCCCAATATAAGCCCTACCCCCCAAAATAAGCCTTAATTAAGATCCCACCCACTCCAGAGTAGACAGGTAAAAACTAAGCTAGGGTAGGGATGAGAGGGGTGGAGCTGCCCTACTACTTGCCTTTGGACAGGTGTAGCCAGGCCTTGCACACCCGACACCTGCCTGGTTGGCCCATTTCCTCTGCAGCCGGCAAGACTGGCAAAGCTTTCCTGAAGGCCTCAGTACTGATAATAAAGCTCTGGATCGATCCTGAGCTCTCTTATCTGCTGCCGAGGCCTTCAGGAAAGCCTTGCCAGCCGCAGAAGAAGTTCCTGAAGGCCTCTGACAGCAAAAAGGAGGCCGGGGGCGACGCACGCAAGTGAGGTTAGTCAATGGATGGCATCCCCCCCAAATAAGACCTGGTGCCTTTTTTGGCGGCAAAAAAATAAATAAAAATAAGACAGGGTCTTATTTTCAGGGAAACACGGTACATACCATTAAAAATTCCAGACTGAAATAATAAATAACAGGTCAGACCTAGGATAAAATCCAGTCTGTCAATTACACACGGTCTAACTATACTAAAACCACCATCCATAAACTGTGTGGCCTGGTGCTAGTCCATCTCAAATTCCCATTGGCTGTGAGTACAGGCAGTCCTTGACTTGCAACCATAACACAGTCTCGTAACGATTGTAAAGCAAGTCATTGTGTGATGACTGACACAATTTTATGACTTTTTTAGTGTGGTCATTAAGCGGTCGTTGTTCGCTATGGTTTTTTTTTTTTTTGCCAAATACCATAAACGCTGGGTTTTCAGCAAAAATATAAATTGTCCTCATGTGTCTGTGGGATGCTTTGATGTCTAGTGTCTTCCTCCCAGGCCATCCTCTGCTAAACAACTAATTCCCACGACACTGTCTTATGTCCTGGGATCTCAAAGCACCTAGTAGGGCTGTATTACTTCTTATCCTTTTTCATCTTTCCGATTATCTATTCCTTTAGCATCTTATGACGGTAGCTTTAGTGCTTACAGTATATCTTATGATTTGTGTGGATTATTTAGCATCCATTTATGATTATGTTGATTGCTTTTATTTATTATCCTTTTGAGTATCGAGGGTTGTATCTTATGATTTACAATGATTGTATTTTATGATTATAATTCATCAGTAGTTGCTTTTATGTACACTGAGAGCCTCTGCACTGGAGACAAATTCCTTGTGTCTCCAATCACACATGGCCAATAAAGAATATTATTTTCTCCTTCTCTTCTCCTTATTCTATTCTATCCTATCCTGAATTCTATTCTCTTCTGCATTCTCTTCTCTTCTCCTCTTCTCTATTCTATTCTATTCTGTTCTATTCTATTCCATATTCTATTCCATTCCTATTTTATTCTATTTTCTATTCTATTTTACTCTATTCTATTCTATTTTCTTTTCTATTCTTTTCTATTTCTATATTCTATTCTATCCTGAATTCTATTCTCTTCTGCATTCTCTTCTTCTTTATTCTATTCTATTCTGCGTTCTCCTCTGCATTGTATTGTATTGTATTCAACTCCTTCCCTCAAAACAACGCTATAGAGCACTGCACGCCAGAACAACTAGACACAAGGGGAACTTTTTCCGCTAATGCCATCACTCTGCTAAACAAATCATTCCCTCAACACTGTCCAACTATTTACAAAGTCTGCACTACTATTACTATTAATCTTCTCAATACTTCTTATCGTCCATCCCCTCCTACTTGTGAATGTGTGACTGTAACTTTGTCACTTGTATCCTTATGATTTATATTGACTGTTTCCTGGTATGATTTGATTGCTTATTGTACTCTATGACTACCATTAAGTGTTGTACCTTATGATTCTCGACCCTTGATGAATGTCTCTTTTCTTTTATGTACCCTGAGAGCATTTGTACCAAGACAAGTTCCTTGTGTGTCCAATCACACTTGGCCAATAAAGAATTCTGTTCTATTCTTATCCTTCTACAGCCATCCAGCATCATTTGCTAAGATGGGAGGTGATAGAAATCAGATCAATGAACAAGTAAATGAATTGATGGATGGATGAATAAATGTAACTGGATGCCCAGTGCCTGAAATGCAGTCACATGACCATGTGGGAGGTCATGTGACGGGAGAGGACTTTGCAATTGGTCACAAGCATCTTTTGGATGGTCTGTCGTAGTTTTGAACGTAAGTCGAGGACCATCTTTGCAATGCCTGGAGGGCCCTTCCACTCGGTGCTCACTCCCACCTCCCAACTTTCCTACCTTCAGGGCAGCTTCATAGCTCTCCAGCTCAGCAAAGCACTCCCCAATTTTCCGGTGGGCGACTGCACAGCCGATGACGTCCTCCACGCTCTCCAGGAGCCGCAGCTCCAGCCGGTGCTCGTCCAGGGCCTCCTGGAAGCGTCCTGCAGGGCGGAAGGGCAGTGGGGAACATCAGGTAGCAGAGGAAGGAACCCTGATAAATGTATTAGGATGCCGTGGGGGCTGCATCACTGGAGGTTTTCCAGAAGAGACTGGACAGCCATTTGCCTGAAACAGTATACAATCTGCTTCCCTGGGGTTGGACTAGAAGACCTCCAGGGTCCCTTTCAACTGTCATTCTGTATTCTATAAAAGTTCAGAAGAGGAGGACTAGGGTTGACATGAAAGCTGTGTTCCAGTCTTTCCAGAGAGAGGGGGGGGGAGAGAAAGAGAGAGAGAGCTTTATTCAAGGAAAGCAGCAGAAGCTGCAGAAGCCTTTCTTTCTCTCCCCCAAACTCTGCCAGAAATGAGTGCACTTAATTTTTTTTTTCATGACCTTTGCAATATCCCCATGCTCATGTAATCAACTCAGGTGCTTGGCCACTGTCTCGTATTTATGACCGGTCGCAGTGTCCCGTGATCCCCTTTTGCGACCTTCTAGCAAGCAAAACCAAGAGGGAAGCCACATTCGCTTAACAAACAAGTTAATAATTTAACAACTGAAGTAATTCACTTAACGACTGGGACAAGGTCACAAAGTGGGGCAAAACTGACTTTACAAATGTCTCACTTAACAACATCAAGTTTGGGCTCAATTGTGGTCATAACTCTGAGGACTACCTGTAAATGGCTCCTTTGGCCTAACCACCTTACTGGTGTCATGCCTCCTGTTGGAGACTGACTCTGAGGGAGAGGAGGAACAGCTGACAGGGAGTGGGAGTGTGGCTCCGGAGGTTGGGGAGAGGTTGGGGAAGGGCAGAGTCCGGCTGGGCAATCAGAGGAGGACCCAGACCCATCCCTTTTCCATCCTAGGGCACTGCAGGGAGAAGAGGATAAGGGAAATGTGAATGGCATGATCTACAGGGGAGGAAGGGGTCCTGATCCCCTTCATGGGCTGCAACTGTGAGGACTGGTTAAAAGGACAGACACGCGTATGGGCCAGTGCTGGAAACAAAGCATGGAAATATCTCTAGTCTGTCATTCCTCTCTGAGTTTGGCGTCCTTCCCAGTGTGTGTTCTGATATCTGTGGATGTCTTCAAGCCCTTATTTTGCCTGGTTCCCTTAACTGCTTCAGTGTGGCTTGTGTTGTTTTTATTCTATAATTTATAGGCATTTTTAGTTTAAACGGCATTTCCTCCTCCTTTTCGTAACTGCTTGTGGGGGAGTTTTTTGTCTCCAATCAAGGATATTTGGAGCTTTGAAGCAAAGTGAAGGAATAAAAGGGGCTCTTCACCTGTTTTTGTGACTGTGTTTATTTTGTATCCCACCCTGGGTCATCACAACTGGATTCCCTGTTCTCCCACTTTCCTCCTGTACCAGTGATGCTGTTCGAAGTACAGACAATCCTCAACTGACGACCACAATGGAGTCCAAGATTTCTGTCACTAAGTGAGACAGTTGAGTTTTGCCCCATTTAACAACCTTTCTTGCTACAGTTGTCAAGGAACCACAGAGGTGATTAGTAACTGAGGATTATTAAGTGGATCATGTTTCCCCATTGACTTTTCAGAAGGCCACAGAAGGGGCTCACACCACCTGGGGACACTGGAATCGTCATAAATGTGAGTCAGTTGTCAAGCATCTGAATGTAGGCCACATGACCATGGGGATGCTGGAATGGTCGTAAGTGTGAACAACGGACATAAATGACTTTTTTCAGTGCCGTTGTAACTTTGAATAGTCTCTAAGCGAACGGTTGTAAGTTGAGGCTTGTCTGTAACCACTTTTTGTGGCTTCCATGGCGCACTTGACGCTCACCATGACGGGCTAAAATCTCTCCAAGCTGGTTGCAGAGAGCGGCTTCTTCCTTCTGATCCCCCTTCCGCTGCGCCTTCTCCTTGCTCTTCTGGATCTCTGAAGAATACGGAGAGGAAAGCACGAATCTCAGCACGGGATTTAAAGGATGAGTCAAGCAAGAAAGCAGGAGATCCTGAGTTCAAATTCCGCCTTAGTCAGGAAAGCGGACTGGGTGACTTTGGGCCAATCACCAGGAGACGGGGAGTTCTAGTCCCACCTTAGGCATGAAAGCTAGGTGACTTTGGGCCAATCACCAAGAGACGGGGAGTTCTAGTCCCACCTTAGCAATGAAAGCTAGGTGACTTTGGGCCAATCACCAGGAGACAGGGAGTTCTAGTCCCGCCTTAGGTATGAAAGTTAGGTGACTTTGGGCCAATCGCAAGGATCATTATGAGCCTAAACCCAGCCTAGGCATGAAAGCCAGGCATCTTCTCTCAGCTCAAACCACCTCCCAGGGTTGTTGTTATGAGGAAAATAGGAGGCGGCTATGCTTGGCCTTGAGTTATAGAATGACGACTCTTTTATATTTTATTATATCTTTTATATTTGACTACTGCTATTCATGTATTGGCTAAATAAACGTTTTATCCTGGGACACATTTTACATTCAAGCACTGGACGGATCTATTGGCCCAACCTTCTGGGAAGAAGGCAGAAAAGACTGGAGGGGGGGAGGCTGCCATCGAGACCCCCCCAGGGGCTGAGTCCAGCCCCCTCAGTCCAGTCCCCCACTAAGTCCAGCCCCCCCAAGGTCCACCACCCCACAGTGCACTTCCCCCGAGTTCAGCCCCCCCAGTCCAGTCCAGTCCAGCTGCCCACCAGTCCAGCCCCTCCCCCCACTGGTCCCCCCACTCGCTTTGATCCCTGCAACAGCCACGCCATCCGCAGCTCTTTTCTGGCTCCTTTCTTCACCACCCCGCCCCCGCTCCGCCCTCGAAGGCGACCCTAGTATCCCGGGAGAGGGAGGGCGGGGGGAATCTACTTGCAGGGGCCTGACTAGAGGACCTCTGTGGGACCCCCACCCCCCGTGGAACCAGCGCAGGCGCTCCCTCCTTCCCACGGGCCAAAAAAAAAAAAAAGAGGGCGCCCTTTTGCGAGGCTTGGTCCCCCGCTTCTCTCCCCACTCCGCAGCGGCCAGGGACTCCAGCTCCCATCATCCGGGGCGCCCCGCTGGCCGTGGAGGATGGGTCCCGCGCGGCCGGGACGGGAGAAACGAGGGAATCAGGGAGGGTGGGGTGACGGCCGCGGAGGATGGGATTTGTAGTAATCCCCCTCCCCACCAGAACTACTCACGCCTCACTTCCCGGTCGCCCATTCCGGCGCTCTTGCGTCGCCCGCCCCGCGCGCCGAATTCCCGCTCGTCCCCCGCCGCCTCCCTGATTGGCCGCCCGGAAGAGGGCGTCCTTTCGCCATTGGCTGGAGGTCGCCCAATCGCGAGAGGATTCCGCCTCCGTCTCGACGGGGCCACGCCCCTCTCCCTGAGGGGCGGACCGTAGGAGTGAAAACAGAGAGCGGCAAAGTCGGCCAGCGGGGTGTGGACTTCAACTCCCAGAATTCCGGCTGAGGAATTCTGGGAGTTGAAGTCCACCCGTCGTAAAAGTGGCCAGATTGACAAACATTTGGCCAACTCCCCGGGAAGTTCGCCATGCTCTGGTGCCCCTCTCTCCTGCAAATGCCCCTGTGGGCAGGGACAGCCTGGGACGGGGGTGGTGGGTGGGGAGGGAGGGAACAGAATAGAATGACTGAGCTAGAAGGGACCTTTGGAGGTCTTCTAGTCCAGCCCCCTGCTCAAGCAGGAACACCCATATACTATTTCAGAGGGGAGGGGCTCGGCATTGCACCAGAGAGTCATGCCAGCCCCGTTCCAAATCTGGGGAGGCACGCTGCTTCTTTAAACCTCTCTCCCAGATATGCCCCCCACCCGCAGAGGAGGGCTCTGCCATGGGAACTGGGCATAGGCCTAGTCTAATTAAAAGAAGGGCCAGGGGTGACATGACAGTGGCCTTCCAAGATTTGAGGGGCTGCCCCAAAGAAGGGGGGGGTGTCAACTTATTCTCCAAAGCCCCAGAAAGCAGGACAAGAAGCAACAGATGGAAACTCATCAAGGAGAGAAGCAACCTGGAACTAAGGAGGAATTTCCTAACAGTGAGGACAATTAACCAGTGGAACAGCTTGCCACCAGACGTTGTGGATGCTTCCTATCAATGGAGGTTTTTAGGAGACTGGAGAGCCATTTATCTAAAATAATATAGCATCTCCTGCCAGAGCAGGGGGTTAAACTAGAAGACCTCCAAGATCCTTTCCAACTCTGTTGTTCTGTATTTTATTCTAGAGCAGTAGGATAGAATAGCATTATAGAGATCAGCTCTGGTGGCCTAGAGTTGGAGCTTTCGCCTCACAATCAGGAGGCTGTGAGTTCGATCCTAGGTAGAGGATAATATTTGGAATAGACTCTCCTATGCGAGCAGGGAGTTGGACTAGATGACCTCCAAGGCCCCTTCCAACTCTGTTATTTTATGACTCTATCCAACCTGGAATTTAAGAGAAATTTCCTGACAGAAAAACTTGCCTCCAGAAAGTTGTGAGTGCGCCACAACTTTCAAGAATAGATTGGGACAGCCATTTGTCTCAAATTGTTTAGGGTTGTGTGGTTGTGTGTGTGGTCTCTTCCAGCTCTATTCTAATTGGAGGTCTCAATGCTTCTGCCACAGGGGTTGCGTGGGCATCCCAACCCTGCAGGGAAATGGGTAGAGCAGACCAGAGCTGTGGTTCAGATGAGAGCTGGAAAGTCTTAGGCAATCCATCTCCAATTAAGCTCGGCTCCTCTTTATGCAATCCTAGAACATCTCCACGGTTGGAAGGGACCTCAGAGGTCTTCTAGTCCAACCCACTGCTCAAGCAGGAGACCCTGTACCATTTGAGACAACTGGCTCTCCAGTCTCTTCTTAAAAGCCTCCAGTGAAAGGTTTTTTAAAGAAAAGACTGGAACAGCCACTTGTCTGAAATGCCTTGGGGTCTCCTGCTTGAGCAGGGGGTTAGACTAGAAGACCTCCGAGGTCCCTTCCAGCTGTATTGTCTATCCAGTACATTTTGCTGTTGAAGGTTTGCCATAATGCAAGTGTGATCATCAGTGCACGGGAGAGGTTTGAACCGAGAAATATTTAGACATTTTATTTTCCCTTCCAGGAATAGGAATTCTATAAGCAAGCCATTTATTTTCTAGTCCAATCGGTTTCTAGGCCACGGGTGGGCAGTTTTACAATCTTTTGGATTTCAACTCCCAGAATTCCCACTGGCTCAGGTCATAAAGTTCCTGCTCTCCCCCCCCCCCCTTCTCTTCCAACCACCCTGGACCCCTTTATTTCAGTAATGGAGAAAGAACGAGGCACAGACTTGCAGTGAAAAAGTGCATCTCATTGGCACCAAAGGTGGCCTTTTTCCACATGACATGGCCTCCCAATTTGCAGGATTTAGGACCCTTTCTGAGTGTATCCAGTGGCCCACCTGGTTGCAACCATCGTTGTTTATAGTGTTCTCCAAGATAGGAAGATGATAGAAAGATGAGATATAAATGATAGACAGACGTATAGAAGTTGTGGAAGTTTCAACACTGGAAGCTTTCACGAGACTGGATAGCCACTTGTCCAGAATGGTATAGGTCTCCTGCTTGAGCAGGGGTTTGGATTAGATGACCTCCAAGGCCCCTTCCAACTCTATTATTGTTATTATTAACCCTGGAGCTCCATAGGGCTAACGTTCGCCCATTATCTCCTGTTTCCTTTAAATTTAAACCAGGTCTTCAAACTTGGCCACTTTTAAGACTTGTGAACTTCAACTCCTTCAAAATTCCTTGGAGTTGAAGTCTGTAAGTCTTAAAAGTGGCCAAGTTTGAGGACCCCTGCTTTAAGCCAGCACCCGATGTTGTGTGAACGAATCCAAGTTGGGAATGGCTGCAGAAGGAACTCAGGGATGATAAAAGGGAACATTTCTCGTAGGTAGCTCTTCCCAGGGGGGGTCACAAACCTCAGGTGATCTGGCTCCCTGCCAGAATCCTCATTGGGAAGGTAGGCATATGGGGTGAGGGCTGAAGGGGGAGAGGAAGGATTACCACAGGTTTTCTTCAGAGAGATCGATCCACACTGGGATTGGGGGGGGGGGTTCCACCGGGTGGCATTTGTTTCGTTTCAAATTTATTCAAGGTGTTGTTTTTTTTACTTATAGGGCTGCTCTCTAAACCAGAGTCAGAATCCCAGAGCAGAAAGTAAGAGGCTTATAAATTTTGGACCTGTTTTGCAAGGCGTGGTGGTGATACTATTGTTGCAATAGATTTGCCAGTGTTCAACTAGGGAGGGGATAAAATGGGGTCTTTCTTGTAAATCCCCATTTTTAAAGTTTTGTTTTGGTTTTGTCTCGTTTTGGATTTTAATCTGTTGAACAAAATAAAAATTGATGGAAAAAAGAGAAGAAAAAAATCCCAAGGTACAGACAGTCCTCGACTTACGTCCAAAATGTCTGTTGTTAAGCGAGACGTTGGTTATGTGAGTTTTGCCCCTTTCGACGACTTTTCTCGCCACGGTTGTTAAGTGAGTCCCTGCAGCTGCTAAGTGAGTAACCCGGTAATTAAGTGAACCTGGCTTCCCCGTTGACTTTGCTTGTCGGAAGGTCACAAAACGGGATCCGGGACTGCAACTGTCGTAAGTACATGCCAGTTGCCAAGCCTCTGAATTTCAATCAGGTGACCACGGGGAGGTTGCTATGGTTGTAAGCGTGAAAAATGATAATTCTCTTTTTTTCCAGGGACGTTGTCACTAAAAGAGCCGTTGCTAAGTCGAGGACTCCCTGTGAAGACATTTCTTTTGTTGGATTCCAACAAAATTTTATGTTGGATTTCAATGCCCACAAACCTCCAGGCAGGGCACCATTTCAAGCAATGGCAGGGGATTCTGGTAAGTCTCTTTGGTGGCATGCCCGGCCACTAAGCTGAGGCTGGTCAGGTACCCCCCACCCCACCAGGGTCCTTGAGGCCAGCAGCAGCCTGAACCAAGATTAGGGGTTACTGCATTCCTCCCCCCTCAAAAAAAAAACCCCTTTAGGCAGATGATAATACATGGCTCTGAAGAGAAGGTCGGCTGCATGGAAATGGCAAGGGCCAAAGCCTTCCTTCCCAGGCTCTGCAAGGGATTTCTTTAAGCAAAAGGTAGGATGGGATGAAGACGGGATGGCCAGGTGGGCTTCATATCCCAAGGGGGTCGCTTTCCAGGTGGGTCCTTCCCCTCCCAGAGCCCCAGGGAGAGAGGTAGAAATATCGGGGCAAAATGCTGAAGGTCTTAAAAGCATGTCTTACAGGGGGGGGGGGGTTTGGGGGTGTCAGGAAACCACTGGGGATTATCCCAAGCCCTGCGGGTGCAGGTTTTGTATTGGGCTCAGTTTGGGCCAGGGGTATCCACAAGTCTTAAAAGTTGTCAAACTGGACACGACTGGAAAACGCCCCAACTGGGCATTAGGTTTTAAGCGCTTTCCTGAAACGGGGAGCAAAGGGACCACACAAGACTCTGGGAGCACCATCTTCCATCATGGATGCTTTGGGTGCTTGGTTGCTTCCTTGCAGACGTTTCATGACCCAGCTAAGTAACATCCTCAGTGGTAGAAAGGAGGAGGGGTTTGCAGAGAGGAGGAGGAATGTGGGGTCCTTGGTGCTCTTGGGGGTTGTTCTTGCAGACATTTCATGACCCAATGAGGGAACATCATCTGTTCTAGAAGGGAGAGGAGGAGGACTGTGTTGTGGTTAGCCGGCAGCAGGTGTAGAAGGCTGAGGAGAGCGAGGACTCAGATGAGGGGCCAGGACCATCAGGGAGTGGACTGCTGCCGTCAGAGATTGGGGGGGCTGGCAGCAGCGATGAGGAGGCTCCCGAGGAGCCTGTGCCAAGTGCGCGTGCGCGCAGGGCTGCTCACAGGAAAGAGCAGCCGCAGCAGCATGGGCAACTCGGGAGTAAGGCTGCAAGGTAATGGCCCCTCCTTCAAGAAGATAAAAGCCAGTTGTGAAAGGAACATACTTTGCAGAAGGCAAAGACATTTTGAAACTCCAGCCTCATGGACATTCCGGTATCCTGAGTTTGTATTTGAAGATTCTTATTTTTCAAATTATTTCTTGTCTGTTATCTTTTGGCAAGTCTTGCAGAGTTTGGCAAGGCTTGTGCTTATCACAGCTAATTATTTTGTAAAAGCATTACAAGGTTTCTGTTCTTTTTTCATTGTGTATGATTTGTTGGAAAAGGGCGTAGGTCAGAACAGACTGTGGGGTCCTGGGTGCTCTCTGATCTTGGTTGTCTTCCCTGCAGATGTTTCGGGACCCAACTAGGGAACATCATCAGTGTTAGAAAGGAGGAGAAAGAGGAGGAGGAGGACTGTGGGGTCCTTGGTGCTCTCTGAGCTTGGAAATTTTCTTGCAAATGTTTCATGACCCAACTAAGGAACATCATCCATGCTAGAAGGGAGAGGAGGAGGAGGACTGTGGGGTTGGTTCTGGGTGCTCTCTGATCTTGGTTGTCTTCCCTGCAGACGTTTTGTGACCCAACTAGGGGATGTTACCAAGGGTAGACAGGAAGGGGATTTTTATTTTATTAAAAAAGGGGAGGGGCTTTTCCCTCCCGAGAAGATGGCTCTCCGACAGCCCATCTTCAAAAGGCCCTGCAGGTTGACCAGTCACTCTCTCTCTCTTTCTTTCTTTCTCTCTCTCTCTCACACACACACACAAGGAGACAGTGTGGTTTGGCAATTATTATTTTTTTAACTACATTACATACAGAAACTTGAAACGCAGACCACAAAAGAACAAAAGAACTCATTCCCAAACGACATTAAACCATTCCTCATTTTTTAAAGAGCCATTTAGGTATAGTGCTCCCAAGGATTTGGGGGTGGGGGCTGGGGGGATAGGACACATGGTGGACGGAAGGTAGCAGGAGAAGTGATGGTGAGGCTCCCAAGGGGAGGGGGGGTGAAGGCTGTGCCCCCCCCCTCTGCTATTCTGGCCCCATCTCTCCCTAGTGTCCTGGAGGTGGGGAGGGCTGACAGCCAGCCCTATGATAGAAGAAAACCACTTCTCTCTTTCTCCAAGCAGGAGCTCCTAGCTGGGTTCTGAACCCTGAAGATGCCCCCACACCCCCGCCCCGCCTTGCACGCCCCCAAACCAGGAACACAAATTGTGGAATCTGAGCCGAGTACGAAGGACAGACAACCTTGCAAACAAGCCGTTAGTTTTAAATTAGTTCAAACGCTACATTCACTAGTTAAATAAATTACCCACAGTGAATACTGTAAAGGAGGATGTGTGTGTGTGTGTGTGTTTTCCTTTTTTTTCCTTTTCTTTTTGTGTGGCCCGCCACGGACACCTTGGCGCCCGGCAGTGGGGGGGGAAGAAGCAGGCTACAATCTTTTTGACGTCTAGCCGGAACTAGACAGGTAAGGCTCAGCTACCAAAGCAGAAGTCGGACGGAGTCCCAGAGAAGGGAGACGACGGAAGGAGAGGGATGAGAATGAAGGTTTTAAAACAAAATAAAAAGCAAAAACGTTGGCAGTGATGACCCTTAGCTGGACGGGGATTCCCTGGGCGCCCACTTCCGACAAGGCTTTCTGGGTTCTGGTTCCTCCGTGGTGTCTATTGTGCCTTCAAAGTGGCTTGTTCTTCACTCTCTAAGCAAGGGCGGCCAACCTGGGTGGCTTGAAGACTTGTGGACTTCAACTCCCAGAATTCCTCTTCCGGTCATACTAGCTCATGAATTCTGGGAGTTGAAGTCCACGAGTCTTAAACATGCCAAGTTGGAAGACCCTTGCTCTAGAACTCAAGCAAAGATTCTTCAGGCCAAGGTTGGCCGCCCTTGATCTAGAACAGGGGTCTTCAAACTTGGCAAGTTTTAAGACGTGTGGACTTCCACTCCCGAAATCCCTCCTCCAGTCATGTTAGCTCATGAATTCTGGGAGTTGAAGTCCACGAGTCTTAAACGTGCCAAGTTGGAAGACCCTTGCTCTAGAACCCAAGCAAAGATTCTTCAGGCCAAGGTTGGCCGCCCTTGATCTAGAACAGGGGTCTTCAAACTTGGCAAGTTTTAAGACATGTGGACTTCCACTCCCGGAATTCCTCCTCCTCCAGTCATGTTAGCTCAGGAATTCTGGGAGTTGAAGTCCACCAGCCTTAAAGTGGCCAAGCAAAGATTCTTCAGGTCTTTGGGATTGCAGGCAGGGAGTCAGGCCGAGGACTTTAGCTAGCACTGATCTTGAGAAGGACAAAAAGTGGTAATGAAAGAGAAGCTGCAAAGGGCAAGAGTCGCCTATAAACCCCACACACACTTTACGCCCCCCCCCCCCCCCAACAATGATGCAACAGTGCAGAAAAGGAAAGCGCGTCAGTGCTAGGTTTCCCCCCCAAAAACAGGACCGGCTGCACTGAAATAATTACAACCCACCCACCCCCACCCTTGCTGCCAAAAGTCTGCCAGGGATTCAAGGACGTTTTTAAAGCCTTGAAGCAGGCAGCAGGATGGGAAAGACGACAGAGGTGACAGTAGTGAGGTGAGATGCACATACCTAAGTCCCCTTCAGGCGCCTACACACTCACAAACCTCTGCTAATACTTTGCTCCAACTGGCACCTGCCGAAGACACTGGACTGCCATTCTTACAAGGCTGGGGCCAAGAAGGTTGAATGGGCCAGGATAAGGCCTACGCCTGACTACTTGGGAGTACAGACTAAGCCAGGGGTCTTCAAACTTGGCAAGTTTTAAGACGTGTGGACTTCAACTCCCAGAATTCCTTCTCCGGTCATGTTAGCTCAGGAATTCTGGGAGTCAAAAGTCCACGAGTCTTAAAACCTGCCAAGTTTGAAGGCCCTTGGACTAAGCCGCCGTTTCCAAGGAGGGCTGACACGGTCTAAAACATGTGTGTGCCTGGACCGCAAAAGGGATCAGTGGCTGAAACGCTTTCAGACTCCCTGATGTATTCAGAAAGTCAGCAAAGGAAAAAAGAAAAAAAAATATGATGACTGTTTGCAGGCTGGATTCCTGCAAATGACTCCTAGAATGCAAGTGCTTACTCCAAACATCTCAATGGCACCTTCTTCTCATATGGTCTCAGCCAGGGCTGAGCAACTGTGACAATTTTACGACCTGGGGACTTCCAGAATGCACTTATGGCAACTTTGGCTGCAGTTATGGCAACTTTGGCTTGGCTGGCTCAGGAATTCTGAGAGTTGAAGTCTCCAAGTCTTCAAAGTTGCCATAACTGCATACCCTTGCTCTAAATTTAAAGTCCCACTCCCTTTTCCTCTGGAAAGTCTGCCACTTAAGTCCAACTCTTGATTACGTCCTTTCTAAGCCTGGGCCTGGCCTTGGAGAGGGCTGCATCCCTCTAGCATTTCCTCAGGGTAGCTGCTTCTTCCTCCTCCTCCTCTTCCTCCCTGTACTTTCTCAATGGGAAGGAGGTATGCGCAGGTCCAGCAAGATCTGACAGGCTGCCCGACAGGGTGCTGGGTGGAATCTTAACTTCAGCTCCCACACGGGAAACTTTGAGAGAACTCTTTTGTTCCTGGGAAAAACACAGCCAGCTTCTTCTCTTAAATGAATTCCTCTTTTTTTAAATCCCCCGGACTGGCTGCAAAAAACAAGGCAGATCGGGGCCCTGCATTTTTGCCAAGGTCAAAGAGAAAAGCGAGCAGAATGGAAGGCAGGCTCTGGAACTTTCTTTGACACACCCCAAGTGTGTCAAACGGGCTTTTTGTGGGTGGGAGAGCCTTTAGATTGTGCCAGCTTGGAGAGGGCAGTTCTTCCTTGCCCTACCTTCAAAGGTGAGGGAGACATTAATCCTGGGTGCTAATGAAATAAAGTCTGGGAATTGGGGGGGGGGGGGGGGCTCTGCCCCTCAAAGAACCTCCTCCAGGATTGCAGCTGCCTGCCCTTCACAACTAGACGTGCAGGGGCAAATACCCCACAGTCATTATCTTGGCTCCAATACAGAAAGGTTTTGGGGAAGAAGAGGGCTTCCCCGGTTGCCACGGAGCCACAGGCGTGCAATCGAGACAACTTAAGTGTGCTGCTCTTCAAAGAGTGACCCTGCAGGCCGCGGGCAGCCGAGAAGTGCCAGTCACGAGGCAGAATAGGTATTTCCCCTCGATCTTGGCCAAAAGGCTAAGGAACCCCGGACGTGCCAGCTGGAGGAAGGGGGAAGTCCTACAGAAACCTCCTGCAGCTTACCCTGCAGAGATCAAGAGGTAGTTCCTGGTCTAACGTCACCGCCGCACCTTAAGAGCGAGAGCGGCCTGAGACCAATAGATCTGGGGGGCTTTGGGAATTCCTGCCTGGGAACCTTCACAAACTAGGACAATAATGTCTTACGACTGACAATTCTTCCTCTCTGCCGATTCCAGCCGGGCTTATGCACCCACTTTTCAAAACAAGAGGCAAAACAAGGATTTGACCCCCCAAAGCCCAGCTGTGGGCAGAACTATTAACTGGAACATCCCCCAGAGGCATTCTGGTGAAGACCTCCTCAACTTTCTATCCCAGGGTGGGGTAGCGATGGTCCTTATTACAACCCATGGACTTCAAGTCCCAGAATTCCTGAGCCAGCCAGCATGGCTGGCTCAGGAATTCTGGGACTTGAAGTCCAGAAGTCATAAAACGTGCGTATTCTGTCGTATTACCACTTGTCTCCAGCCAAACCAAACCAAACCAAGCCCCCACCAGGGCAGGATTTCTGAGCAGCCATGCTGAATTCTGAAGTTGTGTAGGTCAGTCAGCCAAACCAGCTTTCGCAAAAACAAACAAACAAACAAAAAGAGCCAGCCTAGAAGTGGGCAGGGCCGGTTACACAACCGTGAGTTGCCCAGGATTCAAAGGCTGTTGTGGGCTTTTCTAAAATCGGATGGCGGCCAGGAGGTAGGAGGAGGAGAAAGCAGGAAGAGGAACGGATGAGAAGAGAAAAACCAGGCGTCGTTATTCTCTACCAGTTGCAGGGAGGACAGCCCCGCACACGCACGCGCACACGCACACACGTTTCACGTGTCTGTACAACATACCTGATCCAATTAGTTTCATACAAAGTGTTAACTGCGGTCACAAGCTTCCTTTAAAACAAAACAAAAACGTGAGGTGGGTATGCCGGGTTAAGGGGTTTGGAAGGAAAAAAGAAAGAAGATTGACAGCACAATCAACGTATTTCTCATGATACATTAACTACTTAGACGGTCATCCACCACCGGTTCCCACGTTAAAATGGGCTTTTAAGAGCAAGAAGCAAATATCCCTGTAGATCTCACTGAAATTTGGTGAATGTCTCCCACTGTCCTCATCCATAAACTTGCAATATATATATTTATATATTTATATATACTTCTTCTTCTTCTTCTTTAAAGGTACATAAAATCATACTGTAAAATTGCATAATTACTAGAAGAGCCTGTGAACTCATTTTGCACACGGGTTGTTTCAAAATACTGGGAAAGCTCCCCAAAAACGGACAAAAGAAATCATCACCCTGCATTCCGAGAAGAACTGATTTGGGTCGGTTAAAGGTGCCACTTCTTAGCCTGGGGAGGAGGGGTCGTTGGGCTGGGGGGCTGGGAGCTAAACAAGAGGACAGTGTCAGGAAACCCCCGGAAGGGGGGGGGGTCTCTGGGTGCTTTTGTGAAGTGCAATTCAAGCCACTTGGAGGGGGCTGCTTCCTGCCAGAAGGGACCAACCGTTGAGCAGGCCTCTCTCTCTCTCTCTCTCTCTCTTGCTGGCCTCCCAGACTTTATGTGAAGCAGTCAGCAGCTCAGCCACAGGGGAAAAAGCTGGGGAGGGGAAGAACCCCTCTAGACTGATACATTCGTGGACATTTGGGGTGCTTCGCTCTGCTCGTTCTCCCCGCCGCTCGGACAGAGCCTGGCATTCCGGGCAAGTGGCATGCACTCCATCTAAGAGACTGGCTGGCAACACACACACCCCTCTCCTCCCTGTTCTTAGGGGGTCCCTGAAGCTATCTAACTGGAGAATTCCCACCCCCAAGCACCCCTTTTTTCTCCAGATGCAACAAGATCCACCCAGCATTTCCAGACACTACGTAATACTTGGGTCGAAGGAAGGACACCCAACCAGGATGGAAGGATAGGGGAAGGACAGGAGGTCTCCTTCCTCAAACAGGGACACCCCATCATGGAGATCACACACAACCATGAGACAGATGCGGCCTTTTCACAATGTATTGAGTGGTAGCTCCCCTTGAGACACCCCCCCCCTCAGGCCTCCTATGTACCCTGCATCAAGCTAACTCCCCGGTCGCCTTTTTTGGGGGGTGGGTGGGGCACAAACGGGGAGCGTCAAAGAAGGTAGCGACTACTGTTGCCTGCCCCACATGCAAAAACGTCCTCTTTTTGTTAAAATAATCGGATAATCGTGGAAGTGGAACGCGGCCGAGGCAGCCGTACGAGGTAACTCTGGTTCAGTGGTGCGTGCTCTCTGCCTCCCCTTTCCTCGCTCTTTCTCTCTCTCGCTTTCTCTCTCTCGCGCGCTTTCTCTTTCTCTCTCTCTCGGTCACTCTCCCAGGTTAGCTTACATGCTTACTTCTGTATCTGGAATATAAACAGACGCAGGTTGATGTTCTTGGCAGCCAGGAGTTTGTTACATTCCACAGAGTCTATGATGGGGAGCGGCATGTACTCTGTCTCGTTGTTCTCGTTGGAGAAGGCGAAGTGATAGATGACCGGGTTGATTTTCACATCGTCGTACGGTCCCTTGAGCAGCAGGAAGGAGCACTCCATGGGCGCGCTGACTTTGCTCTTCAGGATGAGCTGGAAAGAGAGGGTGCGCTTACACGACAGGTTGGGGTTGCGCTCCGAGTCGTTCACCCGGGCCTTCAAGACCCACGTCTGGTTCAGCACCGTAAACCTGGGCGTTTCGTAGTAAAGGCGAGTGATGAAGTCGTCGGTCCGGTACGGACGAAACTGGACTTCTGCAAGACAGCGAGAAGGGGGGAGGGGGGGCGTTTGAGGAGGAGGGGGGGGGGAAGAGAGACAGAAAAAACAAAAAGGAGAAGCACAATTACACGAGAGGAACTGGAAGCAGGAAGAAACAAAGCTCAAGTTACCTGTGTAGCTACTGCACGCGTGGCCTTCTCGGGCAGGAGACAAGGGTGAGGGTAGCCATTCAGAGCTAGTGAGGGGCAGGAGCAATTTGGCTGGTGGGGGGGGTGGGGGAGGAGGAGGAGGAGGAGAAAAGCAGATAAAAATCAATGTATCTTATCACAGCAAAACCCACAACAACAACAACAGTTTCATCATGGCTCAAGACTGGGAGAAGAGAGAGAAGCAACGGGGAAGCTCAGAGATGGTCAATCCAACCACGGCAGAGGAGGGAAGCAGCCACGGGGCCTCCGCCACGGAAGAACACCCTTGGCCACGTGACAAGAAGCCAACCCGAGACTCGGGGACAGGTGAGGTCCAGGTGCAGGATGGGCCGCCACCCTGCCTTCTCCAGACAGGCAGCAGCTCTCGTTGTCTTCATTCTTCCGGCCTCATCCGGCTCTTTGCATCCAAGGGGCTGCAGCCTCAGGGTTACCTAGGCAGCCAGCCTCCGGAGCCACCAACCGCCAGCACGTTTGCCGTGGCCCGTGACGTCCCAGCCGTGGCCAGGCCTTCCGGGACAGCAGCTTGGAGGCCTCTTCCAGCATCCATGCGAGGTTTCTTGGGAGAGCAAAGGGCGGCTGAGGGGATGAGTGAACAGTGAACAGGGCGGCCGGCTCTGGAGCCCTTAACAGATATCCCAGACCAAGGGAGGTGATGCAGAAAAACCAAATCAGACACATCAGGGGAGATGGCACCTTTATTTTATTATGCTATTCACAATACACAGATGAGAAGGCAGAGTTAGGCATCGTCAAAATGCAAAACCAAACTAGGCGGCTTTTTGTGTTGTTTTGTTTTGTGTTTTAAACAGCAGGGCAGAACAGCCTGGGGTGGGATACATGAAGACAAAGAACAGTACACCAAATCATTTCGGAGACTCAAGTTTTAGACCCCACCAGCCCCCCCAAAGGTAAAAAATAAATTAAAAATGGGTTTAGCCCAGTCCAGTGTCAAGTAAGTCTGTTAAAAACCCTCGAGAGTCCACTGAGCGTTTTGCGCGATTCGAGTTTATAATCAAGATTGTTGGCCCGGTAATTTTTAAAAGTCTTTGGTGTCCCAAACCAATGGAGTTCTCCCAGCCACACAAACTCAGGGACGGGGGGGCACCTCTGTGGGCAAGTTTGGCTTCGTCGGTGTTTTCCAGAGGACCGTTAGGAGGGCACGGCAGCAAAACCTGGACAAAGGAGGTGATGGAGTTATTCAAGCCACACAATCAGCACTTTTGTTCTCTCCGTGTTAAAGCAGCAGCAGCAGCAGCAGCACCACCTGGCCGGCTAGAGGCCGTCTCCTTCCTAAGCAGAGGAGGGTCTGTGCCTCTCTTCTCTCACAGGCAGAGGGGCTGCAGGGTTTGAGAGCATCCCCAGGGGGGGATTGCCACCCCCCTGCTTCCGACTTTCAACCTGGGCGGACTGCACCCCGCTCCACCAACCCTCCCCGCCCCCTCAGCGCTACCCCTAGGGCGCTGCTGGGTTCTGCAGGAGAGCCAGGTCCTCGGGGAGTCCAAATCTGACAGCACCAGGATGTCCTCCTTGGATCGCTTCCCACCTCCCGCACCCACCCCCCAAAAACCAGTTCCAGCTCTAGGATCAAGTAGGTTTCAGCAGAGAGAGAGAGAGAGAGAGAGAGAGAGCTGGTCACCTTTCTTCCTGTTCCCCTGGACTCCATTTTGTTTCTTTTTTAAGCTCTAAGCACCTTTAACTTGGCTAAGAAACACACTCGGGGGTTCTCTGAGGCTCCAGCCTTGCTTGGGTCCGAGAGCGGATTATATCCAAGGAGACTCTTTCTGTAGAAAACGTGAATATTTATAGGGAAAGGAAAGGAGATTTCAGCATCTATTTTCCTCAAGAAACCCCACAGCCACTAACAGAGCCTTTTCCATGCAATTCTGCGGAACCTGCGTTGAGCCTCCTTGGCGATTCGGAGGAGGAGAGTCCCAAGCTTACCTGCGGAGGCAAATTAGTTCCACCGGGCTAAACCGACATTGTTTTCTCCTTCCCCACCTGCCGCATGTACATTTCTGACACGAAACGCATGCAGAGCTTTGTGGACTGGGTCATGAAAACCAGAAACATTCTTTTCATACCAGGAAACGACAGGCCACTGCAAGCTTTCAGAATGCCTACAGCAACCAAGAGGACACTCACCCGACTGAACGAAGCTAGAAATGCTAAAATATTTTCACCCCAAAAGAAAAAGCTTTTTGCATAAAGCTATTGGATGCAGGCTATTAAGAACAGCAGAATTCCAAATGAGAGAAAACTCAATATTTAGTAGGCACAGAGAGAGAGAAAGGAGCAGAGCCCACGTTGATTTTCATCGTTAAGTCTGTGTTTTTTTTTCTTCTTCTATCGACCACCTCTGACTGCCATATCTTACCTGCGTTTCGGAACGATCCTTCTTCCCCGTCTCGCCAGGGCTGCAGGGGCGTAATCAGCAGAAGGAAAAACACCCTAGGTCCACCTGGTTCTCCTTGAACGGCCCCAAGTGGACACACAGAATTTGCCATTCCCTCCCGCTCCACAACTCCCTCCCGGTCTCTTGGTGTAATGTGTGCAATTAAATATGTGCAACCCCTTAAAACTTGGGATTCTCAAGCCAACCAGAGGGAAATCTCCAGGAATCAACATTGGGGGGTAGCAGCCCTGTCTGACCAGCAAAGCCTCACTCTTCTGAACAACAGTTGCTGCATGTTAGGTAAGAGAAATAAGTTAATCAACAGATACCACCGAAATGAGGAGGAGGAGGAGAAAAACCAAAAGCACGAGAGTCGCCCCCATCAGGGCTTGCGTCCCGAGCCTGGCCGGCCCCGGTCATTACCTGTGTAACCGATCTTTTCGAAGCTGAGCAGGCCGAAGATGCTGTTGTAGAGCTGCATTTCCCTTTTATGGGTTTGGTCCATTTCATCCAGGATCTCCATTAGCTCGTTCCCTGTCTTGGTGGGGTGGGTGCACTCTGCTTCGTGGATGGTGAGTTCGTGGTAAGGGCCCTGCCATGGGCACCCGATCCGCTTGTACTTGCACTGAGTCACCCTGCAGATGGAAAGCGGGGCAGGCCTACGATGAGCGGGAAGAAAAGGCCGCACGATGGAGAACGCAGTGGGCCAGAACCGGGACCGGGCAATGCCCCGAGGCACAAACACCAGAGACCTCATTGCTTGCCCAGGAGACAATTTGTTCCATGAAAGAAATGACATGGCCGTCTAATCCTACCAAGGATAGGAGCCAAACATTCATTTAAACCAGGGGTCTCCAACCTTGGTGACTTTCAGGCTTGTGGACTTCAACTCCCAGAATCCCTCAGCCAGCTTTGCTGGCTGAGGGATTCTGGGAGTTGAAGTCCACAAGCCTGAAAGTCGCCAAGGTTGGAGACCCCTGATTTAAGCCAAACAGAAAGGACCAAGAAAGGAAGAGTGTATTGGTCACTCAGGGTTGAACTGTGGAATAGAACAAATCTGATTTTATTCGTAGAAGCCTCTAAATCCAGGATCACTACATTCCTACATGCACCTTCTCCTTTCAATCTGGTATGCGTTCTACGAAGCCGATCTCTCTCTCGTCTGTCCTGAACCCGTTGCCAGTTTCGATGGGTGGCCTCCAGCATCAACTAAGACTGCTGTTGGAAACCTCTTAGGGTCCACATTTAAAAGAACCATCGGCAAAAGAGCTGCCCAACTTCGCCCTTTCTTTTCAGAGCCTTCACATGGTATGACCATAGGGACATTAGATTTTTCAAATCCTTTTCTAACGAGGTAAAGACTAACAGTTGACACATTCACTAGCGTAATTAGCAAAAACTTGCAAGAAACCATTGATTAGCCCAAGGCTGCTCCCCTTATTTATACAATCAAGAAAGATTCTATTAGAACGGGGGTCCAAACTGGCAAGGTTTTTAGACTTCAACTCCCAGAATTCCTCAGCCATAATACAGGGCTCTGCCATATTTGGATACCGCTGTATTAAATATTTTAATTTTAATTATGCTCTATCTCAATTTAACTATCTTGATCTCTTTCTTTATCAAACACATCACATCCGGCGACCCACCCTACAATTCACCTCTGAACAGCTCCCTTGGCATGGATGTCCTTTCCACCAGCACTCCAGGATCTTCCTATTATTCTAGGAAGTCAAGGTGAGAGGCTCTCTTAAAAGTGCAGAGCTCCACTTTCCCAGAATCCCAAGGGACAGGGTCACCCCCAGACTAGCTGGGAATCCCGGGAGCTGCATTCTTCCACTATAGCAGAGTGGCAAAGGCAGCTCTAGTTCTCTCTCTCTCTCTCCTCCTCTCTCTCTCTCCCTCCCTCTCTCTCTCTCTTTTTTGGACCATTGTAAAAAGCAATCCGTGCCATTTACCTGTCCTGACATTCTTCTTTCTGGTGTCTCTCCAGAAGAGAACGAGGGAACTGCCTCATGCAGAAGCCACATTCTGAGGGTAGTTCGCTCACTGCTTTTTCCACCGCCAGGTTTCGGCAGCAAAGGCTCTTGCTGATCTCGCAGCGGCAGTTGGGACAGGTCGCCTGCTCCTCCTTCAGCCGGGCATCTGCCAGCAGGTGGATGAAACAGCCCGCACACATCAAGTGACCATTTGTACACTGTGGGGGGAACCAGAAAAGCAGAACCTCAGGGGTCTTCTCCAAGAGACAGCACGGAAACACACCTGCGCTTTCGCTACCTTCAAGAGGTTCAGCCCTGCCCCCCCACAGGATTCTCAGGCAGGTGCTGCCATTGATGAAGGAGAAGATTTGTAGCTCAGGGTTGACATGAGGGGTCCTTGGTGTTTGGTGGTTTTCTTGGAGACGTTTCATTGCTGAATTAGGTGAATCATCAGTGGCTTTGTTCCCTAGTTTGGGTAATGAAGCTTCTGCAAGAAAGCCCCCAAGCTCAGAGACCACCAAAGACCTCTCAGGTGCTGGCATTTTAAAGCTGCATTTGTCTGATTACGGCCTTATTACATCTCTGAATAGAGTTACAAAAAGAAGATGGTGCCTATTCCAGTAAGAAACAGCACGAACAGAGAAATAATTGACAATTCTGCCTACCTCTGCCTAGGCACTTACTGATCACATTTAACATTCTTGCTTTAAAACCCAGAGCCCATGTAAACTCAAGAGGTCAGAATCCAGGGTTTCTAAAAAAAAAACCAGGTACCCAGTGCAGCACTAGATCAACTCTGAAGGCCTTTGCTCAGCCTCTCCAGGAACCGAAGACAGGGGAGAGATTTTTTTACAAGTCATACACAAGACAAATGACGATGGAACATTATTTTGAGGCCCTTATACCAGGGGCCCCCAACCTTGGCAACTTGAAGACTTGTGGACTTCAACTCCCAGAGTTCCTCAGCCAGGCTGAGGAACTCTGGGAGTTGAAGTCCATAACTCTTCAAGTTGCCAAGGTTGGAGACCTCTGCCTTATACTATGAAAACACTGGTCACTTTCTGCTGTCAAGGAAAGGCATCCAATCTTTGAGTTACTGTGACTCAACAGGTGAAAATTAATTAAAATTACACAGGGAAGGCTCAACGGTCCACCTTCAAAGACTGATCTATCATCTTTTGAATCAAGCCCAACTCCTGGCTTCATGGATACATCCAGGGTAGCCTTCTGGTGGACAATACTGAAATGGTTTACTAATGTCTTTTTCTACAATGCTTCCCCAACTTCCCTGTCTAGCCTATAGCTCTGCTGGGTCTTCCATTTAAGTATCAGTTTTTCAAGAGCAGCCAAAATCACTTATATCCTGCTGTTTAAATAAATAGAAAGTCATGAGCATTGGATGGTGGGGGGAAAAACCCTCCAGCTTTACATAGGATACGAACTGAGCTGTCTGTAGCTAGGACAGAAGGAAAGTGTCAAATGGGCAAATGGATGGAATTGCCACCCTCAACACGACACGCATGGATTTTCCAAACGGTTTGACCTGTACTTTTAAGGATTACTAACTGGTTAAAAAAAATACAAAAGCAGACTAGTTAGAGGAACAGTCTTCCCTATAATGATGTATGGGCATGAGAGTATTAAGAACGGCTGATTGAAGGAGAATGAATTGATG
The DNA here is from genome assembly GCA_023653725.1 of Bungarus multicinctus. NCBI lineage: Eukaryota > Metazoa > Chordata > Lepidosauria > Squamata > Elapidae > Bungarus > Bungarus multicinctus. The sequence continues at coordinate 97,066,024 of CM042846.1, forward strand.
CCTTTGAACTGGAGTGTTAGTAGTGTAAATTACTGCCTATACCATGAGCAGCCAAAACAACCAACAGGGAGGTGTTAAATGGTATAAAACCTGACATATCATTAGAAACTAAAATCATAAGACCACGTCTGATTTACTTTGGCCATGTTATGCGTGCGAATTCATTGGACACGGCCATGATGCTAGGAATGGTAAGAAGAAGAAGAAGAAGAGGAGGAGGAGGAGGAGGAGGAGGAGGAAAGAAGAAGAGGAGGAGGAGGAGGAGGAGGAGGAGGAGGAGGAGGAGGAGGAGGAGGAGGAGGAGGAGAAGGAGAAGGAGAAGGAGAAGGAGAAGGAGAAGGAGAAGGAGAAGGAGAAGGAGAAGGAGAAGGAGAAGGAGAAGAAGAAGAAGAAGAAGAAGAAGAAGAAGAAGAAGAAGAAGAAGAAGAAGAAGAAGAAGAAGAAGAAGAAGAAGAAGAAGAAGAGGCAAGCAACGAACACGCTGGCCTGATATAATCAAATCTGATACCAAGATGACAGGCCAACAACTGAAAGAAGCTGTGATTGACAGGTAGCATGGCGACACAGTCGTTAAAACCACCTAACTAACTAGTTCAAAACAGAAAAGAAACAGTACAAATAAATGGGTCATTTTCTTCAGGGGGAGGGAATAAGAAATGGGAGTTCCTCATTTTCATTTTAGTGAGTTCATAATTGATCTCAGCAAACAGTTAAGATCTTGAGTAATTAATCCATCCATCAATCAGAACAGAGCTGGAAGGGGCCTGCCCTATTCTGCTCAAGAAGACCCTATACTGTTTCAGACAAGTGGACTCAACAATGTGGAAGCAATTCAACCTTCAAGGACTCAGCCATCAATCAGGGCCATCCCACTCCAACAATAGAATTGGAAGAGATTTTACAGGTTTCCTCGTCCAAGCCCCTGCTGAAGCAGGAAACTCGACATTTCAGACAAAAGGTTGTCCAATTTCTTCTAAAAAAAACCTCCAATAATTTATTGTTTTAAACTTTTAGCCACCAACTGGAAAACAGAATCACCAAGATGGAAGGGATCTTGGAGGCCTTCTAGTCCAGCCCCCAGCTCAAGCCGGAGAACCTACTGTGACAAAGGAGGCAATGCAAAGGCAGTTTTTGTCCCGCATCCTGTGCAATTCGGGGTAGCCCTATAGGAATTAAAAGATTGAAAAGAAGCATTTGGGGGACCAGAGTTAGTCAGGAGAGAACTCTCCACCATCATGGCATTTGTTTCCAAGTGGCTCCAGGTATGTCACCCCATTACACCATGGGAGAGTAAAATAAAGGCACATCCAAGCACTATTTTAACTTGGCCTTCTCTCACTTGTTGTTTCAGTGGAGTTTCAAGGCTCTTCCAACGGTATAGTCTGAGTTGTACATTTTTGCTGGGGTGGGCAACGATGGCCCATTTACAACCTGTGGACTTCAGCTCCCAGAATTCCTCAGCCAGCATGCATGGCTGGCTCAGGAATTCTGGGAGTTGAGGTCCACAGGTTGTAAAAGGGGCCACCGTTGCCCACCCTGATATAGGTATTAATATTGTAATGCTCCCTACCCAGGTATACGACTAACTATAGATGATCCTGTAGATGGCTAGACTAGAGAAAAGAAGGAATTAAGGGAGACATGATAGCAGTCTTCCAGTATTTGAGGGGCTGCCACAAAGGAGGGGAGGGGGCAGCTTATTTTCCAAAGCACCAGAAGGCAAGGTAAGAAACAATGGGTGGAAACTAATCAAGGGGAGAAGCAGCCTGGAATTGAGAATGAATTTGATGATAGTGAGGACCATTAGCCAGTGGAACAGCTTGCCACCAGAGAGGTTTTTGAGAAGAGATTGGACACAGCCACTTGTCTGAAATGGTCTTCTGCTTGAGCAGGGGGTTGGACTAGAAGACCTCTGTTCTGCTTGATCCTGCTGAAAAGGGTACAATGTGTGCTTATTCGGCTACCCAAAACGACCAAGCCTTGCTTTTCTAAAGTTGCTCTCAAGCTAAAGCCAACTACTGCTGATTACATCCACGCATGTTCTTGGGGCTGTCATGGAAGAGATTCGCCCCTCCGGAAACTTCAACTTCCGAGTTGAACATCTTGATCACCATCTCGATTTCCATCTGCTGCAACAAGGCTATTTATGATTCCCAGCTCTTTAGAAAGGACAGCCTTTCCTGGATGTTTTGGCCAGCCTGCCATTCATCTCCTTATATTACAGGCAGTCCTTGATTTACAACAGTTCATTTAGTGGTCAAAACCGGCACCGAAAAAAGTCACTTATGGCCATTTTCCACACTTATGACCATTGCAACACCCCACCCCACCCCATGGTCACATGATCAAAATTCAGACACTATTTATGACGGCCGCAGTGTCCCGTGACCCCCTTTAGCGACCTTCTGGTAAGCAAACTCAATAGGGAAGCCAGATTCACTTAACAACCATGTTACTAAACTGCAGTGATTCACTTAACAACGGTGGCAAGAAAGGCTGTGAAGTGGGACAAAATCACTTAACAAATGTCTCACTTAGCAACATAAACCTTGGGCTCAATTGTGGTTGCAAGCAGAGGATGAGCTGTACTGCACTACCGCTTTTTTTAAGTCACAGTTGCATAATAAAGATATAATCCCTTTCACTGTAGGTCAGAGTTTAAAAATAATCGACTGCAACTCCAAGGCAACTTGGACACCTCCCTCCCTCCGTTTCCCCTGAAACTCCCCCAATTCTACAATCAAAGCAGCTGCTGTTTTAAGTGACCCCTTATCTGTACTCTGATAGCTCTCGGCTGAGTAAGAGAACTCCCTCTTTACCCAATTATCACACTGCTTTCCTTTGTGGCTTTCAAATTCAAACACCTTCACCTCCACCCAAGATAGGAGGGACACAGCAGGGGAAGGTCCTGCTCATTATTGCCAACAGATGTTGAAACTCCCAGGAAAAAATAAGTAGATAAATTTCTTGTGGGAGATTTTCAAGCCCCAAATGCATGGCTCAGTATAATCATTGCCAGCCTCTTGTTACATGAAATATTTGTTCACCCAGCTGTCACTTCAGGGGAGTTTGTCCAATTAATGAAATGGTTGCTAAAAAGACAGGGCTGGCACTACAAGCATCTGAAGGCAGGGCAAGAAACAATGGACAGAAACTTACCAGGGAGAGAGCCAACCTAGAAATAAGGAGGAATTTCCCCGCAGCTATAGAACATATTAATCAGTGGAATGACTTGCCTCTGGAAGTTGTGGGTGCTCCATCAATAGAGGGTTTTAAGAAGAGATTAAACAACTGTTTGTCTGAAATGGTATAGAGGCTTCTGCCTTGGGTAAGGGGCTGGGACCCCCAACGTCCCTTCCAACTTATTCTGTTACCCAATTAACTGGTTGTCACTGCCTACATAAGGTTATTGTTATCAACTCTGTAAACGACTTAGAGAGGCTGTAAAACACTGTAAAGCCGTATGTAAGTCTATTAGGAGCCAGAGCAGAGCTGGACTCGAGATCAGCCATTTTCCAGAGGGATTACAGAATCAAATTGTTTCAACGATGTTGCAGATCACGTTTTCTAGATCCCTGAAATTTCAGGTTAAGAATTATTAATTCATAAAACTAGCCTTTATCAAAGCCATAGTATTTTAATGCTACAGAGGGAAAGAGAGGAAGAGACTTCTATTTTCTTCCCAGGATGTTTTCAGAGATGCTGTTAAGAAAGATCCAGACAGACTTATGGTGTGGTCTTTTCCGTCTGGATACAGTCTCTTTTCTGTATTTATTTAACAATTATTTCCAAAAGGGGCAGCCACATTTCTTGATAAGAAAAACACACTATGTTTTTTTGTAGCTTTGAGAAAAATTGTGGCCACAGTAAAAGCAGAAGTCACCTTACATCCTGTTGTGATGTGGGTCCATCTTCTTCATGACCAACAGCCAGCAAAAGTCTTTTCCACCAAGGCTTTTCCTGATCATACTTATCCTATTTATTGAGTAGCAAAAACAGCAAGTAGAACAATGGCTCAATTTATACCAGCCCTTGATCTGTTCAACTTTCTATTCCTAAAGCATTAAAGAGAAAATCACTCTCGCTTCTTCAGTTCTACAGATTTTAAACCAAAATCAACTGATTTTACTAAAGTCCTGAAAAATCACTTCTGAGTCCCAACGAGGAAAGCAGTGAGTACTTCAAATAATTAGAGCAATTATTTATTGGGTGAATAAGCGGCTCCAGTCTGCAATTCTAAGCAGTGTACAATTCCGCCCCCTCTTCCCCCCCGCCCCTACATTTGAGATTAAAAACCAAACAGTTAAAAACAGCAACTGGACATACTCCTGTGGAATCGGAAGTCCTGAATAATAACGTTAACAATAATAAAAGGGAATCCAAACTCACAATCCTTGGCTTAGTGGGAATAAGTAGGTTTTCACCGGCTTCCCAAAAGCCAGAAAGGGAGGGATGAATGATGTATCAGGGGTATGCATTTGCAGAAGGGGGGTGGGGTAGTGGCTGAAAAGGGCCTGCTTGCATGGCTGCTGAAAGTAACCAACTCTGAAGAGAAAAGCAATGCACCATCAATTCCATCTTCATATAGAACCGGATTAACTTTTCCTCCAAGGTTGTCTGCAATTGCAGCCTAACTAACTTTCTCCACAACCAAAAGGGGAGGTTAGAGACAGGTCCACAATTGTCCAGTACATCTGGGTTAAGCAATGGCTTCTTGAGAAAAGGGTGCTTCACCACCACTTGCAAAGAAGGGGTTACATACACTTTCTAAACATTTGCCGCTGCTTGGATCTACTTCTTCTCATTGCCTCCCCATCCCCCAGGCCTTCAACGATCAAGAAACTTCCTCAAGCCCCACAAGATCCAAGGCACCCCAAATAACGTTACAGGATGGAGCCAGGACCATCTGATCACCTGCCCAGCAGGTGTCAAGCCTTATGTGTTTCTGCTCAAGGGGTCTGGAAAATCCCTCTCAAGGCCCCCCTAGATCAGGAGTCTCCAACCTTGGCAACTTTAAGCCTAGAGCACTTCAACTCCCAGAATTCCCCAACCAGCAAAGCTGGCCAAGATTGGAGACAAGGGGGAGGGGGCACTCCCCCCCCCCAGGCAATTCCCTCACTTGAAGAGATAACAGAAAAGAGCTCTCCAAACCCCAAGCCCTGACTGCGACTCACAAATGATGCTGCCCGGTTGCCCAGTAAAGCAGGATATGTTGCACTGGTGGTCTCATGAGTATTTATTTATTTATTTATTTATTTATTCATGCTTCTATACCGCTCCCTCTCCCAAAAAGGGACTCGAGGCGGTGTACATTCAACAAACGAGATAATATAAATAACGGGAGTGAAAATAAAAATCTAAAATGGCTAAGAATAATCATTATTAGAAAATTTTTAAATTTAAAATTTGACCCCAATGATTTATTTGGCTAGACCGGCTTGCTTGAACAGTAAGGTCTTAACTGCGCGCCGGAAGGTCAGGATGTCTGACATGGCTCGTATCTCTGAGGGGAGACAGTTCCAGAGGGATGGGGCTCCCACAGAGAAAGCACGTAGCCTCGGGGCTGCTAGTTGACAGCGATTTAGTGGTGGTACCCCGAGCATGGCGACTCTGTGGGAGCGCACTGGGCGGCGGGAGGTTGTTGGTGGCAGTAGGCGATCCCGTAAGTATCCAGGTCCCGAGCCATGGAGCACTTTGAATACTATTAGTACCACCTTGAATCGAATCCGGAAGGCCACAGGAAGCCAGTGCAGCCGGCGGAGAAGAGGTGTTATGTGGGCGTCCCGCAGGGCGCCCATGATCATCCGCGCGGCTGCATTCTGAACTAACTGCAACCTCCGGAGACTCTTCAAGGGGAGCCCCATGTAGAGCGTTACAGTAGGTGTAATGTAGAGTAGGTGTCCCAGGGCTCATTGTATGTAATTAGATTGGAGACCCTTGCCCTAAATGGTCTTCCTGCCCATCTTTGTCCAGTGGGGTATAGATTATTTTGAAAAGAGTCACTGGACCACAATTTATCCACAGAAAAATCTGGAGAAATTGTGATATTTTGCCTTATTGCCACAGCAGAGGTCTTATCTGTTACTGATTAGGTTTCTCCTCTGCCACTGGCGCTTTAGGCAGCCCTTGGGCTTGCTTCGTTCTCTGGGGCTCTGCAGAAAACTGAACCCCCTCCTCTCTACTCTTCGCAAGAAGGGTCTTAAGGCATCTTTCATCTAGTCATTATTCTGATGGGAAAGTCAGCGAAAGCCGCAATTGTATCCAAAGCAAAGCTCCTGTTTCAGCAGATGGTTAAGGCCTTTGGCAAACGTTGCCTGCCATCCATTCTAAAAACTCTCCATGCAACCCTCTGGAAACCATAGAGTTCCATTAAGGGCCTGTATGGCAGCTCAATCAAATGGGACCTTCCTCTCTGTGGAGCTTTGTGGCACCAGAGAACTCTATAACAGGAGCCTCCAAACCTGGCAACTTTTAGGACTTGTGGACTTCAACTCCCAGCATAGCTAGCTGGCTGAGGAATTCTGGAAGTCCTCAAGTTGCCAAGTTTGAAGACTTCTGCCCCATCAGCAATCTGACCTAGACAAGGGGCAGACGTTAACATCTCTAAAACCTTGGATCACGAGAAAACAAGCAAAAAGAGGTCAGTATATGACCTCCAAGTATGCCCTGGATACTGGATGTCACAGGGCAGATCCAGAGCTGTATGAATTCTTAGGCAAGCCAAGGTTCTGGAGAACAATCAGCCCCAGAAACTCCACCTTGCCAACCCCAGGATCTCAGCCAAGGAGCTCAGACCAAGAAAGTGTCCTGTTGCAGAGGGCATGCCACTGACCAGCACTGCCATCTAGTTCCTAATCCAACTTTACCATTAAGACCTCCCCTATCTAGTTGTCTGCCTGACAGAACCACTTGTGATGCCAGCAGGATCCCAGATTAGAGCTACCAGCTAGTTGAGTTGAGCTGGTGGGAGAGCAAGACAGGCACGTCTGAGAGGTAAAATGCCCCATTCCATGCCAAGCCAGGTCTGTCCTCCCATTCACCACCATCATGAGGCAAGGCGTGGCAGTCAGCAGCCACAGGGCTCCCCAGGACCTGTTCTATGGGTTGAAAATTAGGAGCCAGAAGTAGGACAATAGCCACACCTCTTTCCCCCAAACAGCCTGCCTCCAACCATCTCTCCCCTTATAACAGGGGTCCTCAAACAGTTCAAAACATTTTTTTTATCAATAGAATAATTGGAATCCCCAGGAAAAAAAAGTGAAAACTAACATGCCTCGATGCTACAAATATGCCACATCTCCTTACTGGCCACGCTAACTAGGTTTGTTAGGCTCCTCCTATCTAGGTAAAGAAAAAGAAAAGGGCAAGCAGGATCTATTGTTTGGGACTCCAATCCTGGTCGACTTCTATATGAACAGGACCTTGGACCTGGAAATAGCAGAGAAGGTAGAAGCGTGCACAACCATGAAACTCTGTTAAGCCTGTTACTTTAGAGCAGACTCTCCAAACTTGGCAATTTTAAGATGCTTCCAGCATGGTTGGCTGGGGAATTCTGGGAGCTGAAGTTCAGAAGTCTTAAAAGTTGCCCTGCTTTAGAGTTCTTCTTTGTGGTCTTAGACAAGAGGGCAACCATCACCAAATTCCAAGGGCAGAGGTTTTATTACTACAAATAATTTCATTAGCCCACCGTTTAATTATCTGTGTCCTTCAATATCATTTTATGATGATGGCACAATTCTATGCAACAGACAGAAAATACCATGGAGATTTCAGATGCCACATAACCATGGTCATGACCTTCACATATAGATTTAACCAACACAGATTATGTGCCACTGTGACATGGTCATACAACTTGAATTCAGCCCCCATTATATATCAATTAAATGTAAACGAACATTTAAAGCTGGAACTGAGGAAGAGAAAACAGATGGGAATTTTTCCCTCTCCCAGGAAAGGAATCATTAAAGCATAACCAGACAAAAGTCCATTTAACTGTTGGTTTGTTTGCTTGGCTGCCTTGTCCAAAGAGCCTTTTTTTTGGCTTCTTTGACCTAAAATGATCACAGGAACTGGAAAGAGAAATATAATAGCATTCTTTATTGGCCAAGTGTGATTGGACACACAAGGACTTAGTGCTCCCGCTCAAGCCAAAAACAAAAGCAACGAAGACTGCTCAAAAGAACAATCTGGAAGAATAAAAAGGGGATGCAGTTTGACCGACCTACCCTGCGCTACACCTTGCAGAACTCTTTCATGCCAGAACAGAGACAAAAACTGACTATCCATCGGATGCATCATATCCATCTTGATTCACCCAATAGTCTGGAAAAACTAAAACACGCTTTCTTAAGTCTGGAGATTTACTATGAATTGGAAAAATGCTTGTTTGCCCCGTCATGGACTCTGAATGTTAAGAGAGGTCTGTACTTCTTTGTGGCCTCTCTTCGTTTCATACTAGAAAGCAACTTTAGACTTCTCCCTGTTCATTTTTGTAACGATTGTGCAAGTCCAAAACCCAAAAGTCTTATAACATTTACATTTAGTAAAAGAAATAAATTAGACTGGGAGGAAAGGTTCAAACTCCTGTGTTCCAGTCCAGTTTTATCTGAACATCTAGTTGTTAAAAAAATTAACAGCTAGGTATTATTAAGAACACCTTAATTAACAGGGAGAGAAGCATACCTGTTCAACAAATGTTTGCCAACAAGAAGTAATCTTTGTGAACCCAACCTATCAATGTACTGGCTACATAAGTTCCTCCTTTCTTTCCTGCATCTCCATCCTTCCCTCAGAACCAATACTTTCCTGTAATAACTAAAGTGCCTGGTTACAGTTTACATCTTTATGCAGAGACATCAATATGTAAAACATTCTTGTGGACAATTATAAAAGGAAAAAGCAGAAAAGATAACGCCCCAGTGACTCCTAAGAACAGCAAATGCACTAGGTGGTCTAAGTCTGCTATCCAATTATAAAGGATGGATTTGAACCCAATTTTTATAAAAGCAATAAATAACATGCATACAAAACACCGACGCATGCAGTAGCTTATTCTTGTTTATTATGGAAAGCCGCTTTCTTACAATTTTAAATATCGACAGGAGGAAAAAGAAACCCCCAGAGCCCTTTCTTTCCCCACAGCACTGTATCTCAAAATAAGGCTCAATCAGGAAAACTTTATAGGGCTGTGCTACAAAAACTGAGGAAAAGACACAACAGGGGGGGTGTTAAGATAAGAACCACACCTGATGAGCAGACAAAGGGGAAGACTAGCAGAAGGTGGGAGGGGCAAGAGAGAACCTAGAAAATTTGTTTTCCACCTTTATGCAAAGGACAGCATATTGTATACATAACACCTGTAAAAAAACATAAGTGAGTCACCCTAGGGCGAATGGGACACCTTTAATACATCTCCTAGCAACCCTATCCTCTTTCTTGCTTGCTTGTTCAAAAAGGCAGCACGCCCTACCATTCTTCACTTACCTTTTATCACACAGGTTACTGCAAACCTTCCCTCCCAACCCAAAAAAGGTACCCCTAGCCTTCTCTTTCCTTGCTTTCAGTTCAAAAAGCCAGCATTAACTTACCTTTATCACACAGGTGACTGCAACCCTCCATCCCAAGAAAAAAACATAAGAGGAAGACTCATTCCTGCAATTGCTCTATTATTTCTAAAAACAGCCATCTATGGGGCATCCCACAGGCGCTTTTGCAGAAGGCAAACTGGAATTTGCTTTTTTTTTTTGAAGACCTTTCGCTTCTCGTCCCAGAAGCTTCATCAGCTGTGACTGGATGGTGGGGAACAGAAGGACTGATACTCCTTGTAGGCAGCTGGTCATTTGCATCCTTTTTAGAGAGTAGTTGAGGCCACTTGGAGGTTTATATGTGTCCTCTGGGTCCCCAGAGTGGTGCAAATGGTTCCTGTAAGTCTGCAATTTTTCCTCTGGAGTTTCAGCTAGGCAATTTGGGATGAACACCCTTCGAATGGCCTGGGAGTAGGAAGAGATTTCCATAAAAACAAATTGCAGACTACAGGAACCATTAGCACCACTCAGGTGACTCTAAAGACACAGACAAACCTCCAAGTGGCCTCAACTACTCTCTAAAAAGGATGCAAATGACCAGCTGTCTGAAAGGAGTATCAAGCCTTCCATTCCCTACCACTATCCAGTAAGAGGTCAGAGCTGAAGAAAATTCCTGTATGAGAAGTGAAACGTCTTCCCCCAAAAAACCAAAACCCAGAAAGTCCAGTTGACTCTTGAAATAAGCATCTTTGGGACAAGCACGATTTGGATGATTGGGGATGTCTACAGACCCATGTATGGGGCACCTTATAGGATGCTATTTCATAGAGCAGGTGTCTCCAAATTTGATAACTTTTAAGACTTGGGGATTTCAACTCCCAGCTGGCTTGTGAATGCTGGGAGGTGAAGTCCCCAAGTCTTAAAGTTGTTGGTTGGAGACCCTAGGGCAGGAAAGCACCTTTTCTAGGTATCCCTTCAGGCTCTTACAATTCGGGGGGGCGGGGGGGGAGACATGCATGACAGGGTTTGCTGCAAAGACCCCCCCATCCCTTACAAAGGCCCCTCCCCCCAAAGGGCTTACCTGCCCATCATTCCCAGGCATGCAACCCAGGTGAGGTGTGTTTATGTGAGTGTGTGTGTGTGAGGGTCGGCCCTCTGGATTTTTTGGGGAGGGGGGGTTGAAGAGCTCGCCCCCCCTTCCCTCCGGGACTGGGCCGCCGCCTCCCCTCAAATCTGCAGCGTGAAGACCCTCGTCCTCTCTGACCCATCCCAGGGAGAGGCGGGCCGTACCTGGTAGACGGAGGCCTTGGGCAGGTCGAGGCACACCGTGCAGCACAGCACCGAGTAGAGCCGCTCCTCCAGCTTCACGCCGCCGCCGCTCGCGCCGCCCTCGGCCCCGCCGGGCAGCTTGAGCCGCTTCTTAGGCGGCGCGTCGGAGTCTCGGTCGCCGCCGGGCTCGGGCTGGCCCTGCCGGCCGCCGCCGCCGCCGCCGCCCCCCGCGCCCGCCCCGCCGACCCCGAGCGGGGCCCCCGGCTCCTCAGGGCCCGGGCCCGCCGCGGCTGCCACCGCGTCCCCCAGCACCAGCGGCCCCGCGGCAGCCGCCACGCCGGCCGCCGCGGCCGCCGCCACCACCCCGCTGCCGGGCTCCCGCTCGTCCGGCCCTGACATCATGCTCTGGCTCGGGCGCTGCTTCAGCCCGCGGTGGTCAGCCCCGGTCCGGCCGCCTCAGGCGCCGCCATCTTGGTTTGGCTCCTTCCCCAGGCAGGCGGCGGGAGGGCGCCGTCGGGCCACGCCCCCTCCGGCCTCGCTCAGCCAATCCGCGCCGGTCGCTCACGCCCGACGCTCCCACTCCCCTCCGTCAATAGCACCACGCACGGCAACGCGTGAACCAGCGAGACAAACAGCCTCCTCCTCCAATCGCTACGCGCAGCCGGAAACGGACAGGGCGCGCGGCTGCTCAGCATTTGCCCTTTTAAGGACCCGCCTATTAGCGCTCTTTGAGGGCGGGGCCCGGGGCGGGAGGAGGAGGGGAAGACGAATGGCGGGGCATCCCCAAACCAGCGGCAGCCTATCTGCAACGGGGGGCGGGGCCGCCTCGGAGGCAGGGGCGCAGGTGAGGCCAGGTGGGTGCCCAGCGGCGATGCCTCCCCCGGGCGCCCGCCAGGTGATTCCAACGCCGGGGCGAGGCTAATGAGAGCGCCTCACCTGGGGCTGGTTGAGGTTGCCTAGTCGTTCCCGCTGGCCAGGTAGCACAGGTGGCCATTTGTGGGGGAGGGAGGAGCAATGATTAAGCGCTGCCATCAAGTTTGACTACTTAGCAACTACAGGTCTTTCTCCGACTTAACAACCGTTTCGTTCCGAGTTACAACAGCACTGAACAATGTGACTAGGACCGTTTTTTTCCACACTAGAGACCATCGCAGCATCCTCAAGATCACAGGATCAAAATTCACACGCTTGGCAACTGGCTTGAACTTATGCCGGTTGCCTTGTCCCGGGGTCCCATTTTGTGACCCTCTGACAAGGAAAGCCAATGAAGAAGTCAGATTCCCTTGACCATGTTATTGACTGGCATTAACAACTGTGGCACGAAAAGTCGCACCATGGGGTTAAATTCACCTAATGACGGTCTTGCTTAGCAGTGGGAATGTTGGGCTCAATGGTGGTCGTAAGCTGAGGACTACCTATACATAGATCAGAGCTGGGCAATTTTGGGATCTGTGGACTTCAGCAGGACAAGAAGCAACAGATGGAAAGTAATCGAAAGAAGCAACTTGGAATTAAGGAGGAACTTTCTGACAGTGAGGACAATTAACCAGTGGAACAGTTTGCTACCAGTAGTTGTGGGTGCTCCATCATTGGAGGTTTTTAAGAAGAGACTGGACAGGCATTTGTCTGAAATAGTATAGGGTTTCTTACTAAAGCAGGAGGATGGACTAGAAGGCCTCCTTCTGATTCTTAAAACTGTCCAGTGATGGAGCAGCCACAACTTCTAAAGGCAAGCTGTTCCACTGGTTAATTCCTAATCCCCAAAATCCCTGAAGGCAGGACAAGAAGCAACCTGGAATTTATTTATTTATTTATTCGATTTGTATACCGCCCCCTCTCCCAAAAAGGGACTCGGGGCGGTGAACAGCCACAGTAAAAACATACAAATAGAAAAGTTAAAAAAGTTTAAAAATTAATTAAATACATGGCTAAGACCAGTAAAACCTGTAAAAAATTAAAAGCGAATTAAAAACCCTACTCATAACGTTATGCCAGACCGGCCTGTTGGAAAAGGTAGGTCTTAAGCGCTCGTCGGAAGGCCCATAGGTCAGTAATGGCTCGCATCTCCCCCGGTAGTTCATTCCAAAGGGAGGGTGCTCCCACAGAGAAGGCCCGCATCCTCGGGGCCGCCAATCGACATCAGCCAGCCGGCGGCACCCCGAGGAGGCCAACCCTGTGGAAGCGCACCGGCTGGCGGGAGGCTGATGGTGGCAGCAGGCACTCCCGCAAGTACCCAGGTCCCAAGCCATGGAGCGCTTTAAAGATGGTCACTAGCACCTTGAATCGCACCTGGAAGGCCACCGGAAACCAGTGCAGCTCGCACAGGAGTGGTGTAATATGGGAGCTCCGAGAAGCCCCCAAGATCACCTGCGCGGCCGCACTCTGCACCAGTTGAAGCCTCCGGATGCTCTTCAAAGGGAAACTTCCTAACAGTGAGGACAATGAACCAGTGGAATAGCCTGACACCAGAAGTTGTGGGTGCTTCATCACTACTTATGCCATATCCATCATCGGGCATTGATGATCCTATTTTTATTAACTCCCATCACTGGAGGTTTTTAAAGAAGAGACTGGGCAGTCATTTGTCTGAAATTGGATAGGATCTCCTGCTTGAGCAGGGGGGGCTGGACTAGAAGACCTCCAAGAACCCTTCCAGCTCTATTCTAATTCACTTTCATAATACTTGAGCCATTCCTGAGTCAGGGGCTTTGACCAAGGAATACATCCGCTGAATACCTCCCTTACTACTGATAGATTTTCAGCTGTTCCCTCCTGCTAGACATCCATAGCCGGTCTTGCCCCAAAGTTTCTGATCCTTTGTTGGCTTTAGCCCTTCTTTTCATGGAAGGAAGGGCTGTTTTCTCCTTTGCCAATTCCCCTCCCTCTTAATAGTAAAATTAAAACAACGGAAGGTTTCAAGAAAACAAACTCTTGCCCCCACCCCTTAAGCGGGCAACTGCCTTAGCAGCCCAGACTTATATTCCTCCAACCAAGTCCTGCAAAGGGACTGCTGAGGTCAGCGTCCCTCTGCAACCACACCTGTCTTGAGGGCAGCTTCCACTTCAAAGGGACGCTGACCTAAAACAGGCTATTTACTTGTGTTCCAGGGTGTTTGGTGTTTTTCTCGGGCTTCTCAAGTTTCCTCGGGAAAGTTCCTAGGATTGCAGTGGAACTGGGCAAACAGCCAGATGTTTTGAGGGCTTTGGCCTCCCTGGAGAGGCCCAAGCGAGCGGGTGTGGCTGTGCCAGGGTGAGTAAACCTCAAGTAGCATAGCTGGTTTTACCTGCTGATCTGTAGAGGCCCTTTTTGTCTCTCTCTATATATAATTTTATTAAACTTACCCAACTTAAAATGAAAATAAAGGCAGTAGGGAAGGGGAAAAGGGGAAAATGTGGGAGGAAAGGTAAACAAAGAAAAAGAAAGCATTAAACTTCCAACCCTTTTTCAGCAGAGTAAAATAAAAGGAGTAACATTACAGCCTCTCAACTATTTTTACTTTTGCACAGGTAGTCCTCAACTTACAACCGTGACTGAGCTCAGAACCTCTGTTGCTAAGCAAGACAGTTGAGTTTTGTTAATTGAGTTTTGTCCCATTTTACAGCCATTTTTGCTACAGTTGTTAAGTGACTCGTTACAGTTGTTGAGTTAGTAGCATGGTTATGTGAATCTACTTCCCCATTGAATTGGCTTGTCAGAAGGTCATAAAAATGGATCACGTGATCCCAGGATGCTGCAACTGTCGTAAGTACATGCTAGTTGCCAGGCCTCCACATTTTGATCACTTCACCGTGCGGAGGCTGCAGTGGTCGTGTGAAAAACGGTAGAATAGAATAGAATGCTTTATTGGCCAAGTGTGATTGGACACACAAGGAGTTTGTCTTGGTGTAAATACTCTCAGTATACATAAAGAAAAGGAACATTCGTTAAGAATCAAGAATCATAATGTACAACACTTAACGTTTGTCATAGGGTACAAGCAACAATCAAATCATATTAGGAAACAGTCAATATAAATCGTAAGGATACAAGCAACAAAGTTACAGTCCTACAATCACAAGTGGGAGGAGATGATGGGTGATAAGGAGTGATAAGATTAACCGTAATAGTAGTGCAGACTTTGTAGTAGTTGAACAGTGTTGAGGGAATTAGTTGTTTAGCAGAGTGATGGCTTTCAGGAAAAAACTGTTCTTGTGTCTAGTTGTTCTGGTATGCATTGCTCTATAGCGTCATCTTGAGGGAAGGAGTAGAAACAGTTTATGTCCAGGATGTGAGGGGTCTGAAAATATTTTAACAGCCCTCTTTTTGACTCATGCAGTATACCGGTCCTCGATTGAAGGCAGGTGAGTAGTAATTGTTTTTTCGGCAGTCCTAATTACCCTCTGGAGTCTGTGTCTGTCCTGTTGGGTTGCAGAACCAAACCAGACAGTTATAGAGGTGCAGATGACAGACTCAATAATTCCTCTGTAGAACTGAATCAGCAGCTCCTTGGGCAGTTTGAGCTTCCTGAGTTGGCGCAGAAAGAACATTCTTTGTTGGGCTTTTTTGATGACGTTTTTGATGTTAGGTGTCCATTTTAGGTCATGTGATATAGTAGAACCTAGAAATTTGAAGGTCTCTATCTTGATACTGTGTTGTCTAGTATTGTAAGATGTGGTAGTATGGTAATAACTTTTTTCAGTGCTGTTGTTAACTTCACTAAACTAATTGTTAAGTCAAGGATTTATCTGTTCTTAGTCATATACTAGCTATTTCTGTAATAACAAACTTATCTAATCAGCAAAACTTTTGGGAGAGGGAGCGGTATAGAAATACGATTAAATAAATAAATAAATAAATTAAATAAAATAAATAAAATAAAACCCAAAGTCAAACTTTTGGGGGTTTTCTGTCTCAAGGTCAAAATTTACAAGCAGTTTCCAAGTAGAAATGAAATTGAATGCCTTCTTTTTTATTAAAGCGGTTAATTTGGCCATCTCTGCTAGCTTCATCAGTATTTCCAGCTATTCTTCCATTGTGGAAAATTAGTGTATCTTTTTGTTTTTTACCCATAAAATATTCTTTTACTGAAGTTCTAGTGGGAGGAAGTGGGTTTTGCAATGAGTGGCCTTGTATCTTCCTTCATGTAGGACAGTCATTCTGGAAAGACCAATCTGGCCAAATTATTTCTGTGTTTGTTTTTATACCCTTCCTTAGGGAGACCAGACCAAAGCCAGACTTGATTAAAAACAAACAGAGAAAAATAAACAAGGAAACCGCCTCCTATAAAAGCAAAACAAGGGCTCTGTTTACACCACGTGCTTCATTGGAGGCGAGAAAAGGTTTGAAAACAATTTACATCACAGGATGTTAGGCTTGCACAATCTCTTGGCATCGATGTGTTTAAGGATGGGCATATTATGGCAAGACAGAAGTTAACTAAATATCCTGAAGAGATCTGATCAGCGATGTTGTAAAAGCAGCCAAAAGAGAGAGAAATAATTAAAATAATTTGTGACCATCTATTAGGCTTGGTTCTGGTAATGGAATGGTTAAATGTTTGTCACCATATCTGGTCTTTAATTAAAGTTAGGATTTCCCAACCTTGGCAACTTTGAGGCACGTGAATTTCGATTCCCAGAATTCCCCAACCAGCAAAGTTTAATAGTATGTTGTTTATTGCATTTGTGGTTATTTTATTCCCATCACAGATGTTTTAATTTCAGCCCTTGATTGTGGTGGTACAGAAACGTGTTAAGCAAATAAACAAATGAGACCACTTTGAAATCTATGGTTGTCAGAGGCGTCTCCTGTTCTTTTCTTTCTTGTTATGTCTACTCCAGTATTGAAATCCTCCCTTGGTTTGACAGCTGCTGCTTCCTTACAGATTGCTGGTTATCTCCACATCTGGTGACAGTGAATTCCATAATTGGCATGTATGGTGGAAAGCAGAAATCAGGTCACTGTGCTTACAACTCAGGAAATAAACCAGTAACTTGAGTATGAGGGAGTCATTCAGGTCTAGTTGTGGAGGCCCCAGGTTACAAACCAGGAGACGTGAATTCTAGTCCCGTTCTTAGCCATGAAAGCCAGGTTAGTGACTATGGGCCCGTCCCTTTCTCTTTGTCTCTTTGCAAGGGTTGTTGTGGGGAAAATAGGAGGAACGAAATGCTGGACAGACTCAGCCTCCTTGAGGCAATTATAAAAATAATAAAGGCAGGACATAAACACCTAAAAATGTAGGCCAACCACTTCCACTACCCAGCCCAACTTCCTGCTTCTGGCCACAAATGAAAACAAACAGGACAATTACAGAGGACTCCACCCCCAGAACTTCACACCACCTGGGTATCAAATTTATTATGGTACATATTTTAAGCATAGTTTGTTGCACTCTGGAGCCGCAACACATCCCAGTCTTATTTTGGAGTCAAGAAAAGATGCCTTTGGATTTCAGGTATATCGGATTCCCTTGGCAAGCGCCCTGGAAGGGTGAGGGGGCAGCTTTTCATTGGTGGACAGAGCTGGGGGGAGAGGGAGAGAGAGAGAGACCTTGGGCTGCTCACTTTCTGTTCTGAAGGGACTCCTGGGTGGAAAATGCAGGCCTGGCATGTTAGTCACTACGCCTGGCATGTGTTCACATGCAGGACTGCCACCATTCAAGTGCCTCCTGGCAACGGTTCAGGCAACCCATATGGCCCCCAGGAGGGAGAGCAGATTCCTTTGGTTGACTGCAAGAATCAGTGTAGAAATTCAGTGTAGAGACAAGTAAAGTCGTACACTTAGGCAAGAAAAACCAAAAGTTACCCATATAGACTGGGTGAAACCAGGCTCAATAGCAGGAACTGGGATCTCGGAGTCTTAGTAGACAACCAGCTAAATAGGAGCCAGCCGTGTGCAGCAGCAGCAGCCAAAAAAGCCAATGCAATCCTAAGTTGCATTAACAGAGGGATACAGTCAAGATCAAGGGAGGTACTAATACCACTCCACAAAGCCTTAGTAAGGTCACACCTAGAGTCCTGCATCCAGTTTTGGACACCACACTATAAAAAGGATGTTGAGACTTTAGAAAGAGTGCAGAAAAGAGCAACCAGGATGATTAGAGGACTGGAAGCTAAAACCTACGATGAACGGTTGCAGGAATTGGGCCTGGCTAGTCTAGTGAAGAGAAGGACCAGGGGAGACAGGAGAGCATCTTCCAGTATTTGAGGGGCTGCCCCAGAGAAGAGGAAGGGGTCAAGCTGTTCTCCAAGGCACCCGAAGGCCAGACAAGGAACAGTGGATGGAAACTAAACAAGGAGAGATTCAACCTGGAAATAAGGAGGAATTTCCTGACTGAGAACAATCAACTCCTGGAACAGAAGTTGCCTTCAGAAGTTATGGGAGCTCCATCCCTGGAGACTTTCAAGAAAAGACTGGACTGCCCTCTGTCAGAAACGGTGTAGGGTCTCCTGCTTGGGCAGGGGATTGGACTAGATGACCTCCAAGATCCCTTCCAACTCTGTTAATCTGTTAATCTCTTGCAATTCTGGAAATGGGCACGAGAGTCTTCGGAGTTCTGCCCTGCACTTCCTATTGATCCAATAGGACTCTTGGGGCCCCTTAGATTGATGCCCCTCCCCCAAGGACCCAGGTCTCCCCATCAAGAAGCTACTATAGGCAACCACTCCCTATAGCTGTTGCCCAGTTCCAGATGCTGCAGTTGGAGAGCCCGGCACAGGGCCAGGTTGGCGGCTGCCATGAGACAGTGGAGGAGGGCATCGGTCTCCTTCTGGGCCAGCAGAGGCCACAGCCCAGTTCCTGGCAGTAGGCCGGCCGCCGCCAGCAGGAGGCTGCCCACCACCCCGTGGGGGCTTCCGGTGAAGACGGAGACGATGAAGATGGTGATGGTGACCACAGAGACGACCGAATGGGCCACCATGGCCTTGCCGTCTTCGGTGAAGTAGCCCCAGCCGCCGGCCAGCATCAGGGCCCCTCCCAGGACGACGTTGGCCGTGAAGCAGTCCCCATTCAGCCAGTGGAAGCCAAAGGCCAGCAGCGGCAGCCCCACCACCGTGCAGGGCCAGCTGTGGTCTGGGGGCCGGGCCCCTTGCCAGCGGGGCCCAAAGGGGACGGTTTCCAGGAAGGGCCCAAGGGCCTGGAGGAAAAACCCGGCTGCAGCTCCCCGGTTGATCTGCAGATAGAAATAGCAAAGGGGGCTTCAGACCTGCAGGGTGGGGCTGCCCCACTCCCCCAGCTGGGGTCTTGGCAGCCGCCGTGAAACCTCTGGCAGGGGCTCAACTGCCTCCCCAGCCAACTAGCCCCTTTCCTACCTGGAAGGTCCGAATGGCCGAGTACAGACAGACAGCGGGCAGCAGGAGGTTGGCAAGGAAGGTGGCCAGGCCCTGCTCTGGCCAGGTGGGCATCAGGACACAGCCTCTGCAAGAGAAAAGGGGGTTATTTGGGCCCCACTTCAGGCAGGCTGCAATGGCCAAGCTGCCCTCTAGCCAAGCCGGGAGGACGGGAGCAGCGAAGGGCATGTAGCCTGCCCCCGGGGGGTGGGGGAGGCTTTCAGGGCAAGCTCAGCGGGCAGGCATGGGAGAAGGTTGGGGGCTGCAGAATAGATCCCCTGCCCGTCTTTACCAGGTTCAGCCGGAGTCCTCTGCAACGCTGTGCAAAACGGGTGGGATGGATGGCCTGGGAGGAGCACTGTTCCTACAAGCAAGCTTTCCTCCGTGAGAGAGCGGCCGGACGATGGAAGAGACCCCCGTGTCCTTCTTCACCGGGTGGGCTCAGCCGGAGTCCTCTGTCCGCAGTGCGGCGCAAAGCAGGGGTGGGATGGATGACCCCTGGGAGATCCGCTTCTTGCAGGCAAGCCTTCCCCCGTGGGAGCGCGGCCGGACGGTGGAAGAGACGCCTTGCCCCACTTCCCTGGGTGGGCTCAGCTGGAGTCCTCTGTCGGCAACGCTGGGGCAAAGCAGGGGTGGGATGGATGGTCTCTGTGGATCCCTTCCTCGAGGGCCCGCTTCCTGCAAGGTAATTGGCGTCCCGGATTCGATGGAAGCCCGGGAGCAACGGGGACGCCCTCCCCTGCGCCCGGGCAAGCGACGCCCTCCCTGCCCTCCGCCCTCCTTACCCAGCAGAAGCGCCTCCGCTACCCAAGAGTCCGCCGAGCACCCCGCATAGAGTTCTCTTAGGCTAGAGCGGCACTATCGAGGGAGAAGAGCTCGGCCAGCCGGCCAGAGAGGCAGAGCGGAACCATAGAGACTCTCGAGCGAGTTAAAAACCGACTCATCGGCGCATGCGCAGTTTTCCACTCTTCCGGCCGTCCCTATGCCCGGTGTTCGGGCGGAAGGATCGCGCCTCCCGCCCCCCGGCTGGCCGCGGATGATGGGCGTGATTGCCCCCTGATTTCCACCAGCGGCCCCGCTCCAGATGGGGAGGTGAGCCCGTTGCCCAAAACCTCCTGCGGGGCTCTTGGTTCCTCCTCTCGGCTCTCGGGGCAGAGCCCGGCAGGGACGGATCCGCCGAGGCGCTTTGCACGTACTCAGAGGCGCCCTCGCCCGCCGCGATGGGGATCGTCAAGTTGGCCGAGCTGATCAAGGAGGAGGCCCCGGACGCCGTGCGCCCCGTCACCCTCCAGGAGTACCGCGGTGAGCATCGCTCTGCCCCCCCCCCCCCCCCCCGGTCCCTGAGCATGCACAGAGTGCAAAGAGTACCGATCCACCCTTGGTCCCTGAGCATGCACGGGATGCAAAGAATACCGATCTGCCCTCGCTCCCCGAGCATGCAAAAAAGGCCCATCTGATCTCGGTTTCTGAGCATGCACGAAGTGCAAAAGTGACCTGTCTGTCCTCAGTCCCCGAGCATGCATAGAGGGCAAAGAGTACCAGTCCTCCGTCGGTCTCTGAGCATGTACAAAATGTAAAGGGGGAGGGAGTGTGCCCTGGGTCTTTGAACATGCACAGAGTGCAAAGGGTGGGGCCATCCACCCTTGGTCCCTGAACATGCACGGAGTGCAAAAGTGACCTCCCTGCCCTCAGTCCCTGAGCATGCACAGAATGCAAAGGGAGGGGCCATCCACCCTTGATTCCTGAGCTTGTACAGCGTGCAAAAGTGGCCTCTCTCTTTCTCCCTCCCCTGAGTCCCCGAGCATGCAAAGAAGGCCCATCTGCCCTCAGCCCGTGAGCATGCACAGAGCGCCAAGGGAGCCCTGGGGAGCCCTAGCGTCACTCTGGGACTGCTAAGCCTCTTTGGGCAGCCAGCCAGGGTGCTTTGGGCCCCCTCAAGAGACCAGGGTGGCTTGGAAGGGAAGGGGCGGCTCTGCCGGTAGGCTGGTGGGCGCTGGTGCCAGTGGAGCCCGACCAGGTGAAGAGGGTGGGTGGGCAGCAGGATCCCTTCCCCTCCAGCCTCCTCAGCCTTCCTCCTCCTCTTCCTCCTCTGTGGCTCAGACCGGGTGGTCGCTCTGGATGTTTCCGTGGCCGTTTATCAGTTCCGCACAGCGATGCCCCAGATGATCAACCGCCACGGGCAAAACATCAGGTGAGCAAAAGGGGGGCAGGCATCCTCCTTCTCCTCCTCCTCTGGCTTGGGAGCAGTGGGGGGGCGGGTTCTGCCTGGGATGTGCTGGCTGAGCTGGGACCCTGCCTGGTCCTTTTGTGGCCTGGCTCACACAGATAGGTGTCCTCAACTTGCAACGGTTCGTTTAGCCACCTAAGTTACAACACCACTGAAAAAAGTAACTTAGGACCGTTTTTCACACCTATGACAGTTGCAAATATCCCAATAAAGAGGAACACAGACAAGCCACAAACAAACATGAGGACCCCGATTGTTGGAGGAAAGATGATGACTCTGTAAACCACTTAGAGAGGGATGTAAAATGGGTGGAATTCAATTGTTTTAACAACCGGTTCTGTGGGCGTGGCTTAGGTGGTGGGCGTAGTTTGGTGGTCATGTGATTGAGTGGACATGGCTTGGTGGTCGTGTGATTGGCTGGGCATGGCCAACTCAACATCACTCCCATCGAGGCACGCATCTCCTCGCCTGGCCTCTTGTGACTGTGGAGATGCTGCAACAGTCGTAAGTGTGAAAAAGGGTCATAAGTCACTTTTTTCAGTGCCATGGTAACTTTGCATGGTGACTCCACACGGCAAAGTACCAGCAAAGGAGGGAAAAAAACTCCAGAGACGTTCCAAAGACAGGAAGTCTAGTCCTGCCAAGAATGTAATAAGGGTTAACGGAGAGGCAGTTTCTGTAAGCAACCCCAGAATGTTTCCTTCCTGCCTTCCTTACAGGATTAGGCCAGTAATTTCTTCTAACAACCGGTTCTCCGAACTGCTTAGAAGGTTAACAACCGGTTCTAGCGAATAGATGCGAACCGGTAGAGTCCCACCCCTGATGTAAAAGCACGATGAAGCGGTATATAAGTCTAGGTACTGTTGCTATTGCTAACTCTTACGTTAAGATTCAGAGGTTTTATTTCATGAGCAATTTGGAGCATAGTCATCATAACACAACTACTATCAATACCCCATTGCCATGAGGTAGTCCGTGAAATAGCTGAGTCCAGCAAGGAATAGTTATGGCCGGTGGCCCCGAACTCATCCCAAGACATTATTTTTATACTTTTCTGCATGCAGTTTCACAACTTACTTCCTTGTTCTTCTTTACAGACAGACCGTCTCCACATGCACCCCTGTACACCTCAAACCTCTCTCCCATTGGCTGCTTTCAGTTCCTTATTTCTTGCGGTTTTCAAAACTATGTACTTTGCACAATTTCACAGCAACAGCTCCGCAGGATGACAAATATTTCGTTATCCTTAGGAAATCATTCTAGCTGATGCTTTAATACAGAGGTCTCCCAACTGGGCAACTTTTAAGACTTGTGGACTTCAACTCCCAGAATCCCTCAGCCAGCTATGCCAAGTTTGGTTTAATAAATAGCATTTTATTTCAGGCCTGCTCTCATTCTGAGGCCTAGATAATTCAAAGCCCAAGCTTTCCTTTTCTCACCCCGTGGTCATGCGATCCAAATTCAGACTCATATTTATGACGGCAAGAAAGAAAGGACTCACCCTCTTCCCTTCCCTCTTCCAGTTCCTTGCAGGGACTCTTCTTCCGGACGTTGCACCTGTTGGAAAAGGGCCTGAAGCCGCTCTTCGTCTTCGACGGGAAGCCCCCAGAGCTGAAGCAGCCGGTGGTGAGTAGGATTCTGATGTTGGCGGGGACGGGGGGGCGAGGAGATGCCCAGATAAACTCTGTGGGAAGACAGCGGGCTCTTTGGGGAAACTCCCAGCCTTGGGTGGAAACTAGGTAGCCCCCCACAAAGTCCCCCTCCTAGGGACCGAGTTCAGGAAGCCGGACAAAGGAAGTCGCTCCCACAGAGGATGTTACCTAGTTTAGGTCTGCAAGGAAGCAACCAAGCTCAGGATTCCACTGTCATTCCCTCCTCTTCCCAGACCCAACATCCTTCTAGCACTGATGAGGTTCCCTAGTTGGGTCATGAAATGTCTGCAAGAAGATCACCAAGCTCAGAGCACCAAGGACCCCATTGTTATCTTCTTCCTCCTCCTCCTCCTCCTCCTCCTCCTCTCTGCAAACCCCCCTCTCTGCCAGCATTGATGATGTCCCCTAGTTGGGTCATGAAACGTCTGCAAGAAAACAACCCAGTTCAGAGAGCACTAGGGACTCCATAGTCCTTTTCTCCTCCTCTTCCTCCACCTCTCCACAAACCCCACTCCCTTTTAGCACTGATGATGCTACCTGGTTGGGTAGTGAAACATCTGGAAGAGGGGGGGAAAAAAACCAAACTCGAGAGCACCAAGGACCTCACAGTCCTCCTCCTCCTTTCTCCTCTCTCCCTTCTAGCCCTGATGGTGTTACATAGTTAGCTCGTGAAACATCTGCCCTGGGGGCTGCAAAAAACCAGCTGAGAGAGCACGAAGGGTCCCCCAGATCAAATCCTGGGCTTCAAATATCCTCCTTTATTAGGAAATCACTGGTCCTGCTTTTCCCTTGCAGCTAGCCAAAAGGGCCACTCTCTCTGGAGCCAGGAGGGGCACTGCAGGTAAAGACAAGACTCCCTTCTTGCTGGGGGGGCTGTTGGGTCTCTGGGATTCCAGCTCTCACCGGGGTCTTCCCTCCTTCCAGACTCTGATGTCCCCGCGTGGCCCCCAAGACGAGACTCGGAGACTCTCTTGACTCTCCTGGGAGTTCCTTACATCCAGGTAACAGCCTGGCTGGCATCTCATTTGTAGGCGTCGAAGGGGGCACGGCCTGGCTTTGGGGGAAGGGAGGGGACGCTGTTTTGGCCTCCCCCAGATGAAGCTGGAGCAGGAGGAGCACAGACCTTTCATGACCCAGCTAGGTAACATCATCAGTGATATGTTTTGGACAGCAGGAGGAGGACTGTGGAGTCCTTGGTGCTCTCTGAGCTTGGGGGTTTTCTTGCAGATGTATCAAGACCCAGCTAGGTAACATCATCAGTGCTGGAAAGGAGGAGGAGGGAGAAGGAGAAGGAAGAGGAGGAGGGAGAGGGAGGAGGAGGAGGAGGAGGAGAAAGGAGGAGGGAGAAGAAGAGAGGGAGGGAGAAGGAGAAGGAAGAGGAGGAGGAGAGGGAGGAAGAAGAGAGGGAGGGTGGAGGAAGAGGAGGGAGATGGAGAAGGAAGAGGAGGAGGAGAGGGAGGGAGGAGGAAGAGGGAGGGAGAAGGAAGAGGAGGAGAAAGAGGTGGAGGAGGGAAAAGGAGAAGGTAGAGGAGGAGGAGGGAGAGGAAGAGGAGAGGGAGGGAGGAGGAGGAGGAAGAAGAGGAGGAGGGGGAGGACTATGGAGTCCCTGGTGCTCTGAGTTTGGGGGTTTTCTTGCAGATGTTTCAAGACCCAGCTAGGTAACATCATCGGGGCTGAAAAGGAGTGGTTAGCTCCCTGGTATGATTACAAGTGGCTTGCGGGATTCACTCCCACCAAGTGTATACAAAGAGAGCATACCCCGCCCCTCCCCCCTCTTCTAGCCCTGATGATGTTACCTAGTTGGGTCATGAAACGTCTGCACTCCCCCGTAGGCTTGCTTTCTTGCTTTCAACCTCCACCTGACAGGACGTTTCCCTTCTTCCCCTGGGTGGCTGACTTAGGCTCCTGCGGAGGCAGAAGCCACCTGTGCCGCCCTGGTGAAATCTGGGCACGCCTGGTGCGCAGCCACGGAAGACATGGACGCCCTGCCCTTTGGGGCCGTGCGCCTCCTGCGGCATCTTGGCGTGAGGAAGAGGTGAGTGTTACGGGCGTGAGCTTAGCCCTAGGCAAGGACTCTTCCAACTTGGCCAGTGTAAGACTCGTGGACTTCAACTCCCAGAATTCCTGAAGGAGCTATAAAAAGTTCCCCATCCCTGGCCTAGTGGTTTTTCAGTTGTGAGGGAAATCAATTTTTGATTTGAATGGGATTGTTCAATATACAAATGTCCTAATTTTTGACTTGAATGATCAATATTCTTTATATGTCCTACATTTGTATATTAAACAGTCCCATTCAAGTCAAAAATTGATTTCCCTCACAACTGAAAAACCACTAGGCCAGGGATGGGGAAACTTATGGCTCACTCAGGAATTCTGGGAGTTGAAGTCCATCAGTGATAAAAGAGCCAAGGTTCCCTACCGCTGCCCTAGGGCAAGGACTCTTCCATCTTGGCCAGTGTAAGACTTGTGGACTTCAACTCCCAGAATTCCTGAGCTAACATGACTGGAGGAGGAGGAGGAATTCTGGGAGTTGAAGTCCACAAGCCTTAAAGTTGCCAAGTTTGGAGACCTCTGCTATAGCTGTTAAATCGGGGGCGGGGGGTGGGTGTTTCTATCTTTTCTATTTTAATTAAAAACTAGTTTCCCTCTAGTTTTTAAAAACTGGTCCTCTCTTTTTAGGGGAAAAAAACCCAAGCAGGTCAACTTTCCTACCAGAGAGATTCTTTATAATTAATTGTGAAATTTTGTTTCAAACTTATCTGGATGCTTAAATCTCTTTATTATTATTATTTTTTAAAGGTAATTGTTTCCCCTGACACTGAAATCTGACTCTAGGGGGCGCTGTTCAACTCCGATTCACAGTGATTGGCATAGCTATAGGCCAAAGCCCATGGAATGCTGTTGATAGTTTTATAAGTTAGTTTTTTTAAATTAATGAGTTAGATTAATTACTTGACCTCCATTGGTTCTTTTTTCCCCCCCAGCCATCTGGAAGAGATCTCCTTGCCCACCGTCCTGCAGAAGTTGCAGATGACCCAGGAGCAGGTAAGGGGGGCAGTGCCAGGTGTGGGCAACTGGCTTTGATGTGGCCTCCAGCATTTCAGCAATTGCCCTCCATCCTTGCCTGGATTTGGAAATCGAGCAGAACTGGGGCTCCTTAGCCGTTTCCCAAGAGACAGACAGACACACACACACACACACCCCTCCAGACACTGGGCTGCGCTTTAATCTGCATTAGTTTGTCTCCCAGAATCATGGATGCTCCCCGAGTGGAGGTTTTCAGAACTAGACTGGATGACAGTTTGTCTGGGATAGTATAAGGCCTCTTGCCTTGGGCTGGGGGGTTGGACTAGAAGACCTCCAAGGTCCCTTCCAGCCTTAGAGTTCTATGAAATTGGAAGAAGGCGGTGCCAAAGTCCTTCTGAAGGAATGCTGGGGAGCCTCAATGGAGGGACCTCTGCCTCTTATCAAGTGATGTGTCTCCTCTGCTTTCTCTCTCTCTCTCTCTCTGATTTCTCTCTCTCTGATTTCTCTTTAGCTTTCTCTCTCTGCTTTCTCTCTTTCTCTTTCTCTCTCTGCTTTCTGTCTCTCTGCTTCCTCTCTTTCTCTCTCTTGATTTCTCTTTCTCTCTCTGATTTTTCTCTGCTTCCTCTCTCTCCCCTTTCTCTCTCTCCCCCGCCCCCCTCTTTCTCTCTCTCTCTTGGCCGGATCCAGTTTGTGGATCTCTGCATTCTGCTGGGCTGCGACTACTGCCACAAAGTCCGAGGATTGGGCCCCAAGAAGGCGCTGAAGCTGCTGCAGCTGCACGGAAGCATCGAGGAAGTCCTGAGGAACACCAGCCGCAAGGTACCTGAACGGTGCGTCCTGCCCCCACCCTCCATCCCACCCTCGGCCCTCTGCAGGCAGGCAGGCAGGCTCTTCCTGCACCCAACACCAGCTGCTTAAGCTCCAGAAGGATCCGGACAGACTTGCATGTTGGGCCCTATGTAACAAAATGAAATTCAAGGGTGAGAAGAAGTCAGGTTTTGCATTTAGGCAAGAAAAACCAAATGCACAGCTATAACTCAGGTAGTACCTGGCTCAACAGCAGGAACTGTGAGAGGGACCTTGGAGTCTTAGTGGACAACTATTTAAATAGGAGCCAGCCATGTACAGCAGCTGCCAAAAAAGCCAACACAATCCTAGGTTGTATTAACAGAGGGATACAATCAAGATCAAGTGAGGTACTAATACCACTCTATAAAGCCTTAGTAAGACCACACCCAGAGTACTAGATCCAATTTTGGTCTCCATAATGTAAAAAAGATGTGGAGACTCTAGAAAGAGTGCAGAGAAGAGCAACCAGGATGATTAGGGGACTGGAGGCTAAAACATGTGAAGAACGGTTGCAGGAATTGGGCCTGGCTAGTCTAGTAAAGAGAAGGACCAGGGGAGACATCATAGCAGTCTTCCAATCTCTCAGGGGCTGCCCCAAAGAAGAGGGAGTCCAGTTATTCTCAAAGCACCTGAGGGTAGAACAAGAAGCAAAGAGTGGAAACTCATCAAGGAGAGAAGCAACTTAGAATTAAAGATAAATTTCCTGACCGTTAGAACAATTAACCAGTGGAACAACCTGCCCTCCAGAAGTTGTGGGGGCTCCATTACTGGAGGCTTTTAAGAAGATGTTGGATAACCATTTGTCTAAAAAGGGAGAGGGTTTCCTGACTCATTTCTGGCGGAGGTTGGGGGAGAGAAAGAAAGACTTCTGCTGCTTCTCTTGCATGAAGCCAAAAGTCGTCGTGTCCCCCCCCCCCCCCCCCCCCCCCCCCCCCCCCCCCCCCCGGAGAACGGAGCTGGAGACAGTATCCTGAGATTCCCAAATAAAGAACGATCGATCGGTAGGAAAACGGGGTGGGGGATTTTCCTGCAGACTTTTGGGAGGATTTTCCCAGGGTCTCTGGTCCGCGGGATTTAAAAGGATGAGTTTGGGGGTCCAAAAGGTGGGCGACCCCTGCATCTAGTCCAACCCCCCTGTTCAGGCAGGAAGCCCTGTACCCAAGGGTCTTCCAACTTGGCAGCTTTAAGACTTGTGGACTTCAACTCCCAGAATTCCTGAGCTAACATGACTGGAGGAGGAGGAATTCCGGGAGTTGAAGTCCACAAGTCTTAAAGCTGCCAAGTTGGAAGACCCCTGCCCTAGACCATTTCAGACAAGTGGCTTTCCAGTCTCAGAAACCTCCAGGGATGAAGCACCCACAACTTCTGGAGGCAAGCAGTTCCAGTGGCTCATTGTCCTCACTGTTTGGAAGTTTCTCCTTAGGGAGAAATATTACGGCTGCCCCACAGCTCAATACGAGCATTGCCCACTGGCCTCTCCCCCTCTCCTAAACTCCTGGCCATGGGTGGTCTTGAAAGGATGGCGTAGACCGGGGGTCTCCAACCTTGGCCACTTTAAGACTTGTGGACTTCTTTTTTTTAATTTTAAAACACTTTATTGAAGTTCATAATATTGAAAAGTTTACAAAAATTCAAAATATTAAAAAAAAATTACAAAAATTTCCATCACAGAAGATGTTCAATAATGTATTTCATAGATATTGTGTATAATCAGATATCGGATCTTTTTGGGGTATTTGTCTTTAATGATTCCCAGGAGAAATAATTCCAGGCTTCCACTCCAACCTGCAATGAATAATTTCCTCTAACCAGTACAAAATAAAAAATAAAAGACTTGTGGACTTCAACTCCCAGAATTCCTCAGCCAGCTATGCTGGGAGTTGAAGTCCACAGGTCTTAAAAGTTGCCAAGGTTGGAGACCCCTGGCGTAGCCTCAATGGAAGGGCCTCTGCCTTTTATCAAGTGATGTGTCTCTTCTCTCTGATTTCTTTCTCTCTCTGCTTCTTCTCTCTCTCTCTCTGCTTTCTCTCTGCTTCCTCTCTTTCTCTCTCTCTCTCTGATTTCTCTTTTCTCTCTTTCTCTCTCTCTCTCTCTCTCTGCATTCTCTTTCTGGTGTAGACTCGGAGGAGAAAGATCCAAAAGTGGTGGTGGTAGAGTCCCTACTTTTACAAGAACAAGGATGCTACCAAGAGTTGGGAGAACCTGGACGCTGAAGGGTGGGGGGTAGAAAACCCCCCAGGGTCTATTTGTTTTGCAGTTTAGAGGGGCTGCTAAGCAGATCCTCCTAGGTGTAAATAGACCCTTGGGAAAAGCCACAAAGCTTGCTTGGAGGGGGAAATGCATAGTCAGGATCCAAAGGCAGAGTCCTTGGCGTTTGATAAGTTCCTTGCATTACCTGACAAGGTAACACCATCAGTGCTAATCCCTGCTTATCTGGGTGATGGCTGGTTCTGCTTCTGTTTGGCTTCCTTCTACATGTTTTATTGTCTTGTAAATGTGGTTTTTATCTCTAGACGCCAAATGATCTCCCAGTGCCAAGCCCTGATGGGATTAGGGGAGAGAGGGGAGGCCTAGGATAAGGGGAAAGGGGGGGCCTGGAGGGTCTCCATTTTGAGGTTTCTCCTTCCTTTGGTTTATTTTCTCCTTTGCACGCACATAACCCTCCTGCAAATGCCTCTCCATGCCCAGCCAGGCCTTACAGCCGCTCGTCCGAATTTGCCACAAACCCCGGTGATGCCACTCTGACCACGAACAAAGCCAAGGAGAATATCTGTAGCTTCAGGGTTGAGAATGAGAGGTCAGAATCAGCATAGAGCTGGAAGGCAGCTTGGAGGTCTTCTAGTCCAGCCCCCTGCTTAGGCAGAAGATCCTATGTACCATTTCAGACAAGTCCAGTCTCTTCTTGAAAACCTCCACTGATGGAACACCCACAACTTCTAGTGGCAAGGAGTTCCACGGGTGAATTCTTCTCACTGTCAAGAAGTTTGTCTTTAATTCTGGGTTGCCTCTCTCCGTGATGAGTTTCCACCCGTTGCTTCTTCTCCTGCCTTCAGGGGCTTTGGGGAATAGCTTGTTTGACCTTAGTCCTCTCTGAGGCTGATGGTTTTCTTGCAGATGTTTCATTACCCCAACTAGGAAACCTTTTCAATGCGATTTGGTGATTGTACCTGGCACTGATGAGGCTGCCTAGTTTGCTTAATGAAACATCTGCAAGAAAACCACCCAGCTCAGAGAGCACCAAGGATCTTACCCCTCCTCCTCTTCTCCTCCTCCTTCCTCTTCCTCCTCTTCTCTTCTTCCTCCTCTTCTTCTTCCTCCTCCTCCTCTCTGTAAACCCCCTTCCCTTCTAGTCCTGATGGCTTTACCTAGTTGGGTCATGCAACATCTGCAAGAAAACAACCAAGCTCAGAGACCACCAAGGATCTTACCCCCTCCTCCTCTTCTCCTCCTCCTCCTCATTCCTCCTCCTCTCTCTTCCTCCTCCTCTTCCTCCACTTCTCCATCTTCCGCCTCCCTCCTATTCCTCCTCTTCTTCCTCCTTTCTCTTCTCATTCCTCGCTCTCCCTGGCTCCTCCTCCTCCCTCCTCTTCCTCAGTCTCTTCTTCTTCCTCCTCCTCCCTCCCTATTCCTCCTTCTTCCTCCTCCTCCCTCCTATTTCTCCTCTTCCTCCTCCTTCCTCTTCCTCCTCTTCTCTTCTTTTTCCTCCTTTTCTTCTTCCTCCCCCTCCTCTCTGTAAACCCCCTTCCCTTCTAGCCCTGATGATTTTACCTAGTTGGGTCATGCAACATCTACAAGAAAACAACCAGCTCAGAGACTACCAAGGATCTTACCCCCTCCTCCTCCTCCTCCTCCCTCCTCTTCTCCTCCTCCCTCCTTCTCCCTCCTCTTCCTCCTCTTTTCTTCCTCCTCCTCTTCCTCCACTTCTCCATCTTCCTCCTCCCTCCTATTCCTCCTCTTCCTCCTCCTCCCTCTTCCTCCTCCTCTTCTTCTTCCTCCTCCTCTTCCTCCACTTCTCCATCTTCCTCCTCCTCTTTTTCCTCCTTCCTCTTCTCATTCCTCCTCCTCCCTCTTCATCCTCCTCCCTCCTATTCCTCCTCTTCTCTTCCTCCTCCTCCTCTCTGTAAACCCCCTTCCCTTCTAGCCCTGATGGCTTTACCTAGTTGGGTCATGCAACATCTGCAAGAAAACCACCCAGCTCGGAGAGCACCAGGTCCAGCCCAAGGCAGAGGTGCAGGCAACAGCAGAGTGTTATCAGGATTTGGCCCTCTCTGGAGTTGAGTCTAAAGAAGCAAGGGAATATTTTCTGGGTGCCTGGAGGTGCTGCAGCACATGACCCCGGGACCCTGCAACTGTCATAAGTCCATGCCAGTTGCCAAGCATCTGAATTTTGATCACATGACCATGAGGAGGCTGCAGCGGTCCGAAGTGTGAAAAACAGTCTGTTAACTCATAAAACATTCCTAGGCCTGTTTTAGTAGTTGCCATAAAAACAGGGGAGGGGAGAGGAAGGCAGTCTGGAAGAGCAGCGCAGCAGCTTGGAAGCAAAAGTACATCCCAACTCTTCTCTTTAAAAGATTGTAACTAAACTACCAGAACTTTTTTGCCAGTGAATAGATTTAATTGGGGAACGTGATTGATGACCCCCAGCCCATCAATGTGCTGTTGGAGAATCTGATTTATGACACCACCCACTGGGGAGTGGGGGAAAGAGGGTCCCAGGGGACTGTAAATAACGTAGGCCAGAGTTGGCTTCATCCAGGGCAGGGCCAGGAGGTCGCCTCTAATGAACCGTATGAAGTTTTTTGAAGCTTGGCTCGAGGATCACGATTAGGGCGATTGCTGGAGTCCTGACACAGTCTTTCCTTCCGTGACATTGCAACCGTGAAGGGTCACTTAACAAATGAGGACTCCCTGTATTGGAACTTTCCCCGTTGAGGGGTCCCAATGGGGCGGGGGGGTGGTCCCGGCTTGGAAAAGGCCCCGCAAGGAATGTGTCCCACCTGGCAAGGCCTCAGCGGGGCACCCTCCAAGCTCAGGAGTCCGGGGGCCACGAGAGCAGCAGGGCAGAAATGGACTTCTCTCCTTGCAGAGCCACCCCGTGCCGGACGACTGGCACCTGGAGGAGACGCGGCGGCTCTTTCTGCAGCCGGAAGTGGCGGATCCGGGCCAGGCGGTGCTGGAGTGGAAGGAGCTGGACGAGGAGGGCTTGGTGAACTTCCTGGCGCACCAGAAGTGCATGAAGTGAGTGGGCCCCTTGAGACACCGTCCCCCCATTCCCCCCCAGAGGGTCCGGCCCTGGCTCTTAGCCAGTGGTGGGATTCAAACTTTTTTTTTTACCGGTTCTGTGGGCGTGGCTTGATGGTCATGTGACTTGGGGGGGTTGCCAAAAGACAGAAACTCATTTTCTGAAACGGGAGGGGGGTTGGACTAGATGACCTCCAGGTACCTTCCAGTCCTGCATTGCTGTGCTGTTTCAAAGCATCCTCTGAAACTGCATCTAGTGCCAAGGTTTGTGGTCCTTCCTTCCTCTCCTTTTTCCCTCTCTCCCTTTCTTTTTCTTTTTTTCTTTCTCTTTCTCTCTTCCATCCCTCTCTCTTTTTTTTCTTTCGCAGCACACACACACACACACACAGAGGGACCCCATTTTTGGCCTAGTGGGCCTCAGGGAAGCATTGAAAAAAACAGAAGCATTTTGAAGTGGGGGGCAGATCAGCTGTGCCGCACGATTTAGATTAGCTAGAAAGCAAGAAATCCGACGATTTCCGGCTTTCTAGCTAGTCTAAATCGCACAGCACAGCTGGTTGTCGCCCAGCTGATCGTCGGAAATACCGATTCGGTTGACCAGATAGCTTTTTTTTTTTTTCTTACTACCGATCCAAGTGAACCGGGCCGAACCGGTAGAATGGCACCACTGGTCTTAGCGTGTTGGCATCTGCTTTGTGGCTCTGGGGAGGAGTCCTCTGGGGTGGGAAATTTGGGCGAGGAGGCAGTCAGGAAGACCCTGTGGGTGCCGGGCTCCCTGCCACCCCCAGCAGGATAGGAACTCGGTGGTCCTGGGTGCTCTCCGAGCTGGGCTGTTTGGTTGCAGACATTTCGTGACCCAACTAGGGAACGTCATCAATGCTGGAAAGGAGTGGGGTTTTAGGAATAGGGGCAGATAGGACAACACTCCAGAGGATTAAGGTCATTGCCCCTCAGAGGATCATGGGTTGCCCTCTCCCCTCTTTGGAAGAGCTTTAGAGCTCCCGCTGCCTTAAGGAAGCTCAAAACATCCTCAAAGATCCAACTCATCCTGAGCACCCCCTTTTTTTGAACTATTACCATCTGGCAGCCGGTACAGAATAATAATAAAAACAAGGACACATAGGCCAAAAAACAGCTTCTATCCCAGGGCAGTAGCTCTTTTGAATTCTACTGTATAGTGCAGTGTTGGTGCGGGGATTTTGGTTCAATGTGTGAAGGGTGAAGGATGTGTGTTTGTGTTTATTTTCATGGTCATGATGTGTACTGAAGAGGGTGTTTGATTTCGTTGCACGAGGTGCCGTGACAATAAAGTAAAGTAAACTAACCTCCGCAGAGAGAGCCGCGTTCGGGGGCGCCTGGAGAAGTGGCGGGCTGCCCGCCAGAAGCTCGAGGCCCGGGAATCCACTGCCAAGGCCAAGGGCAGACCAAAGAAGGCAGCCAAGACCATGAAGGATTTCTTCCCGGTCCAGAAACGTCCAAGCAAGGTGAGGAAGACGAAGAGGGACAGTGTTCTCCCCACCTGCCCATCCTCCAAAAGAGAGAGAGAGAGAGAAGCTGGATGAGATAAAGGATGGATGGAGGAAGAAGAGAGAGGAAGGAAGGAGGGAGGGAAGGATTGATAGAGATGATGAGAGAGAAATCCTGATGGGTGAATAAATGGATGAATAGAGAGAAAGAGAAATGGATGAGACAGAAAGAGATAGCAGATGGATTAAGAAAGAAAAAATGAAGGGAAAAGGTAGAGGATGGATGGATGGAGAGAGAAAAAAATGGATGAGAGAAAGGATGGATGCATAGATGGATGGAGAAATAAGAGAAAAGGAAGAACAGATAGGACAAGGGAGAGGGAAGGAGGGAAGGATTGATAGAGATGGTGAGAGAGAGATAATGATGGATGGGTAGACAAATGGATAAAGAAATGGATGAGAAAGGATGGAAAGATGGAGAGAAAAAATGGATGAGAGAAAGGACGGATGGATGGAGAAAAGAGGAAAGGGAAGGATTGTTAGAGATGATGAGAGAAAGGATGGATGAATAATGGATGAATAGAGAGAAAGATAGCAGATGGCTCAAGAGAGAAAAAAATAAATGAAAAGGATAGAGAATGGATGAATGGATGGATGGATGGATGGAGAGAGAAAAAATGGATGAGAGAAAGCAGATGGATGGAGAGGGAGGAAGAGAAGGATTGATAGAGATGGTGAGAGAGAGATAATGATGGATGGATAGACAGATGGATAAAGAAATGGATGAGAAAGACAGGATGGAAAGATGGAGAGAAAAAATAGATGAGAGGAAGAGGATGGATGGATAGATAGATGGAGAAATAAGAGAGAAAAGGAAGGACAGGAGAAGGGGAGGGAGGGAAGGATTGATAGAGATGTATAGAGAGATAATGATGGATGGGTAGATGGATAGATAAAGAAATGGATGAGAGAAAGACAGGATGGAAAGATGGAGAGAAAAAATGGATGAAAGAAAGGATAAAAATGGATGGGAGAAAAGAGAGGAAAGAGGGAGGGCAGGATTGCTAGAGATGAGAGAGTTAAGGATGGAGGGATGAACGGATAGATGGACGAAGAGAGAGAGAGAGAGAGAAAAGGTGCCCTGATGCACTGGGAACTAGCTAGAGACCCGGTGAGTGAACGCCAGAATGGGAAGCGAAGGCTTGAAGCATGCCAGCTGCCCTGGGCAAAGCGACTCCCACCTCTAGGCCACCTGCTCTGCCATTCAGGGTAAATTACCCTCACCGAGCGCCGCATGATGTTGGAATTCAGCCACTGGGCCTGACCTGCCCAGGATCTGCTGCCTTCCTTTTCTCACGTTACTTACATCCTAATACAAGCAGGTTGCCTGCCTGGTTCACTAACGCCCCCCCCCCCTCCTCCCTCTTCTACCACAGGCACCCACCTGTCCACCTGCCCGGAAGAAGCAAAAGTTGTCTGAAACAGCCCCAGGGATTTGAAAGCGCCACCCCCTTGCGGG
Source organism: Bungarus multicinctus (assembly GCA_023653725.1). Lineage (NCBI taxonomy): Eukaryota > Metazoa > Chordata > Lepidosauria > Squamata > Elapidae > Bungarus > Bungarus multicinctus. The sequence continues at coordinate 97,101,110 of CM042846.1, forward strand.
GCCCTCCGTGCTCTCCGAGCTTGGTAGTTTTCCTGTTAGACGTTTCATTACCGAACTAGGTAATACCATCAGTTCCCTTTGCCTTGTGCCGGACGCCTCGTCGGGTTCCAGGAGCATCCTCTGCTATCCTTCAACACACACACACATACACACACACAACACAACTGTCGATATGAGCATTGCTTCAATCCGAACCAGCGTCTTAACAGCTGAGCAAAATCATGCCAAAAGATTGATACCGCCTTACAAATTTAACCATGGTTTAATAGAATATTTGTAGCTCAGGGTTAGACTGTGGGGTCCTTGGTGCCCTCTGAGCTTGGTGGGTTTTTTTGCAGACATTTCATAACCCAGCTAGGGAACCTCATCAGTTCTAGAAGGAAGGGGGGGTTAGGTTGCTCCCTTTATATATATATAGTAGATGGAGATGTGGCTTTCTCCTTGGTAGTTCATAAATTAGGGTTTTGTTTCCTGTTGGATTCTTCACCAGGTACCTGATAAAATATATTTTACAGATTTACAGAGTTGGAAGGGACCTTGAAGGTCATCTAATCCAACTCCCACCCAAGCAGGAGACCCTACACCATCTCTGATAGATGTCAGTCCAATCTTTCCTGGAAAGCTTCCAGTGATGAAGCTCCCACAACTTCCAAAGGCAAACACTTCCGTTGGATGGATTTCCTATTTTAAAAATTGGAGCACCCATGATAGTACAATTCTTTGTCCCAACAATATTCAATGTGCAATGAAACCAAGAAGTCTGGCTGGGTGCTCCTAAAAGTTCCTCCTGAATTGTCTTTTTTTTTTAACATGGCAGGAAAAGGAAACTACTAAATAGATGACAAGGTTATTTATGTCAGTTATAATCAGTTTGAGTTGCACCGAAATACCAAATCAATTTTATTTTTGTCCCTGAGTTATGAAATAGAAAGTTACTGGGTTTAGAAGGTCATGAATGGAGGTTTGGGTGGGTCATTTTTGTAACCTGAAGTATGACAAAGCCAATGTAGATTTTAAAAATGGTTATGAGAGATGGGGTTATTTTTTTTTTATAATAAACTATTAATTTTACCATTAAAATAGACGAACAACACACACATCAGTGGGAAAAAGAGAAAAGAAATGAAGAAAGAAAAATGAAAAAGAAAAGTTTAGAAAACAATTAAAAACCATTTTGTCCTTACAGTTTGTGGGACCTTTTTTCAACCTTGTTTTATACTTTTTAAACAATTAATCCTTTCAACTTGAGAAGTATTTTATGGACAAGAGAAATGATAAGTAAACATAAATTGGCTAATTTATCCTGATGTACTTGAATTTTCTCAAGTAGGTTGTAAAATAAAACATAGAGAAGATTTAACACTAGAAGGATATTCTTGTCAGTAATTTTTTTAATGTCAAATGGTTAGAAAAACTTAAGGTGGATAACATTTTAGGGTTTGGGGCAACATAAGTTGGAAACAAAATTATGTACTAATGATGAATATGTTATTTTTAAAATGTATAAACTTCTATTAAAACTTGAAACAGAAGAACGAATGAAAGAATGCATGATAAAATGCACTGAAAATTTGGTTACAATATACAAAGGGAATAATGGGAAAATACATGGTTGAAAGGATTAAAATGTACATTATGTTCTAACTGTAAAGATATTTTTTTATAAAAGGATGTATTGTTGATATTTGTTACCAGAGAAACTCTCTAGAATATATAAGGTGGTCTTGCACTTACGACCACAACTGAGCCCAAATTTTCTGTTGTTAAGACATTTGTTAAGTGAGTGAAGGTTGCAAAAAGTCACATGACCCTGGGACACTGCAACAGTCATAAGTACATGCCAGGTTGCCAAGCAACTGAATTTTGATCATGTGATCATCGGTACGTGGTAACAGTCATAAGTGTAAAAAATGGTCTTAAGTTGCTTTGTTGTAACTTTGAATAGTCACTAACTGAACCATTGTAAGTTGAGAACTACCTGTACTGCGAGTCTTTGGCAGAAATGTAAACAACATGAAGAAACATTTGATCATGTTTGATGGCCATGTAAAAAAAAACCTTTAAAAAATTGGTGAGAAATATATGGTATATTAATTCAGAAGATTTTAAAGATTACAGATGAATCCAGATATTTCTCTTTGGGGATAATAAACAGGCCAGTAGAAAAAACACCGGGCACTTCATTTTTTTACATAACAACTGCAGCAAGACTTAATATCTTTGAAAATGCAAAGGTTGAACACAACAGAAGAATGGATGGCGAAGATAATAGAAGTTGCAGAGTTGGATAAAAGAAAAAGAAAACAAATCCAAGACCTACATTGATGGTCAGCTAGAAACCCCTTTTTGCATGAGACCGGAAAAAATGCACTTACAATTTGTGGCTTTGATTATTAGGAAAAAAAAAATAGAAAATAGAAAAAAGTGAAGCTTTTTTATAATCATTTGGTGAAAAATATTTTTGTAATTGTACTTATCTGCCACTGGAAGCTCTTTGTATTTTTTTAAATTATTATTATTATTTCTGTTCGCACATTGGGATTTTTTCTTTCTTTCCACTTTGTATAACTTGGTGTTTGTTTTTATGTTCTCTGTAAAAATTTTTTTAATAAACCTTAATTTTAAAAAATTTAATTTTGTCTTGTCTCTAGATCCCACAGAAGGGAGGGAGAGAAGGAAGGAAGGATTGACATAGTTTGACAGCGATATAGATAGATGGTTAGATAGAGCAATAATAGATTGACAGATAGGAGATAGATACATAGATAAAAGATAGATACATAGATGATAGTTTAACATGATTGATTGACAGGTAGATTGACAATAGACACAAAAGATAGATTGACATGATAGATCAACAGATGATTGACAGACGATAGATTGACAGATTAGATGGATGGAGATAGATTATTTTTATTTATTTGATTTGTCAATTGCTTATAAGATAATAGATATAAGTGAAAGTATAGTTATGAATACATGGATACATATAAGAAAAATAAAAAAAATAAAAGAAACAATAGGACACGGACAATAGGCACGTTGGTGCGCTTATACACGCCCCCTACAGACCTCTTAGGAAAGGGGTGAGGTCAATAGTAGACAGTCTAAGGGTAAAGTTTTTGGGGTTTGGGGAAGAAACCACAGAGTCAGAGTATTCCAGACATTGACCACTCTGTGGCTGAAGTCGTATTTCCTGCAATCAAGTTTGGTGCAATTAACCTTGAGTTTGTATCTATTGTTTGCTCTTGTGTTGTTATGGTTGAAGCTGAAGGATTCATTGACAGATAGGACACTGCAATGTATGATTTTATATACTATACTTAGATTGGACCGAAGGCGGCATAGTTTTAGGTTTTCTAGGTCTAGAATTTCAAGTCTGGTGGCATAAGGGATTCTGCAACGAGTAGAGGAGTGGAGAACTCTTCTTGTGAAATATTTCTGGACTTTCTCAACTGTGTTAATATCAGATACGTAAAGTGGGTTCCAGGCTGATGAGTTGTATTCGAGTGTTGGTCTAGCAAATGTTTTGTATGCTCTAGTTGGTAGTGTGATATTACCAGAGAAAAAGCTACATAGGATTAGCTTAACAACTCTTAGTGCCTTTTTGGCTATGTAGTTACAGTGGGCTCTAGCACTTAGGTCATTTGAGATGAGTACTCCAAGATCCTTTACAGAGTTTGGGTCATCAACAAGGTCTTGACTATTCAGCCTGTATTTTATTTTCTGATTTTTTGCCAATATGTAGGACAGAGCATTTATTTGTTGAGATTTGAAGTTGCCATTTGTTTTGACCATTCTGATACATAGTCAAGGTCTTTTTGAAGGGTAGCAGTATTGTCTGATTGACAGATTGGATGGAAATAGGTAGGTAAATAGATCTTGGCATCCCCCTGAGATGCTGGCTGGGCCTCCGATGGAAAGGAATTGCTTGGCTGTTTTTCTGAGGAAGCGCAAAGATCCTCTCCATATTTTTCTATTTTTTTATTCCCTTCCGGGGAATCCTCGTGAACCTCACTGCAGACTCTGCTTGCTGTCAAGCATGAAGCTTCCAAAAAGACAAAAAAAGCCCCTGAGGCCATTAAGTGGATCTTGTGTGTGTGTGTGTGTTTGTCTGTCTGCCTAGGCTCTAGGGCTTTCTGGCAGGGAAGGGAACTCTAAGGGGGATGCTACCTTCTAGAGTTCTTATTTTTCCTTTCCCGTTTTTTGCCTTTCCAATACTTACTTGGGTGGCTGAACTCCTGAACTCTCTCTCTCTCTCTCTCTCTCTCTGTGTGTTTGTGTGTGTGTGTCATCATAGGCCCTGCAAGCCCCCCCCCCTCCCGCTCAAGGCAGATGAGCATTTGCATGTGTGTAGTGTGTTGGGATTTAGCCCGGAGGTTGTGGGTTTTAATTGCTTTCCAATACATGTATTGGACCTTCAGCTGCTGCCCAGGGGCAAGACAAGTCCAGGACACACATACACACACAGATACAGAGAGACACAGAGACAGATATGAAAACACATGCACACACAATAGACACAGACACACAAACCCAGATACAGAGAAAGACCATTACGAAAAAACACACAGAGATATGAGACAAAAATACACACACACACACACAGGTGATAGGCACACGTGTGCACACACACACAATAGACAGAAAAACTAAAAGACACACAGACATACACAAGACAGACACACAAACCCAGATACACAGAGACAGATACGAAAACACACACACACACAGCTATATGAGACAAAAATACACAGCCACACACACATACAGGAGACAGACACTCTGTGCACAGCACACACACAAGACCGACCCACAAACCCAGATCCAGAGAGAGACGGATCCACAGACAGGAGGAGGCGAAGCCCAGAGGCACCGCGGCAGGAAGAGCCACGCGCGCGCCCGAAACGCGAGAGGCGCGCCGAAAGACGCCCAGACACCCGCGCAGCCTCGCACGCGGACCCGGAGAGCCGGACCAGACCCCCACCCGGAGCAACGTGGCCGGAGCCAAAGACAAGGCAGGCGCGGACGCAGACATCCCCAGCCCCGCGCAGGCGGGCCCGGAGCCCTTCGGAAGCAACCTGCCGGGAGGAGCGCCTCCGCCTCGCGGGCATCCCGGGCTGCGCCTCCCCGCCCTCCGCCCGGGCACCGCCGCCGCCGCTTCTCCTCCTCCTCCGGCTGCTGCTGCTGCTGCTGCGTCACCGGCCGGCCAGCGGTGCCCTCCTCGCTCCCTCCGGGGCGCCCATGTACGCCTTCTACTCGCTGCTGGTGCTGGTCTTCTACGCGCTCTTCAAGAAGGGCGATGCGGAGGGCCAGACGGAGGCGGCGGCGGCGGCGGGCAAGCGGGGGCGGCGAAGGCGGCGGAGGCTCCCCGAGGCGCTGCCGCCGCCGCCGCTCGCCCTGCCGGCCCGGGTAAGAGATGCTCCGCCGCCCGGAGGAAGCGGGTGGGTGGCTGGCGGGGTGCGGGCTGCCCCCGCGGGCTCTTCCAGCGCTGGCTGGACCCCCGCAGCCCGCTTTCAGCCGCGGCTCCGTCCGGGGAGGGGGGTCTCCCCGCGGGCCTTGGACGGGAGGTGGGGAGGGGGCGGCTGGACCCTCCTGGCCCTCTGGGAAGGGGCTCCGGGCGCCCGGGACCGAGCGCGGGGATGCAGCCTCCTTGGCCCGCCCGGGGGAGCGTTTTTCCCACCCGCGCCGCACCTCCAAGGGCCTGGAAGGGGGAGGGGGGTGGGCTAGCGAGGCCGGGGAGCGCCCCTCCCTCTCGGCCTGGTCCAGCTCCGGCGGAGACCTGCCAGCATCCTTGCATCGGAACCCGCTGTTTTTGGAGGGGGGGGAAGGTGCGACGCCGCGCGGACCCCAGCAATAGCTTAATCAATATTAATTATAATATTAATATTAATAATATTTAAATAAATAAAAATTCATTTTTAATTATATTATTATTAATGACGATAGTGATAAGGTAATAATAAATAATCAATGTTAATAATAATAATAATATATAATAATTCCTTATATTATTATTAATGATAATGATCAGCTAATAATAATATAAACAATGTTAATAATAATATTAATAATAATATTTAAATAAATAATATTTAATAATTCCTTATTATATTAATATTAATAATAATGATCAGCTAATAATAATAAATAATAATGATCAATATTAATATTAATAATAATTTAATATATAATTATTCTTTGTTAATTATATTATTAATGATTATGATCAGCTAATAATAATATAAATAATCAATATTAAATGTAATTAATAATAATAATTTAATCAATAAATAATTATATTAATGATAATGATCAGCTAATAATAATAATAAATAATCAATATTAATAATCAATATTAATACTATTAATAATACTATTAATAATAATACTAATAATAGCAGCTTATTAGTAATATTAAGTGCACCAGCATGCCCACCCTCCCTGTCCTGCTGTTCCCATTTATTCGTATTCATTTATTATGTATACACTCATATCCGACAGGCTGGCCTGGCCCAGTAATTGGGTTCCGGTTTTAAATTTAATCGGGTTTTTAGTGGTCAATTTTATATTTTTAATTTTTAATTGAATCCCTGATTTTATACTGTTAAATTTTCAATTAGATGGGATACAGCCGGACCAATGTGTTTAATATATTTTTAAATTGTATTATGGTATATTTATTATGTGTTTTTTAGTAGGCTGTACACCGCCCCGAGTCCCTTTTTGGGAGAGGGAGCGGTATAAAAGTTTGATAAATAAATAAATCTGTTTATAAAACCAAAATAAGAAAAAAATATAGCATGTGTTCTAGCTTCCTTTCCTGCACTGGGGGGGACTGAGCCCACCTGCCAGGCCAGAGTAGCTGCATTTAAAGGCTCCCCTTATTCAATTGCATCCCCCAAAATAGATGGGGGGGGTTGCATAGCAGCAGCCCCCCCTTTCTAATTGCAAGAAGCCCCTCTATAGCAGGGTGACAGCTTTAAAGACTGGTGGACTTCAACTCCCAGAATTCCTCCTCCAGTCATGTTAGCTCAGGAATTCTGGGAGCTGAAATCCGCCAGTCTTAAAAGCTGTCAATTTGAAGACCCTTCATTTAAAAGATTTATATGGCTGCCTACTCACTCTCAGGGACTCTGGGCGGCTTGCAAACAATTTAAAAAAAAAAAACAATATAATGTGTTTCTCTCCTGTAGAAAAGGCAGGTGAGGCTTCCTCTGCGTGTCGCAGCCCCCTCCCCAAATACCAGCATGCCAGGTAAAAGGTTGGTCAGGCTGTGGAGTCCTGCGATAAGTGCGACCCAGAAAATGGCAGTTTAGTGCTCTCTGTGTGTATGCAATGCAGTCTTTCCAAAAATGCACCGGGTGGGTGCGATTTCAATTCGGGCGTGAAACATACTTAGAAAGAAGAACAGATGGTAGGTTTGAAGAGACAGGGAATAGCTGGTCCTGTGCCCCCCACCCCCAACCCCTCTATCTCAATGCTGTCCCACCCCCCTCCCAGGAATCCACAGTTTTTCCAGCGGTGTCTCACTTGGATGGATTCCTTCCACGGATCGGGGTCTGTTCAGCTGCCAGGGTGGCAGAGCGGATACAAAGGTAGAAATATCGAAAACTGGCAGCAGATACAAGCCCATAAAGCGGCCCATAAAGCCTGCCCTGGGAGTTTGTTTTGTTTTTTTGTGTTCCTTTTTTAAAGAAATTGTTGGTGTCTTTTTAATTATTCATGTTTTTATTTTTATTTTTTAACTAGCTGGATCCCCGGGCTTCGCTACAAAACTGTGTGGTTGGGCTTAGTTTTTGGGGAGGAAAATAAAGGGGGAAAAAAATCCGCCTCTGCCTACCAGCATCCATCGGTATTCATCTGGCTAGCGTTCTGTCAGTGTGTAAGAGAGTTGAGGGCTGTTTGGAAACTGAAACAGTATTTGCTGTGCGAGCAAGGAGACAAGCAAGGAGCCTGGGCGTGGCTTAGCTCAACTGTCCTTGACTAAGTTGCTTGGTGCTGTGAAAGTAAAACTGAAGCTGAACCTCCTCTCCTCTGCTTGGGTTTTGTCTTAGAACAGATTTCTTTTCAGGTGGGGAGGGGGACTAGAACTCCTTAGCATCAGAGTGTGTTGTTAATAATAATAATAATAATAATATAGGAAATACTCTAAATGCTCTGATGGTCATTTTGAAAACTCCTTTCTTAGTGAGCCCCTAGAAGCCGAGGAACATGTGGGCCAAATTTCAAGTTTGCAGGCTTTACGGTTCTGGAGATTTTGTGATGATGCATGAGGGGAATTTCGCTTTTATATAGAATAGAATAGAATAGAATAGAATAGAATTCTTTATTGTGTGATTGGACACACAAGGAATTTGTCTTGGTGTAAATACTCTCAGTGTACATAAAGAAGGAACATTCGTTAAGAATCATAATATACAATACTTAATGATAGTCATAGGGTACAATCAACATCAAATCATACTAGGAAACAGTCAATATAAATCCATAAGGATACAAGCAACAAAGTTACAGTCACAAGTATATATATATATATATATATATATATATATATATATATATATATATATATATATATATATATATATTTGATTCACTGCATATTCAGACTGGATTTGGCATTTTTCTTCACTCCTTGAGTCCTTCCCAAAGATTCGGGATCGCCGGGTGTGGATGTTTGGTGGTTTAATTACTATTATTATTGTCGTTCTCGTCATCATATTCAATTGCTTTGTTGTATTTTTTTGAAAGTTTATCCATTTTTCTCGAATGGTGGGCCCCGGGCGGGTTTAAACTCAGGGGCTGATGAGTCACCCACCATCTCTGTTGGATGTCGGTTCCAAACTTCCTCTACTCTTTCGGTGAAATCATCCTTCCTAATGTGGCTTATGAACTTCCCTCCGTTTGAGATTATCCCCCTGGTTTTTGCTTAATATTGGAAACACTGTCTTCTAGGGCAGGGGTCTCCATCCTTGGCCACTTTAAGCCTGCCTGGCAGAAGAGAGGACCACTGAGCATGGGCAGAGTGTTGCTTCCTCTTGGGACACTCCCGTGGCTTGTGGTTCTCCCAGGTGACTCTGTTCCTGGTCTCTCTCTCTCTCTCTCTCACACACACACACACACAACTCTTGCACACCTGTCTTCCAACAGGTGCATCAGCCTATAGATTTGCATTGCAAATGGGCAGGAAAGAGCCCCACCCTCAGTGATGGGGTTTCCATGGCACCTGCCACCATGGAAACAGAGCCACAGCACCTGACCAATCCAGGGACCACTCAGCTGGGAATGGGGTTATCCCAGGTCAGCTCCCCCCCCAAGGGAGGCCACACCTGTGTGTGTCTAGCGAGGCTGTGCGTGATGGGAGCAAACAGTGAGCCATGGCAGAGAGCTCAGATTCTGGGGGGGGGGGGTTGGCTCTTCTGGACACACCCCCCCCCCCCGGGAGTGCCAAATAGCCTGGCCAGAGTTGCAATGGACCAAGCCAAGCACCTGGCACCAATGTGCCACACCAGATCATGTGGTGCCAGTGCAGCTGAGCGTCGAGCCCCTAAAATGGCATTTGCAAACACCCCCAAAAATGCTGAGAAGGAAAAGGCAGTATTTGAAAGAGCCAGGTTGGTCTAGGGGTTAAGGCACCCGGCTGGAAACCAGGAGATGGTGAGTTCTAGTTCTGCCTTTGGCACGAAAACCAGCTTGGTGGCTTTGGGCCAATCACCAGGACACTGGGAGTTCTAGTCCCGCCTTAGGCATGAAAGCCAACTGGGTGACTTTGGGCCAATCACCAGGAGACGGTGAGTTCTAGTCCCGCCTTAGGCATGAAAGCCCTCTGGGTGACTTTAGACCAATCACCAGGAGACGGTGAGTTCTAGTCCCACCTTAGGCATGAAAGCCAATTGGGTGACTTTGGGCCAATCACCAGGAGACTGGGAGTTCTAGTCCCGCCTTAGGCATGAAAGCCAACTGGGTGACTTTGGGCCAATCACCAGGAGACTGGGAGTTCTAGTCCCGCCTTAGGCATGAAAGCCAACTGGGTGACTTTGGGCCAATCACCAGAACACTGGGAGTTCTAGTCCCGCCTTAGGCATGAAAGCCCTCTGGGTGACTTTAGACCAATCACCAGGAGACGGTGAGTTCTAGTCCCACCTTAGGCATGAAAGCCAATTGGGTGACTTTGGGCCAATCACCAGGAGACTGGGAGTTCTAGTCCCGCCTTAGGCATGAAAGCCAACTGGGTGACTTTGGGCCAATCACCAGGAGACTGGGAGTTCTAGTCCTGCCTTAGGTATGAAATCCAGCTGGGTGACTTTGGGCCAATCACCAGGAGATGGGGAGTTCTAGTCCCGCCTTAGGCATGAAAGCCAACTGGGTGACTTTGGGCCAATCACCAGGAGATCAGGAGTTCTAGTCCTGCAAAGAGAGGGGAGGGCTACAAAAGCCAGGCCCGTTCTCCTGCCTTCCTTTCCCCCTTTTCTGCCACATTCACACAACCTTGGTACAGAGGCAGGAGTTCTAGTCCCGCCTTAGGTACAAAAGCCAGCTGGGTGACTTTGGGCCAATCACTAGGGGACTGTGAGTTGTAGTCCTGCCTGAGCTATGAAAGGCAATTGGGTGACTTTAGAGCAATGACTCTCTTTTGGCCCAACCTACCTCACAGGGTTGTTGTTGTGGGGAAAAACAAGGGCCATTAGGTCTCCTTGCCTCCTGAGTTATTTGTAAAAGTTACGAAGGCAGGATATAAGGCTGCTGGGCCTTAATGCCAGCCCTTGTTGGGCGCGCTAGGTATTGTAGCATATGCCAGCTGGGATCTTCTAAGGGGGTTGAATCCCAGCCCCGTTGGGGCATCTGGGGAAGGAGGTTGTGATTTGGCTGTTCCTAATATGCCACAAAAGGAGGGGGTCCACTTATTTTCCAAAGCACCTGGAGGCCAGACAAGAAACAGCAGATGGAAATTAACCAAGGAGAGAAGTAACCTGGAACTCAGGAGAATCTTCCTGACAGTGAGGAGAATTAACCAGTGGAACTGCTTGCCACTGGAAGGTGTGGGTGCTCCACCACTGGAGGTTTCAACAAGAGATCCTAGACGGTCACTTATCTGAACTAGTATAGGATCTCTTGCTTGAGCAGGGGGCTGGATTAGAAGACCTCCAAGGTCCCAGTTATTCCATTCCATTCTATTTCTATTCCATTCCATTTTGATTCTATTCTATTCCCTATTCCATTCCATTCTATTCCCTATTCTATTCTATTCTGTTTCTATTTCTATTTCTACCCTATTTCTACCCTGTTTCTATTTCTATTCTATTTCATTCCATTCTATCTATTCTATTCTATTTTGAGTCTATTCTATTCCCTATTCTATTTCTATTTCTATTCTATTTCTACCCTATTCTATTTCCTTTTCTATTCTATCCTATCTCTATTCTATTCTACCTCTATTCTATTCTATTCCCTATTCTATTCCGTTCCATTCCATTCCATTCTATTTCTATTCTATTTCTATTCTATTTCTACTCTACTCTACTCTACTCTACTCTATTTTTAGTCTATTCTATTTGTAGTCTATTCTATTTCTATTCTATTCCATTCCATCCCATTCCATCTCTCATTCCAATATTTCTATTCTATTCTAATCTATTCCATTCCATTCTATTTCTATTCTATTCTTCTATTCTGCATTTTATTCTATTCTAATTTCTGTTCTATTCCTGTTCTATTCTCATCTATTCTGATATATTGTAATCTAATCTAATCTGAAGCAGGAACCCCGTGGGGGGAATTCCCACTGACCTTCCCCGGTTTTCTGCCTCCCCAGGGCCGCACAGCTTTCTCGGAGGAGCTGCCCGAGGACACCAGCAAGACCCCCTCACCAAACCACCGATGGTTGCAGCTGACCGATGTGGACAGTAGGTTTCTCTTCACTTCTGCCCCTGACCCCCCTGGGGCCGGTTCAGCACGGGGTGGGTGGGTGTGCAGTTGGGCCACCTCCCCTCTCTTCCCCCCACCCTCAGCCGCAGAGGCTGGCAAGGGGGCACTACCAGGGTTAGGGCAGGGGCAGAGTCCAAGGTGGGCTGGGAAGCCTCTCGCTGGAAGCAAAGTGTGTGGGGGGGGTTGTCTTCTTTCTGTGTGCTTGGAAGTTCAGTCCCAAGCGAGCATGGGGGGCCCTGGGTGCTCTCTGACCTTTTCTTGCAGATGTTTCGTTACCCAACTAGATAACATCATCAGTGTTGATGGTGTTGCACCAAAGACGTTACGATATGTCTCCAAGAAAACCACCAAGCTCAGAAAGCATGAAGGACCCCACGGTCCTCCTCCTCTTCCTCCTCTTCCTCTTCTTTCTCCTTCTCCTCTTCCTCCTTTTCTTCCTCCTCCTCCTCCTCTTCCTCTTCCTCCTCCTCCTCTTCTTTCTCCTCCTTCTCTTCCTACTCTTCCTCCCCCTCCCCCTCCTCCCCCTCCCTGCAAACTCCTCTCTCTTCCAGCACTGATGATGTTCCCTAGCTGGGTCATGAAAGGTCTGCAAGAAACCCACCAAGCTCAGAGAGCCCCAAAGAAGACCCCCGCCCCAATTCAGCCCTGAGCCGCGTCCCCCTGTATTGCTAGCAAGCGAGCTTCTCTGCCAAGTTGAGCTTGGCAAATTCGGCTGGCGCCTGGAGGTTAGGGGTGGGGGGGTGCCTGGGGCATGGGGAGGGGGGCTTTCAGCACGGGGCAGCAGCTCAACCTCACTGGCCTGCTTGGCCTCGGCAGGCAGTTCCGGGAGCGACCGAAGCAGCCCCTCCGAGGAGGATGACCTGGGCTGGGAGGAAGCCCCCACCCCACTGACGGAGTTCCTGGCCTTCAAGCGTGAGGCAGCCGTTGCCGAGAGGGAGATGCTGTGTGGAAAGGTTGCCGCCGTTCTCTTGGCTTTGGGGGGGAGAACAGCGGGGCCTGAAATGCCCCCTCGGCTGGGAGGAGGAAATGCTGCCCCCCTGGTCCAGCCGTTGCCTCCGCCTTGCTGAAGGAGAAGGGGGGATATGGGGTCCCTGGGGATGCTGGTCTTGCAGGATGGGGGGGAGAAGGGCCTGTCCTGGGGAGGGGGGCATTTCACCTGGGGCCTCAGGAGAGCCACAACCTGCAGCAATAGCGATTTGGGGGGGGGGGGGCTACAAGAATTGGGCCCTGCCTTCCTTTCCCCCTTGGAACAGAGGAAGGAGTTCTAGTCTCACCTTAGGCACAAAAGCCGACTGGGTGATTTTGTCCTGCCTTAAACAGAATAGCCAGGTGGGTGATTTTGGCCCAATCACTGGGAGACTGGGAATTCTAGTCCTGCCTTAGACAGAATAGCCAGGTGGGTGATTTTGGCCCAATCACCGGGAGACGGGGAATTCTAGTCCTGCCCTAAACAGAATAGCCAGGTGGGTGATTTTGGCCCAATCACCGGGAGACTGGGAATTCTAGTCCTGCCTTAGACAGAATAGCCAGGTGGGTGATTTTGGCCCAATCTCTGGGAGACTGGGAATTCTAGTCCTGCCTTAGACAGAATAGCCAGGTGGGTGATTTTGGCCCAATCTCTGGGAGACTGGGAATTCTAGTCCTGCCTTAGACAGAATAGCCAGGTGGGTGATTTTGGCCCAACCACCGGGAGACTGGGAATTCTAGTCCTGCCTTAGACAGAATAGCCAGGTGGGTGATTTTGGCCCAATCACTGGGAGACTGGGAATTCTAGTCCTGCCTTAGACAGAATAGCCAGGTGGGTGATTTTGGCCCAATCACTGGGAGACTGGGAATTCTAGTCCTGCCTTAGACAGAATAGCCAGGTGGGTGATTTTGGCCCAATCACTGGGAGACTGGGAATTCTAGTCCTGCCTTAGACAGAATAGCCAGGTGGGTGATTTTGGCCCAATCTCTGGGAGACTGGGAATTCTAGTCCTGCCTTAGACAGAATAGCCAGGTGGGTGATTTTGGCCCAATCTCTGGGAGACTGGGAATTCTAGTCCTGCCTTAGACAGAATAGCCAGGTGGGTGATTTTGGCCCAATCACTGGGAGACTGGGAATTCTAGTCCTGCCTTAGACAGAATAGCCAGGTGGGTGATTTTGGCCCAATCACTGGGAGACTGGGAATTCTAGTCCTGCCTTAGACAGAATAGCCAGGTGAGTGGTTTTGACTCAATCACCAGGCGACGGGGAATTCTAGTCCTGCCTTAGGCATGAAGGCCAGTTGGGAGACTGGGGAGAACTGGCGCTGCCCGCCCTGTGGCTAACCTTGCTCTCCCCTCTTCCCACCCGCTCTGGGCTGCCGGCTGCCCTCTCCCTGCGGGACCCCTCTCCCCTCCCCACACAGCCCCCGGAGTCGCCCCTGGTGCAAATGATGCTCCAGCTCTTCTCTTTCCTGGAGCGCTACTCCCAGCTGCAGCAGCTGCAGGAGAAAGCCGGCGAGTACCGTTCACGCCTCCACTGGCAGGAGAGCCGTTGGCGCCGGCAGATGCGGGGCCTGAAGAGGGCCTACCAGCAGCGGGTGAAGGACAAACTCAGCGTCATCCAGAGCCTGGAAGCCATCATCCTGGAGCAGCAGGGCCTCTTGGAAAAGGTGCAAGCAGGTGGGATGCCGTTTTGGAATGGTTGACTCCAAAAGCCAACAACACCATCCTTGGTTATGTTATCCAAGGAACAGAATCAAGATCACGTCAAGTGTTAGTATCGCTTTATAAGGCCTTGGCGAGGCCATCTTTGCAGTCCTGCATCCACTTTCGGTCGACACGATGTAAAAAAAAGAGGTTGAGACTCCAGAAAGAGTACAGAGAAGAGCAACCAGGAGGATTAGGGGACTGCTCAGTTTAGTTTACTTTGTTCTCCTTGCACCTCTGCAACAAAATTAAATGCTATCTCCAATGTACATTATAAAAATAAAACCCCCAACGCACGTCCTTCCCATTCCATACAACCGAATTGAAAACCCGATATTGCATTCATATTGCACTATGCAGTCGTAGGAGGGACGCGGTGGCTCAGGGACTAAGACGCTGAGCTTGTCGATCAGGAAGGTCGGCCGTTCGGCGGTTCGAATCCCCAGCGCCGCGTCACGGAGTGAGCTCCCGTCCCTTGTCCCAGCTTCTCCCAACCTAGCGGTTCGAAAGCATGTAAAGAATGCAAGTAGACAAATAGGGACCACCTTTGGTGGGAAGGGAACAGCGTTTAATCATGCCGGCCACATGATCATGGAGACGTCTTGGGACAGCGCTGGCTCTTCGGCTTTGTAACGGAGATGAACACCGCCCCCTAGAGTCAGGAAGGATTAGCACATATGTGTGAGGGGAACCTTACCTTTACCTTACACAGTAGTACAGTACAATATGGCAGTACAATATTGTACTCTACGGTAGTCCAGTAGACTGGAGGCTAAAGTATATGAAGAATGGTTGCTGGGATTGGGTATGTCTAGCTTAAGAAGGACCGGTGGGGTAGACATGGTAGCAATATTTATTATTTATTTTATTTAATTTATTTAATTTATATACTGCCCCCTCTCCCAAATTGGGACTCGGGGCGGTGCACAGCCCAACTAAAACCATACAATATCAAATATCAAATTTAAAAACAGATTAAAAATGAATTAAATATATGGCTGAAAGATTAGAAAGTATAATCAATTCATAAAAAAGCAGGGTAAAAATTACAAAATTAAAACTTTCCTAAAATATTCCAGTATTTGAGGGGCTGCCCCAAAGAAGAGGGGGCCAAGCTATTCTCCCAGGCCCCTGAAGGCAGGACAAGAAGCAATGGGTGGAAATCTCAAAGGTGCCTTTTGGACTTTCTGGTTTCTCTTTGAAGACGTTGCGCTTCTCATCCCAGAAGCTTCTTCAGCTCAGAACTGAAGAAGCTTCTGGGATGAGAAGCGAAACATCTTCAAAGAGAAACCGGAAAGTCCAGTTGCCTCTTGAAAAAAAAGGCAGCTTTGGGACCACCATGACCAGGAGAACTGAGAATCTCCATAAACACTCAATAGATGGAAACTCATCAAGGAGAGAAGCAACCTGGAATTAAGGAGGAATTTCATGACCATGCGGACAATTAACCAGTGGAACTGCTTGCCACTAGAGGTTGTAGATCCTCCAACACTGGAAGTTTTTAAGAAGAGATTGGAGAGCCATTTGTCTGAAACGATTTAAGGGTGGGATCCCCAACCTTGGCAACTTTAAGACTTGGGGACTTCAACTCCCACAATCCCACAGCCAACATGGCTAGCTGAGGAATTCTGGGAGTTGAAGGTCACAAGTCTTACAGTTGCCAAGGTTGGAGACAATTGGTCTAGTCTCCTGCCTGAGCAGAAGGTTGGACTAGAAGACCTCCAAGGTCCCTTTCAACTCTGTTATTCTCTTATTCTGTTGTTCTGAGGTGCCCTCTGGAGCGGCTGGCCCTCCTCCAGATGTTGTTGGGGAGAGGGAGATGGATGGACAGGAGCCCTGTGGCCCTTAGTGGGGTCCACCCTGGGCAGTTCAGAGTTTCAGGCTCCCTAGCTAACCCCCCTCTCCTTCCTTGGTCTCCCCTGCAACCTGTTGGGGTTCACTAGCAGCCGGTGCAGACGGCAGAGGTATCGGACAGTGAGGACGAAAGGGAACCAGGCCGGGAGTCTGGAGATGAGGGTCCTGCGTCCGATGCAGGGATGGGGCCAGGACCATCTGGGAGTGGGGTGC
This sequence comes from Bungarus multicinctus, assembly GCA_023653725.1. Classification (NCBI taxonomy): domain Eukaryota; kingdom Metazoa; phylum Chordata; class Lepidosauria; order Squamata; family Elapidae; genus Bungarus; species Bungarus multicinctus. Next base: position 97,117,778 of record CM042846.1, read on the forward strand.
TGCTTCTGGAGCCTTCGGAGTCTGGTAGCAGTGAGGAAGAGGACCCGGGGGAGCCTGTTCCCAGTGGGCATGTGCGCAGAGCTGCTAGAAGGCGAGAGCAGCTGAAACAATAGGGACAACTCAGGAGTAAGGCTGGGAGGTGATTGCCCCTCCCATAAGGGATAAAAGTCAGGCCAAGATGATGAAACCTTTGCAGGAAGCAAAGTAGTTCAATTAGGTTCTGAGTCCTTCTTGAAGCTCTATACTCTGGTCGGTTTTTCTGGGACTTTGGTTGGTTTCTGTTATAATTCATTTGGATGCTTCTGTTTTTTGGCCGCATTCCACAGCACTGAAAGACGTGTGCTTATCTTGGGGAACTGTTGAAGATTAGTTCTGGCTGGGAATGCAAGTAATTCTCAGTGTACATAAAGGAAAAATAAAATACATTCACCAAGAATCAAAAGATATAACACTTAGTGATAGACATAAGTTATTAATAAGCAATCAAATCATACTAGGAAACAAAACAATATAAGTTGTAAAGATACAATCAACATGGTTATAGAATAGAATAGAATAGAATAGAATAGAATAGAAATACCTTTATTGTCATTGCATTCCATGAATACAATGAAATTTGAAAGCTACTCCAGCACAGTACCCCAAACACCACATTACAATCACACTACAGAGTTTTAAAAATTAAAATAATAATTATAATAATAATAGGACCAAATCACAAATGCACTGTTCAATTCAAGGCCTTGGTGGTGCAGGCTGTTAATCATCTAGCACTTAGCTCAATTGCCTGCAATTAGTGCAGGTTCGAATCCCACCAGGCTCAAGGTTGACTCAGCCTGCCATCCTCTCGGGGTAGGTAAATTGAGGACCCAAGAATTGTTGGGGGCAATAAGCTGACTTTGTAAAAAATGCCGCTTGGGGGGGCCAAAAGCCCTAGTAATAAGCAGGCATATACAATGGAATGAAGGCTATTGCTGAGCACTTAGCATGGTGCTTCACAGACTGTAAGCCACCCTGAGTCTCCGGAGAAGGGCGGCATATAAATATAAATAAATAAAATAAAAAATAAAATAATTCCCAGCATTGCTTTAAAAGAGGTTCTGCTTTTGAAATAAGTTGGTGTTTCATTACGTTTGACGAAGCCTGGGTCAGAACAGAACCTTTCTCCTCCGTCCAGGCTCAAAGCTGCTGTCCACTGGTCTGCTGTGCCCCGTGGCCCCCGGGGGTCTGCACCAGCTGGTGGAGTCCATCAGCGCCCTCCAGGGAGAGCGGAGCCACCTGGCCGAGGAGGTGGTGAGTCTCCAGCAGCAGGTCGAAGAGCGAGAGAGGGAGAAGCAGCAGCTGTCCAGGAGCTTCCACCACCAGGTGAGACCCCCTCCCCGCCCTCTCTGTGGCCGCTGGAGCAGAGTCCAGGTCCCCGGCCAGGAGTGGGATTCAAGCGGTGTGACAAAACCGCCCATTTCCAGTTCTAATACTTACCTTCTACTGCGGCCCCTGTGAGTAAAACAGCCGAGACGCAGCCATTTATTCACTGTGCCGTGTGAATCAGCTGAGCTGCCAAACATGGAAATAAAGGACAGACGAGGGCAGGGGCAGCTCCTGGTTCGCCCAAACTGGTCCGAGCCGGTGGAATCCCACTTCTGCCCCCAGCCAAAGATTAGCTATTGTACTTAAACGGTGTGATGACCCAAAGAGGCGTCACAAAGGCAACACAGGCAACACAGTCAGATAATCCGTAGGAGAGCCGGTTTTGCCCTCCCGGAGGCTCGAGGGAAGCCTCAGGATTCTGGGGAGGGCGAAAATGGCACCCCGCACTCCATGGTGCAGGAGGCTGACTAGGCCACACCCACCATGGCCACGCCCATCCAGCAGCCGGGCGGAGAATCCCTTGCTAAAATTTTGGAAGCCCACTCCTGGTCATGAGTGACTTTTTTCAATGCCATCGTAACTTAATGAACTGTTTTCTGTCATGCCATCTGTTGGGGAAGAGCTTTGAGTGGAACCCTTGAGGTTGTCATCTCTGGGGGGGGGGGGCTTGAAGGGGGGGTGACTATCCAGGGTCTCCCTTCCCGGCAGGTCCAAGGCCTGAAGCAGCAGATCCAAGCGCAGGAGGAAGAACGCGAGCAGCTCCGCCTGGGCAGGGTGAGGAAGGGGAAACGGGGGGGAGGGGGGTAAGGAGGGTTGGGGAGGGTCCCAGCGGGTGCTGTAATGGGGGAGGAATCGTGGGGTTTCTCTCCTCCCCCGCCCCCCCCAAAAAACAGGCCGAGACTGAGGAAAGGAACTCAGGATGAGAGAGAGAAGCAGCCTGAAATTAAGGAGAAGCTTCCTAATGGTGAGGAGAATCGACCCGTGGAACTGCTTGCCACCAGAAGTTGTGGCTGCTCCATCCCTGGAAGGTTTTCAAGAAGAGATTGTCTGAAATGGTCTGGTCTCCTGCTTGAGCAGGGGGCTGGACTAGAAGACCTCCAAGGTCCCTTCCAGCTTGGGATGACCCAAAGGCGCATGGCACAAAAATAACAAAGTCACCAAAGTAGAATAAATTCCCTTTAATGCCCCCAATTTGGCCCCCAATGTCCAGATGGAGATCAAACTCTTCCAAAAACAGTCTACGAAGGGAAGAAATGCAGTCCGAACCCAAAGTAAAGATAATTAGAAATAAAAAAAAAACCAACGCAAACCACACCGAAGTAATTAACACAACAAGTCAGGTTGATAAACTGCAGACTTCCAAAATATAATGCAGCAACCACAGTTGGGAGGGTGCCAAAACCCAGATAAGCCTCGACAAAGATAATGCACGCATTGCTTCTTTGCCATGCACAGTTTTCCCTTTTAAACAGTCTTCCCAGCTGCAGCCCACGAAGGGGATCAGGGCCCTTTCCTCCCCCGTAAGCCACGTTGCTCCCTTCTCCGTTCCTCCCTTAGGATGAAGAGCGGGTGGGCCTGGGTCTTCCTCTGAATGCCCAACCGGCCTGTGCCCTCCCCCAGTTTCCTCCACAGCCACCGGAGCCCCACTCCCACTCTCTGTCGGCTGCTCAATCTCCCCCTCAGACTCAGACTCCAACAAGGGCTTGGCACGCTCTCTTCTGGTGGATTGACTGAACTCCTCTTTGGCCCCCAGGGTGTGACGGACTCGGAGAAGCGGATCCACAACCTGACCGTGGAAAACGAGGGTCTGAAGCAGAGCCTGCAGCTCTCCCAGGGACTCCTGCAGCAGGCGGCTGCCATCTCTGCCCGGCCCTCGGCTCTGATGGCCACGGTGAGCCCCTACCTGACCCCCTACCTTCTAAGGACCAGCCTGGAGCCCCAAATCCAACCTTGGGGGGGCCCTACTCCCTTAGGAGTGGCTTTCCTCCTCCCCAGTGGGCTAAAACGGGGCTGGGGGGGGACGCTCAGGTTCTCTCTGTGGAAAAGTGTCTTCCACGGGAGCAGAAATGCCCAGTCAGGCCCCGGTGAGCTACCAGGGTGGCATTGCCACAGCACGTGTCTCTGAGCATGTGAAGAGTCATGGACCTGCTCTGCCCTGCTGTCAGATAAAACAATACCAATAGCACTTAGATTTATATACCGCTTTATAGTCATTTCCAGCCCTCTCTAAGCGGTTTACAGAGTCAGCCTCTTTCCTCCAACCATCTGGCTCCTCATTTTACCCACCTTGGAAGGACGGAAGGCTGAGTCAACCTGGAGCCGGTCAGGATCGAACTGCTGACAGTGGGTAGAGTCAGCTTGCAATGCTGCACTCCAACCACTATGTCACCACAGCCCTCCCTCCCTCCCTCCTTCCATCTTTCCTTCCTTCCTTTCCTCCCTCCCACTCTCTCCCTCCCTCCTTCCGTCCTGTTGTGGCCCGCTGGTGGCTAATAGAGCTGGCAGCAGACACGGAGAGTAGTGAGGAGGTTGGGGAGGAACTTGGCCCAGTCCTGGAGTCTGGGGAGGGTTCCGACGAGGGCTTCGCATTGGAAGCAGAGATGGGGCCGAGGCAGGCTGGCAGTCAGCAGCTGCCTTTGGAGTCGGACAGCAGTGAGGTGGAGGAGTAGCTGGAACCGATTCCCAGCCTGCACATGCGCAGATCTGCCAAAAGGAAGGCACAATTAGGAACTAAGAGTCGACGTGGGAGTAAGGCCACAGGTGGACGGTGAATGGCCCCTCCCATCGGGATTACAAGAGAGAGCAAAAGGGGAGGGGGCTTTTGCAGGAAACAACTTGCTCACTCGTTCATTCCAGCCTCATGAAGATTTGTCTGTGTAACCCAGCCCTTCCCTGCCAGCACTGAGTGTGGAACTATTTACCCGACAGTATTCCAGGATTGATAAAGATCTGAGCTCATTAGTCTACCTTTGCAAGACTGTTTGCTAAGCCGTTGGCTGACTGTGAATGAAATAAATTCACATTCATTTAATAAAAGAGGTTTTGACGGGGCTCAGAGTTGGCTTAGTGCTTTTTGGGGAAGCCTAGGACAGAACTCCTCCCCCCTCCCTCCCTCCCTCCCTCCCTCCCTCCCTGGAAGGACTGAGTGGAAAAATGAATTATGTCAGGCATGAAAAGGATGGTGGTGGTGGGGAGACTTCCAGTGTTCAAGCCTTTGTAACATGGGAAGAAGAGAAGACTGTGAATCAAGAACCTTCAGCCTGAAGAGATGCTTGAGTAGATTGGACTGGCAAGCCGGGGTTGGGGGTGGGCTGGGGGTGGTGGAGAGGAAGCAGGGGCAAGCAATGGGATACGCAAGAAGGGAAGGGGAATTGCAATTTCAGGACTAGCTGATGCTAGCTCAGGACTGTTTAATAGGAAGCATTTAAGTCAGGGTGAATTCCCACATAAGAAACAAATAATCTAAGATGAGACTTAGGTACAGGTACTCTTTAACTTACAACCATTTTTTTGGGTGATTGTTCAAAGTTATGACAGCACTGAAAAAATGGCTTACAGTTCCCACATTTATGACCATCATAGCATCCTCATAGTCACATGATCCTTCCTTCCTTTCTTCCTTCCCACTTAGCAATAGCAGTTAGACTTTATATACCGCTTCGTAGTGCTTCACAGCCCTCTCTAAGCAGTTTCCAGAGCCAACCTCTTGCCCCACCAACAATCTGGGTCCTCATTTTATCAACCTCGGAAAGACATAAGACTGAGTCAACCTTGAGCCGTTCGGGATCGAACTGCTGGCAGTGGGCAGAGTCAGCCTGCAGTGGGCCACGACCGCTCTTAAAATAGTGAGCTGGCTTGGCCAGGAAAACAGGTACCAGAGTTTAAAAGGCTGGCAACTCCTCTGGGTTTGGGGGTCATTGTGTCTTGGTATCTTGTCCCTCACTCCTCAAACTCCGCATGCAATTCTTGCTGCTTTCTCACATTTTTGCCCTCTGCTGAGTGAAGAAGTAACATCCTGGTCTCCCCTTGCAGGAAAACGAGGCGCTCCACCACAAAGTGTTGCAGCTGGAGGCCAGCCTGCAGCAGAAGGTGGGCGACCTGATGCGCCTGGAGGGGCGCATGGACCAGCTGCAGTGGCGCAGGGAGGAAGAGGTGCGGCAGCTGGGCGAGCAGCTGGGCGGGCACTGGCTCCCTCTGCAAAGTCAGAAGATCCCCCCTCCAGAGGTCCAGGTGAGTGTGGCCGGGAGGAGGGGGCCTTTCGTGGCCATAGACGTCAGCCCCCGTCTCCGCATGGAAATACGTCGGAGGGGGCCGGTTGCAGCACAGAATGGGACAATATGTCGTGGCCAACTTGTGGTGGGACGACGTTCTGTGGCCAACTCGCTGGGACAATTCAACCCTTCAATTGAAGTATTTAAAATAATTTTTAAAAGTGTTGTAATTTTTGTCATTCAGATTTCATTTGACCCCCTCCTTTTGCCTCCTCAATGATTCTATTCCACCATTTCTTCGATATTAATCTAACTCAGGGTCCCCCAAACGTGGCCACTTTAAGACTCCTGGACTTCAACTCCCAGCATTTCTCCAGCCAGAATTCTGGGAGTTGAAGTCCACAAGTGTTAAAGTGGTCAAATTTGGAGACCTCTAACTCTTGTCCCGCAATGAGTTGTCCCACAGTGACTTGGTCATGATAAGTTGGCCAATGTGAGATGTCCTAGGTGTCAACTCATAAAACATTTTGTATGCACGTTTTATAGTTGACAACAGAAAGAGTTGGGGGGAGTTTCAAAGAGCAGGCGGCAGTGTGGAATCGAAAGTACGTTCCATTCCTATTTTCTTCAAACACTGATTAGATGACTGAAGCTTCTGCTGCAGCAAAAATCTAATTGGACAGCATGATTGATGACTCTGGGCTATGGACGTGTTTCGTTGGATGATATACCCAGAGGGGTGGGGGGAGGAAGCAGGATCAAGGGGGACAGTGAATTACGTATCTCAGAGTTGTCTACGCCCAGATTAGTGCTGGACATAGAATGTTACCTTCAAATAAATCCTCTCGAGTTTTGGGAGTGTGGCTCAAGACTCATGATTTAATTGAAGTAACTGCCAGAACCCTCACACTAGGCCCATTGCAGGAGGCTGTGGTATCCCCAGGAAAAGTTGGCAGGGGGTGGAGGACTGGGTGTGGAGCCACTGCCAACTTGGGAGGTGTCAATCTTCAGCCTCCAACAGTCTTCGCAGAATTGACTCTTCCCTGGCATACAGCGTAGGAAAACCCCATTTTGCATGAAAATGAAAGCTAAGGTTAGGGTTATGTTTTCTCGAACTCAGAACCAAACCGTGCATCACAGGAAGGTCATGGGAAGATCATGGGAAGAGAAGGACCAGGGGAGACAGGAGAGCAGTGTTCCAATATTTGAGGGGCTGCCCCAGAGAGGAGGAGGGGGGTCAAGCTATTCTCCAAAGCACCTGAAAGGCAGGAGCAGAAGCAACAGATGGAAACTGAACAAGGAGAGAACCAACCTGGAAATAAGGAGAAACTTCCTGACAGTTAGAACAATTAACCAGTGGAACTGCTTGCCACCAGAAGTTGTGGGTGCTCCATCACTGGAGGCTTTTAAGAAGAGACTGAATGATATATAGGTTCTTCTGCTTGAACAAGGGGTTGGACTAGAAACCAGAGAGTCAACAACTCCATCCAGGGATCGGTCGGATTGTTGTCGGGGGCGGTGTGGTGTTGGTACTGGATTTTATATTTGGGTTTTATTGTTGTAAGCTGCCCGGAGTCTTCATGAGTGATTTGGACGGCCGTATCAGTTTTTTTAATGAATATATAAATAAAGGTGAGCAGGCTCAGTGCTGCCTGGGGGAGCACCAGGGAATCCTCAAAAATAGACTAAGTAGGAGTGGAAAGCCCTCCCCACTGAAAAATAATACTGGAGAGTGGAGAGGAGTGAAGTGGAATGGAATAGAATAGAGAATAGAATAAAATAGAATGCAGAATAGAATGCAGAATACAACAGAATAGAATAAGGAATAGAATAGAATAAAATAGAATAGAATATAACAGAATTGTATAAATATTAAATAATATATATATTGGTGGCGCAGTGGTTAGAGTGCAGTACTGCAAGCTACTCCTACTGCAATTTGGCAGATCGAATCTCACCAGGCTCCAGGTTGACTCAGCCTTCCGTCCTTCCGAGGTGGGTAAAAGGAGGGCCCAAGTTGTTGAGGGCAAGAGGCTGACTCTGTAAACCGCCTTGAGAGGGCTGTAAAGCACTATAAAGCGGTATATAAGTCTAAGTGCTGTTGCTATATGTAAAAAAAGAATAGAATGCAGAATAGATGCATAATAGAATAGGAATAGAAATAAGAATAAGAATAGAATTAGAATAAAGAACAGAACAGAATAGAATAGTGGAATAAGGAATAGAATAAAATAGAGAATAGGATAGAATAGAATAGAATTTTGAATAGGAAAGAATACTGTTTGCAGTATCCCTGGGATCACATGATTAGATGCTTGGCAACTGATTCCCCTAGACTAATCCAAAATAGAATAGAGCAGAGCAGAGCAGAATAGAATAGAATAGAGCAGAATAGAATAGAATAGGGTATAGAATGCAGAATAGGGTATAGAACAGAACAGGAAAGAATAGAACATAATGGAACAGAATAGAGCAGAATAGAATAGAATAAACATTGGTATGAAGAATAGAATAGAATAGAATAGAATAAGGAAAGAATAGAATAAAGGAAAGAATAGAATAAGGAAAGAATAGAATAGAATTTAATTGAATTTAATTGAATAATGGAATGAAGAATAGAATAGAAAGCAATGCAATGGAATGGAAAATAGAATAGGAAGAGAATAATGGAATATAGAATAGAATAGAATAGAATAGAATAGAATAGAATTCTTCATGGGCCAAATGTAAGTGGACCCACGAAGAATATGTCCCTGGTGCATAAGCTCTCAGTGGACATGCAAGCGACAATTGAAAAGCCATGATCATAATCATAAAACACAACCAAGCTAAATCACAACACACCAAGTCCCTTGAGGCTGAAGGATTAGATCACAGGGGAGATGGGAAGGAGCACACTAAGGCAGGGACCCACCCATGGGGAAGTCTGGAGCCCCCATTCTGACACGCTGGGGGGGGGGGGTTGCAGGGTCCGAGCAACCCCTTGACCCTCCCCTTTCGCCCTATGCTGACCTTTCCCCCCCACCCCACCCCCAGGGCCTGGCCAAGGGGCTGCAGGCGGAGTCCTCCCAGGCGCTGCAGGCTTTGGCCAACGCGGAGGCGCAGAACCGGGCCCTGATGCAACAGCTGTCCTCCCAGGCCCAGCGGTGCCAACAGCTGGCCGAGCAGCTGCAGACTTCGGAGGGGGCGGCCTCTTCCCTACGGCACAAGGTACGCTGGGGGTCTCGGGCGATGCTCGGCCGCGGTGGACGGGCTCAAATAGAAAAGGGGCAGCCCAATCCCGGGGGTTCTTGGGGGGGGGTCACTACAGGTAGTCCTCGACTTATGACTATTCACTTAGTGGCCGTTGAAAGTTTCAACAGGACTGAAAAAGGGGATGGATGGCCATTTTTCACACCTACGACCGTTGCGGCATCCTCGTGGTCATGTGATCAAAATTCGGGAGGCTTGGCAACTGGCATGGACTTATGACAGTTGCAATGCCCTGGGGTTACTTGATTCCCTTTTGTGACCTTCTGTTCTGACCTCGGCTTCCCCCCAGAGCACCAAGCCGACTCTTTGTCCCGGCAAAACCCCTTTTCTTAAACGAAGGTGAACTGCTTGCGTTCGCCTTCAGCCAAAGGCCTGGCCAACTGTCTTCCAAGGGTGCGATTAGGAGCCCAGACCTGATCTAGCCTGGAGAGCTGCCAAGTAACTATTTCCAAACAAGGAAGGGCTCAGCCAGAGTCTCTGAGATGCCCAGACAGATCCTCACACGGCTGCCATGGTTTCCTGCAAAGCCCCCTCCCCTTTTGCTCCTCTTTTAATCCCTATGGGAGGGGCCATTCACCGTCCACCTGTGGCCTTACTCCCACGTCGACCCTGAGTTCTTAATTGTTCTTTTCTTTGGGCAGTTCTGTGCATGCGCAAGCTGGGAACAGGCTCCAGCTGTTCCTCTGCCTCACTGATCTCCGACTCCGAAGGCAGCTGATAACTGTTTGGAGGGTCCTGGCCCCATCTCTGCCTCTGATGCAGAGTCCTCGTCCGAGCCTTCCCCAGACTCCAGGACTGGCCCAGGTCCCTCCCCAACCTCCTCATCACTGTCCGACTCTGCTTGCCAGCTCCGCCAGCCGCCAGCAGGCCACAACACCTGACAAGCAAAATCAGTGGGATAACCAGATTCACTTAAGGACTGTTTTACTAATTTAACAGCTGCAGCGATTTACTTAACAACGGTGGCAAGGAAGGTCGTAAAATGGGGCAAAACCCTCTTAATCGCAGTCTCACTTTAGCTACAGAATTCTGGGCTCAGTTTGAGGTTGTAAGTCGAGGACTACCTGTATTGCACTGAGTAAGGGGGTGGGTGGGGGTGGACTAGATGGCCTCAAGGTTCATTCCCAGTTCTAGTGTCGGAGGTCCTTCTGACCCCGGGTCCCAACCGGCCGAACTTGCATTCTGGAGGGGTGCACGACAGCCACACGATATCCTGGCAGTCAGCCAGCTTTGAGAAGTTTGAGGGTGGCAGATTAACGCAGTGGGGCGTTGGGCAGTTTGCGAAGACGACTTCCAGAACATTCCAGAAGGTTTTTGCTGAGGGGGGAGGGGAGGACATTTTAGAACAGGGTCTCCAAGCTTGGCAAATTTAAGACTTGTGGACTTCCACTCCCAGAATTCTGGGAGTGGAAGTCCACCAATTTTAAAGTAGCCATGGCTGGGGAATTCTTGGAATTGAAGTCCACAAGTTGCAACGGCTGAGGAATTCTGGGAGTTGAAGTCCACAGGCCTTAAAGTCGCCAAGCTTGGAGTCTCCTCTTTCCAGCAGCCTACTTAGAAGCAGGACTTGCCCGGTTGGCCCCTGGCGGTGGCCCCTGCCCCTCCTGAAGGGCCCTCTCTCCCTGACAGATCTCTGCCTACGAGAAAGAGGTCTCCGGGCTGCGTCAGGAGCTGCTGCACGAGATCCGGCACCTGGAGCAGCAGAAGGAGGTGGCAGTGCAGGAGGCTTCCCGGGCATCCGAGGAGTGTGCCCAGCCCCTGCGCAAGCAGCTGGCAGGTATTTGTGGGGGGGAATATCACACCACAAGGAAGAGGGGGACCAGGTGATAGATTCCTCCTCGCCCTCAAAGAAAGGAGAGCTCCTGCGAGCATCTTGAGAGGATCTGTCCTGCCCCTGTCGGAGTCTGATTCAGAGGGGGAGGCCGAGCAGCTGACAGGGAGTGGGAGTGGGACTCCGTTGGCTGTGGAAGAAACTGGGGAAGGGCCAAGTCCAGCTGGGCAGAGCAGGAGAGAGGGAGAGGGAGAGCAAGGCAGAGGAAGACCCAGGCCCACCCCCTCTTCATCCTAGGGCATGCAGAGAGGAACGGAGAAGGGAGCAACATGGGTTGTATGGCTTACGAGGGAGGAAAGGGCCCTGATTCCCTTCATTGGCTGCAGCTGGGAACACAGTGTTTTAAAAGAGAAGCTGCGCACAGCAAGTTGTTGGGAGCAAATTGTGAATTTATCTGATCTCGTTGTGGCCTATCTGAGTTCCTGGCATCTTCTCAACTGTGTGTGTGTTTTGCTGGCCTTTCAAGTCTGCAATTCCTTCTCCTGCCCTGTCCAGTTAATTACTGCAGTGTGGTTTGTGTGGGTTTTAAGTTAGTTTATGTGTCCCTTGTTTTGGACTGAATTTCCTCCACTTAAAGGCTGTTTGTTCCTGGGAGAGTTTTTCTCCAGCCGAAGGTAACCTGGACATTGGGGGCAAAGTTGGAGGTACTAAAGGGACTCTCCTTACTTATTGGACTGTGTTGCCTTTGTGCCACGCCCCTTTGGGTCATCACAGGATCCCTGTTTGCCAAGAGCAATTTGCTCCTTGAGGCAACCCACAGACCTGTAAAGTCAGCCTGGCTTTCTCTCCCCCCCTCCTCCCCCAGGAATGAAGCAGCACCTGCACACCCTCCGCCCCTTCCTCGAGGGGCTGCAGTTGGACTTCCGGAACATCCAGGGGGAAATGGGGAGTTTTGCCCACTGTTACAAAGCCGCCATCGAGGAAGCCAAGCTGCAGGTGAGACTGGGATGCAGGGGAGGCTCAGCCAGGGGAATTCTGGGAGTTGGAGTCCACACACCTTCAGGATGCCAAGGTTGAGAAGGGCTGCTCTGGTCTCAGGGCCAGGGGTGGGGGGCGAGGGGAACTCCATGTTCTTAAGGATCCCCCATCAGTGAGCTGTTGGACAGTATTACTTGGTCTGTTGTGTGGATGCTTGTGTGTTTTTATGGGGCGGGGGATTTTGGCATTGGGGGGGGGTGTTTGGGGATTGTCATGTGTGTGTGTTTGTGTGTGTGTTGAGTCTGGTCCCTGAGTGATATGTGAATTTCGTTATATGTGTATATACATACAATGACAATAAAGTGTTGTTGTTGTTGTTAATCTTTGGTGAGTTTCACAGCCTTTGGGGCTGGTTGGTAGCTCAACAGCTCAAGTCCTAACCAAGGACCGAGGAACTGTTCAGGTAGCGTCGGAAGATAGAAGCTGTTCCAAGCAGGGTGGGTTTTTTGTAGAATCAGGGTATTCAAGTCTGATAAATTCAGGATTTCCAAATAGCGAGGCAGCCCTTTTGGTATTGCTCCAAGGGCTCGAATCACAACTCGGATAACACACAATTTCTTTTTTCAAAGTCACTCAACTTCAATTTGTAAGTCCCGATACTTTTTTCTTGCTGCGCGTCTTCAATTCGTGCATCACCAGATATATTGCAATGTCAATGAACCAACCCTTTTTCTTTTCAACTATGGTTACGTCAGGCGTGTTGTGGGCCAAGTGCCTGTCCGTCTCAATTCTGAAGTATCCACAAGATCTTGACTTTTTCATTCTCCAGAACCTTCTCAACCTGATGTTCCCAGAAGTTGTTACTATACTCAAATCCAAATAGTTATTGTTGTTGATATTATTATTATTATTATTATTATTATTATAGGCTGTGAGATTAACTGGCTTTGGGGTTGGTTGGTAGCTCAACAGCTCGAGTCCTAACCAAGGACCTAGGAACTGTTCAGGTAGCGTCGGAGGATATAAGTTGTTCCAAGTAAGGTGGTTTTTTTGTAGAATCAGGGTATTCAAGTCTGATAAATTATCATCATCATTACTGTTATTATGTTTTCTGCAAGGGGGCAGTTGTTGGATTGTGCTTGGGGGATAGAAAAACTCATCGTGATAGAGAAAGGAAAGAGGAAGGAGAGAGATGGCAAGGTAAAAAAGAGGAAAAGGAGAGAACCAGGAGGGATAAAAAAATCCAAACAGGGGGTCTCTGGTGGGTGAGTGTCAAAAGCCAACTGGGGGTGGCCAAAATACACACAATTGACACCCCTGAACCCACAAAAAAAGAAGTTGCCTTGCCGGACACCAAATACTCCTTTGGCGCTTAAACACCCAAGAGGAAACACATTTTTTAAAAAAATGTAAAAAAAGATGAAATGCAAAAAATAATAATAATCACCATGATACAGAAACGATGCTGAGATTCTAGAAAGAGTGCAGGGAAAGGCAAAGAAGATTGGGGGGCTGGAGGCCAAAATAGATGAAGAACGGTTGCAGGATTTGGCTACGGGCAGTCTAGAGAAAAGAAGGACTAGGAGGGAACATGATAACAGTCTTCAAACATTTAAGGGGCTGCCCCAAAGAAGAGGCAGTCAAGCTATTCTCCAAAGCACCTGAAAGCAGGACAAGGAACAAGGGATGGAAACCCATCAAGGAGAGAAGCAACCTAGAACTAAGGAGAAATTTCCTGACAATGAGGAGAATTAAACAGTGGAACTGCTTGCCACCAGAAGTTGTGGGTGCTCCAACACTGGAGGTTTTTAAGAAGAGACTAGACAGTCATTTGTCTGGAATGGCATGGGGTCTCCTGCTTGAGCAGGGCAGGGGTGGGATTCTACCAGTTCGCACCTATTCGCTAGAACTGGTTGTTAACATTCTAAGCAGTTCAGAGAACCGGTTGTTGGAAGAAATTCCTGGCCTAATCCTGTCAGGAAGGCAGGAAGGAAACATTCTGGTGTTGCTTACAGAAATTGCCTCTCCATTAATCCTTATTATATTCTTGGCAGGACTAGACTTCCTGTCTCTGGAATGTCTCTGGAGTTTTTTTCCCCTCCTTTGCTGGTACTTTGCTTGTGTGGAGGGACCATTGAAAAAAGTGACTTATGACCGTTTTTCACACTTACAACCGTTGCAGCATCCCCAGTCATGAGAGGCAGGCGAGGAGATGCATGCCTCGATGTGAGGGATATTGAGTTGGCCACGCCCAGCCAATAACATGACCACCAAGCCACGCCCACCACCTAAGCCACACCCACAGAACCGGTTGTTAAAAAATTTGAATCCCACCCCTGGAGCAGGGGGTTGAACTAGAAGATCTCCAGTGTCCCCCTTCCAGCCCTAGGATGTTAGGGTTAGGATGTATGTTATTCTTCTTAGAATCGTAATAATAGAAGTCTAACAAAGAGAAGGACCAGCGTTGACACGATAGCCATCTTCCAATATTCGAGGGGCTGCCCCAACTTATTTTCCAAAGCACCAGAAGAGGATCAATGGATGGAAATTAATCCAGAAGAGAAGCAACCTGGAATTGAGGAGAAATTTCCTAACAGGGAGGACAGTTAGCCAGTGGAACTGCTTGCCACCAGAAGTTGTGGATGCTTCATATCAGTGGAGGCTTTTAAGAAGGGACTGGACGCAGCCACTTGTCTCAAACGGTACAGGGTCTCATGCTTGAGCAGGGAGACCTCCAAGTCTGTTGTTCTGTTATTCTGTTTGGAAGGATGCTGCTCCCCGCCCCCCAGTTTGGGATCTCCTGGGGGGCTGTTCTCCCCCCTCACTCTCCCCCTCCCCTCCAGATGTTCTCGGTGATCCGGGAAGTGGCGCAGAGCAGCCAGGGTCTGCAGGAGCGCTACCTGCGGGAGGTGCAGCTGCGGAAGAAATACCACGACCAGCTGCTGGAGCTCAAAGGTGGGCCCCTGGGCAAGGGGAGGGAGGGGGGGCTTTCCCTGCCTTGGTTTCTTCGGCCACGGGTGGCAGGGCCTCCCCTTTGGGGGCTGCCAAAGACCTGGAAGGGGCAGGAGGCGCCCCCTGTGACGTTGGAGACGAGGGCCGGTGGGCAGATCGATGTGGCTGGAGGGGAGAGGGGCTTTCTCATCCACCGTCAAGGTGGGGCATAAATTCAGTCAGTAAATAGCTTCCCTTCAGACATCGTGAGCCATTCCACTATCCCTGGAGGGTTTTAAGAAGAGGCTGGACAGCCACTGATCCAAAATAGTGCAGGTTCTCCTGCTTGAGCAGGGGGCTGGACTAGAAGACCTCTAAGGTCCCTTCCAGCTTCTATTCCATTCCATTCTATACTATTCTATCATTATCTGTCTATTTACCTATCATCTATCTCATTATCTATCATCTATCGTTATCAATCTATCATCTATTATCATATATCTATCAGCTATCATTATATATATGTATCTATATCTATCTCTCTATCTGTCATTATCTATCTATCTATCTATCTATCTATCTATCTATCTATCTATCTATCTATCTATCTATCTATCTATCTACAGTATCTGTCTGTCTGTCTATCTCTATCTACCTACCTATCAACTGTCTATGTATTTTAGCCACCCATCTCATGATAATTAAAAAATACAGGCAGTTCTCTACCTACAACAATTCATTATCTAACTATCGTCCTGTCTCCAACCTTCGCTTTGTTGCGAAGGTTGTTGAGAGTGTGGTGGCACGTCAGTTCCCGCAGTACCTGGATGAAGCGAGTTATCTTGACCCCCTCCAATCGGGCTTCAGGCCCGGGCACAGCACGGAGATGGCGTTGGTTGCGTTGGAGGATGACCTCTGGAGGGCCCGGGACAGGGGTTGTTCCTCTGTCCTGGTCCTGTTAGATCTCTCAGCGGCTTTTGATACTGTCGACCACAGTATCCTATTGCAGCGGTTGGAGGGGTTGGGGGTGGGAGGCACCGTGTTGCGGTGGTTCGCCTCCTTCCTCTCCGACCGCTCGCAATTTGTGTTGACGGGGGGGCAGAGATCGGCCCCGAGGCCCCTACGATGTGGGGTGCCTCAGGGGTCGGTGCTCTCACCCCTGCTGTTCAACATTTATGTAAAGCCGCTGGGTGAGGTCATCCGTGGCTTCGGGGTGGAGTTCCATCAGTATGCTGACGATACTCAGCTGTACATCTCCACCCCGGGCCACCCCAACGAAGCCGTCGAAGTGATGTCCCGATGCCTGGAGGCCGTGCGGAGTTGGATGGGTCGTAACAGGCTTCGTCTCAACCCGACCAAAACCGAGTGGCTGTGGTTTCCTGCGCCCAGATACAGCCAGCTGGTTCCTTCGCTGGCCGTGGGGGGAGAGGTCTTGACCCCCGTGGAAAGGGCGCGCAACTTGGGTGTCCTCCTGGACGTACGGCTGTCTTTAGAAGAACATATTGCAGCCGTCGCCAGGGGGGCTTTCTATCAGATTCGTCTGATTTACCAGTTGCGGCCCTTTCTGGATCTGGGCGCACTTCGCACAGTCACTTCCGCCCTCGTCATCTCCCGCCTGGATTATTGCAATGCTCTCTACATGGGGCTCCCCTTGAAGAGTCTCCGGAGGCTGCAGCTGGTCCAGAATGCAGCCGCGCGGGTGATCGTGGGTGCTCCTCGGAGCTCCCACGTTACACCGCTTCTCCGCAGGCTGCACTGGCTTCCTGTAGCCTTCCGGATTCGATTCAAGGTGGTACTGACAGTATTTAAAGTGCTCCATGGCTCGGGACCTGGGTACTTACGGGACCGCCTGCTGCCATCATCAACCTCCCGCCGCCCAGTACGCTCCCACAGGGTTGCCCTCCTCGGGGTACCGCCGCCCGGCCGTTGTCGGTTGACGACCCCGAGGGTTCGGGCTTTCTCTGTGGGAGCCCCCTCCCTTTGGAATGATCTCCCCCCGGAGATACGGGCTATGACGGATATTCTGACCTTCCGGCGCGCAGTGAAAACCCTATTTTTTCAACAGGCTGGCCTGGCCCAGTAACTGTATTTTTAGTTTTTTAACTTAATTTTAATCGGGGTTTTATTAGTTTTTAATTTTTAACTCTATTTTTGGGTTAGACAGCCGGATCAATTTGGTTTAATTTATTTTAATTGTATTTATTGAGTATTTATTATGTGTTTTTAGTAGGCTGTACACCGCCCCGAGTCCCTTTTTGGGAGAGGGAGCGGTATAAAAGTTTAATTAAATAAATAAATAAATAAATTTAATGACCGTTCAAAGTTACAAGGGCCCCCCCCTCCACCCCTTCCTTGCCCCAGTGGGAGAACGGCAGAGGCTGGATGTCCTCTGCAGCATCACAAAGGAGGACACCCTGCAATGGAGCCGGTGGTTCTCCGGACGAGGCTCTGCAGTCCCTCTTTGAGCCTTCCCCATCTGGCTGGCTGCCCTGAGATCTCCAGGTGGTCCCATTTCCCATTTCAGAAGCCAAGATGAGAGGAGCATAAGCAGCGGAAAAGGCAGGGAGGAGAGCTGCATCTGCCACAGGCAGTTGAGGGTGCAGGGAGGAAGCATTGGGGGGGGGCTCGTTCCTATCTGGGGGGGGGTCAGATAGGACCCCCCCCAGGAGCCTGAAGGAGCCCCTCCCTCCCTCCCGATCCCTCAGGCAACATCCGGGTCCTGTGTCGCCTGAAGCCACTGACCGAGGAGGAGCAGCAGCAGCCGGGGGTCCCGGGGGGTCCCGGGGTGGAAGCCAGCCTGGCCGAGGACGGCTGCCTGACCGCCAGCTACAAGGGGACGGAGCATCGCTTCAAGCTGGACAAGGTCTTCCTGCCATGTGCCACTCAGGAGGAGGTGAGCCCCTCCCCGTCGCCCAGGGTCTCGACTCGGACACGGCCCCCCTTCACCCACCCACAACCCACTTCCTGGGGTGGCAGAACTGAAGGCGCGGATGGAAACTCTGGGAATGATGTTAAGTGGGGTGAGGTCCCATCATGCCCTGCCTTATACTGGAGAGCCGCCTTTCTGGGGTGGGAGGGGGTGGGCTGCCTCGGGGAACTCCGGAAGCCCAGAATAGAATAGAATAGAAATTAGAATAGAATGGAATAGAAATTGGAATAAAATTAGAATAGTATAGAAATTAGAATAGAATAAAATAGAATAGAATAGAAATTAGAATAGGGTAGAATAAAATAGAATAGAAATTAGAATAAAATAGAATAGAAATTAGAATAGAATAGAATATAAATTAGAATCAAATTAGAATAGAATATAAATTAGAATAAGGTAGAATAAAAGAGAATATAAATTGGAATAGAATAAAATAGAGAACAGAATAGAAGAAAAGAAAAGATAATAGAATAGAATAGAAAATAGAATAGGAATGGAATAGAATAGAATTCTTTATTGGCCAGGTGCGATTGGATACCCAAGGAATTTATCTTCGGTGCAGAAGCTCTCAGTGTACATAAAAGCTATAAGTGACAAATCACGATCATAGTCATCATAAACACATTCATCCTAAGTCATAAGATACAACACTTAGTGATAGTCATAGGATACTAAATAAGCAATCAACATAATCGTGCTGGGCAACTAAACAAAACAGCATTAATATTAAATAAAAAAATATATTAAAAATACTTCCCCATTTCCCCATTAAGGAGAGCAGGTTACAACTCTCTCGTTTTCCCTGGGTGTGTGTTTGTGTGTGTGTGTGTGAGGCAGGTCAGTGGGTGACACCCTTCCTGGTTCCTAGTCACCCCCAACCCTGCAATGCTGCTTCAGCCTCCCTGGGGCCGGACTAAGTCTTGCTGTGGATCCCCCTCTCTGCCCCCCACGCCAGATGGGCCCAGAGCTTGCCTCCCCCCACTCCCCCGCAGCTTCTACCCTGGGCAACGCCTGCAGGGATGGGGGGCAGTGAAGCCCCCCCCCCCCAATCCCTCTCTGCCTTTTCAGGTCTTCCTGGAGATTGAGCCCGTGGTCCTGTCGTGCCTGCAAGGCTACAACGTTTCCATCTTCGCCTACGGACAGACAGGCTCCGGCAAGACCTACACCATGGAGGTAAGGCCTCGTCCAGCGGGGGGGGTGGGGGGGGGGCTGGGGGGCTGAGGGAGGCTCCCACCCTGGAGGGGATCTGGGCTGGGTCAGCTCAGGGTTGAACTGTGGGGAGGGAGGGGGATCCTTGGAGATCCGGAGGTTTTCTTGCAGACATTTCATGACCCAACTAGGGAAAATCATCAGGGCTAGAAGGGGGGGGGGGTTTCTCTGATTACACACGAGGCTTTCCCTATCAAATGTAAATAAACAGGGAGCAATCCCCCCCCCTCTTTTAGCACTGATGATGTACCCTAGTTGGGTCAGAAAACGTCTTCAAGAGATGATTCATGACCCAAGAAACTCAAAGAGTACCAAGGACTCTCCGGTCCCTCCTCCTCCTCCCCCTCCTCCTCCCCCTCCTCCCCCCCTCCTCCTCTTCACAAATCCCACTCCCCTCCTGCACTGATGATGTTTCCTAGATGGGTCATGAAACGTCTGCAAGAAAACCACCAAGCTCAGAGAGCACCAGGGACCCCTCATTCTTTTTCCTCCCCCTCCTCCTCCTCCTCCTCCTCCTCCCTCCCAGCACTGATGATGCTACCTAGTTGGGTCATGAAACATTTATAAGAAAACCACCCAGTTCCTCAGACAGCACCAAGGACTGCCAAGTGCCCCCCCCTTCCCTGCAAACACAACTCCCTCTCAGCACTGATGATGCTACCTAGTTGGGTCATGAAACGTTTGCCAGAGAACCTCGTGGGCCTCTTATGCCCCTTGCAGAAGAGAGTCTGGAGACAGGCAGGGAGTTGCAGAAGACCAACGCGCCCCCCCCCTTCCCCCCCCCTCTCCCGTCCCCTTCGGGGCTGCTTTCCTGGGAGGAAAAAGCTCCCAAGCTCTCCTTTGCTTCCAGGGGGTCCCGGGGAATCCGGGGATCAACCAGCGGGCCCTGCGAGCTCTCCAGCAGGAGATGGAGGCCAAGCAGGCGCAGGCATGGACGTTCTCCGTCCACCTCACCATGGTGGAGATCTACAATGAAGTGATCAGGTGAGCAGAGGGGGATCCCGCCCTCCTTCCAAGAGGATGGAGGTTCAGAGCAACCCAGAGGCTCGTCTGCCTAATTTTCCCTCCATGCCCTACAGGGGTTTAGTGCCTGAAAGATATTATTTATATATTTTCATCCCGCCTCTATTACTTTGTGAGCAACTCAGGGCAGCGAACATATCTACTATTCCTTCCTCCTGCTGTTTTTCCCACAACTACCCTCCAAGGTGGGTTGGGAGAAACTGACTGGCCCAAAGTCACCCATCCACCTTTCGTGCCCAAGGCTGGACTAGAACTCCCCGTCTCCTGGTGATTGGCCCAAAGTCACACAGCTGCTTTTCATGACTAAAGCAGAACCCTAATCCTCAACTCCAGGAAGCAATTGGTTCCAATGTTGGAGCACCCAGAACTTCTGGAGGCAGGCTGTTCCACAGGTTAATTGTTCTCACTGTCAGGAAGTTTCTCCTTAATTCTAAGTTGCTTCTCTCCTTGATGAGTTTCCATCCGTTGCTGCTTCTCCTGCCTTCTGGGGCTTTGGAAAAGAGGTGGATTCCCCTCATTTGCTAGACCAACACTCGAATACAGCTCATCAGTCTGGAACCCACATTACGTATCTGATATTAACACAGTTGAGAAAATCCAGAAATATTTCACAAGAAGAGTTCTCCACTCCTCTACTCGTTGCAGAATACCTTATGCCACCAAACTCGAAATTCTAGACCTAGAAAACCTAGAACTACGCCGCCTTCGGTCCGATCTAAGTATGGTATATAAAATCATACATTGCAATGACTTACCTATCAATGAATACTTCGGCTTCAACCACAACAACACAAGAGCACACAATAGATACAAACTCAAGGTTAATCGCACCAAACTTGATTGCAGGAAATACGACTTCAGCCACAGAGTGATCAATGTCTGAAATACTCTACCTGACTCTGTGGTTTCTTCCCCAAACCCCAAAACTTTAACCTTAGACTGTCTACTATTGACCTCCTCATCCCTTTCCTAAGAGGTCTGCAGGGGGCATGCATAAGTGCACCAATGTGCCTACCGTCCCTGTCCTATTGATTCTTTTTTATTTTTCTTATATATATCCATGTATTCATAACTATGTTTTTATTTATACCTATTATCTTGTAAGCAATTGACAAATCAAATTAAATAAAAAATTATCTGCTCCCGTTCTCTGTTCTCTCCCCTATCCAGAGATCTACTGACCAAGGACCCTCAGGAGAAGTTAGACATCAAGTTGCATCCCGATGGGAGCGGCCAGGTTCATATCCCGGGCCTCACCAGCATGGAGGTGCAGAACTTCTCCGAGATTCAGAAGGTAGGTGGACTGGATCTCGTTTTTGGGACCACTTTGGTAAGGCAGGCACTGCCAGTCCGCTGGTGAGCACAAGGTGGCCAGGGAAGGTGAGGTTCTGGGTTGTGGTAATTCACTTGGCAATGCCAAAGCTCACCTGGGCCAGCAAACAGGTGTGAGCCACTTTGATCTGGTGCTGGGGTCTCCAACCGTGCAACTTTAAGACCTGTGAACTTCAATTCCCAGAATTCCCCAGCCAGCAGGACCCACTCCAATTCTGTTAATCTGTATCATCATCCTCTTCTAACCACCCCATAATCCTTTGCATTGGAGTGAAGTCCGATCAACTGAATGGAGCTGAGTGTTTACTGGCCGGATGCCCTTCTTGTCGCCAGGGAGGAGTTATATTCGGCAGATATATTCTTGTTGATCGAACTCACAGCCTCCTGATTGGAGGCGAGAGCTCCACCTCTCGGCCACCGCGCCAACTCTCCAACTTTCTTCATCTGTATCTGCATCAGATTCTCCAACTGGGAAAACGGAACCGCACAACCTTCTCCACCCACATGAACACGCACAGCTCCCGTTCGCACGCGCTGCTCACACTTACGCTCACGGGCACCGAGCTGACCAGCGGCACGAAAGTCACAGGTAGCTGTGGAGGTCTTCCTCCCCCACCCCAACAAACCTTTTTTATTTGGTTATAAAGTACTAGCTGGATTCCCCTGCTTCACTACGAAACTATGTGGTTGGGTTTAGTTTTGGGGGAGGAAAATAAAGGGGAAAAAAATCTGCCTCTGCCTACCAGCATCCATCGGTATTCATCTGGCTAGCGTCCTGTCAGTGTGTGAGAGAATGGAGGGCTGTTTGGAAACTGAAACAGTATTTGCTGTGCGAGCAAGAAGGAGACAGTAAGGAGCCTGGGCATAGCTTAGCTCAACTGTCCTTGACTAAGCTGCTTGGTGCTGTGAAAGTAAAACCGAAGCTGAACCTCCTCTCCTCTGCTTGGGTTTTGCCTTTGGAAGGGATTTCTTTTCAGGTGGGGAGGGGGACTAGAACTCCTTAGCATCAGAGCGTGTTAATAATAATAATAATATAGGAAATACTCTAAATGCTCTGATGGTCATTTCGAAGAATCCTTTCTTAGTGAGCCCCTAGAAGCCAAGAGGAAAATACAGGACCAATTTCAAGTTTGCAGGATTTACGGTTCTGGAGATTTTGTGATGATGCGTGAGGGGTAATTTCGCTTTGATATATATAGAGAGAGATTATAAAATGCAAAACACAAAAGTAAATAAAAGAGCAGTGAGGGGGGAGAGGAAAGGCTAGAGAGAAATGAGGAAAGGTAGAGAAAAGAAAAGAAAAACAAAAGAAGAATTGACTCCCTCTGTTGCAGTAGAATAAGGCATTATCATGAAATCACCGCTTTCTGCTTTTCCATAATAATAAGACCATTTCTATAAAGATCTATCAATCTCATCTATAAAACCCAAAGTCAAAATTTCTTTTCCCACCTCAAGCACGAAGTTTAGAAGCGCAAGAATATTATTGGAGAGCCTGATTGGTGACTCTTGGCTATGGATGTGTCCCCTTGGAGAATATACATCCAGGGGGGTGAGAGGAAGACCGGGGTCACGAGGGAAATGAATGGTATATCTTAGTGTCGGCTGCACCCAGGTAATGCCGACATGGTCACTCCTAATAAATCAATTTTCTTTTCTCTGAGAGATGCGGCTAGAGACTTCTGATTTGAACGGGGGTGGATTTGTCGGAGCCCTCTCCTTCCATTGGATGGGGGGGGAGGCTGAAGGGGCCCCCCAATGCTCTTTTAAGCCCCCTTACCCTAGAGAGATGCAGAACCTCCTCCAGTCCTGCAGAGCTTCACCAACCGCCTTGTCCTTCCAGGGAAGCTGAACCTGGTGGACCTGGCTGGCTCAGAACGGGTGTGGAAGTCGGGCGCGCAGGGAGAGCGCCTGAAGGAAGCCCAGAGCATCAACCGGTCCCTGCTGGCCCTCGGAGAGGTCATCCAGGCCCTGCGGACAAAGCAGGCCCACGTCCCCTTCCGCAACTCCAGACTCACCTACCTGTTGCAGGACTCCCTGGGCAAGGGCAGCAAGACAGTCATGATGGTGCAGGTGAGGGGAAGTGGCAGGGATGGGGTCCCCCCAAAGGTAACAGGGCTGGGCCCAAGGCCCTTCACCAACGACTGCAGGGGCCACTACTGCACAGGTACAGGAGAAGTGGTACCTGGCTCAATACTAGTAACTGTGAGAGGGATCTTGACCAGGGGTGGGATTCTACCAGTTCGCACCTCTTCGCTAGTACCTGTTGTTAACCTTCTAAGCAGTTCGGAGAACCGGTTGTTGGAAGAAATTCCTGGCCTAATCCTGTAAGGAAGGCAGGAAGGAAACATTCTGGGGTTGCTTACAGAAACTGCCTCTCCGTTAACCCTGATTCCATTCTTGGCAGGACTGGACTTCCTGTCTCAGGAACGTCTTTGGAGTTTTTTTCCCCTCCTTTGCTGGTACTTTGCTTGTGTGGAGGGACCATTCAAAGTTACAACGGCACTGAAAAAAGTGACTTATGGCCATTTTTCACACTTACGACTGTTGCATCCCCACAGTCACGAGAGGCCAGGCAAGGAGATGCGTGCCTCAATGTGAGTGATGTTGAGTTGGCCACGCCCAGCCAATAACATGACCACCAAGCCACGCCCACAAAACCAGTTGTTAAAAAATTTGAATCCCACCCCTGTCTTGAGGTCCTAAGGGGACAATCCCTTAGATATGAGCCAGCCGTGTGCTGCAGCTGCCAAAAAAGCCAACACAGTTGTAGACTGCATCAACAGAGGGATGGAATCAAGATCACCTGAAGTGTTGATACCACTTTTATAAGGGTGAGGGCACCCTTGGAATGCTGCACCCAGTTTTGGTCGCCACAATGAAAAAAAGGATGTGGAGACTCTAGAAAGAGTGCAGAGAAGAGCAACGAAGAGGATTCGGGAGCTGCACGCTAAAACATACGATGAACTGGTTGCAGGAACTGGGCCTGGCTAGTCTAGGGAAGAGAAGGACCAGGGGAGGCAGGAGAGAGCAGCCTTCCCATATTTGAGAGGCTGCCACAGAGAGGAGGAAGGGGGTCAAGCTATTGTCCAAAGCCCCTGAGGGCAGGACAAGAAGCAATGTGTGGAAACTCGTCAAGGAGAGAAGCAAATTAGAACTAAGAAGAAATTTCCTGACATTTAGAATAATTAACCAGTGGAACAACCTGCCACCAGAAGTTGTGAATGCTCCAACAGTGGAAGTTTTTAGGAAGAGATTGGATAACCATTTTTCAGAAGTGGTGTAGGGTTTCCTGCCTAAGCAGGGGGTTGGACTAGAAGATCTCCAAGGTCCCTTCCAACTCTGTTATTCTATTCCATTCCATTCTATTCTCTATTCTATTCCATTCTCTATTCTATTATATTCTATATTTTATTCTATTCTATTCTATTCCATTCCATTCTAATTCCATTCTAATTCCATTCTTATTCTATTCTATTCTTTCTCTATTCTATTCTATATTCCAATATCTCTTCTCTTCTCTTCTCTTCTCTTCTCTTCTCTTCTCTTCTCTTCTCTTCTCTTCTCTTCTCTTCTCTTCTCTTCTCTTCTCTTCTCTTCCATTCTTAATTCCTATTCCTAGATTGTATTCTATTTCCTATATTCTATTCTATTCTTATTCCTAGATCCTATCCTATTTCTCCTCTTCTCTTCTCTTCTCTTCTCTTCTCTTCTCTTCTCTTGTCCTCTCTTCTATTCCCATTCCATTCTATTCAGTTCTGGAGTGACTTTGAGCCTTTTCTTAAAAGCCTTCAGTGATGGAGCACCTACAACTTCTGGAGCATGGACCTTGAACTTGACAGCTTGAAGACCTGTGGACTTCCAACTCCCAGAATTCCTCCTCCTCCAGTCACGTTAGCTCAGGAATTCTGGGAGTTGAAGTCCACAAGTCTTATATATTGGGGCGGGGGGGGGGGGACAGCTCCAGAGCCTCCAGTTCTGTCTTCCTCCTGTTTGCCTTTTCCTTCCTCCAGATTTGCCCCCTGGAGAAGAATGTGGGCGAATCCATTTGCTCCCTCAAGTTTGCCCAGCGTGTCTGCAAAGTGGAGCTGGGACCGGCCTCCCGTCGCGTCAAGGCCCCGGACCAGCACGAAGTCTGAGACCCCTCCCCTGGCCCTCCCTCCTCTTGGGGAAGGAGCACAAGGCCTGGGCAAGTGGGCCCCGCCAAGGAAGTCTGGAAATGCGTATTTGAGGCTCCCAGGATGGGGGGGGGGCTCTTCAGATCTGCTATTCACAGGGCCCCCTCCCCGCCTCCCCTCCCCAGGGCAGAGAAAGCTGCCCCCCCCCGCGCATGTGGCTAGCTTTCCCCCCCTTCCTGAGAGCCCCCCTCCTCATTTGCCAAGCACCCCCACCCCCAGCAGGCTTCCCAGGTTGCATCAAGAGAGTCGGGAAGGGGGGCTACATTTTCCTAGCCAGGATCCTGGGACTAAGAGCTGGCCTAGTTTCCCATCTGCAGATGGGACTCAGGAGTCCGTCATCCACAGCCTTCCTCCTCGCATCTCCCTTGCGTTCATCGAGGGTTAAAGGGCAGGTATTGGGGTGCCACCTCCCCCCCCCAGCCCCCCAACGTGAAACCCCCAGGATTGCTGGCACAAGCCCCCATCCTCTTAAGAGAGGGGTCTCCAACCTTGGCCACTTTTAAGCCTGGTGGATTTCAACTCCCGGAATTCTGGTTTAAAAGGTATTTTGGAATAGACTCTCCTGCACGAGCAGGGGGTTGGACTAGATGACCTCCAAGGTCCCTTCCAACTCTTGTTATTCTAGGGAAGTTGCCAAGGTTGGAGACCCCTGCTCTTAAGACCCAGGTGTGTATACTGCAATTCCTTGGAATTCCACCTGGCTTTTCTCTCTGCAGGACGGCCCACTCTCCCATTTTGTTGGGGGGGGGAGGGGACCCCCCCCCCAAATCCTTTTTAGCAGAGGGCTGCCCAGGCTTCCCACCCAGATGCCAGGAACTGCCTGCCCGATGCCCCCTGGTTTGCGGTGGGCCCCTTTTATCAATGATCCCTGTGATATATACTGTATATTGTGGTTATGTTTGAATCACAGACCTAGAAGGGACCTTGGAGGTCTTCTAGTCCAACCCCCTGCCTGGGGGGGGGGCAGGATCAGGAAAACTAATAATTTCCCTTCTTTTCCTGGCTCAGTTCCTGCCCAAGGGAAGCCTCTTTTGTCGCTGCTCAGGACAATAAATCAGTATTGCCAGCTCACCCTGTGGGCAATCTGTTTGTGAGAGAGTATGTGTGGGCAGGCTCACACACTTCACACAGAGGTAGGTTTGCTCCAACCATTATTTGCAATTAAGCTAAAATTGGCTGTACCCCAATCCATCCCGATCATGTTACCAATAATGGGGAATATTTGGAGCCCAGAGTTGAAATGAGGGGGTCCTTTGTGCTCTCTGAACTTAGCTGTTTTCTTGTTTTTTTGTTTTATTAGTATGTAAGATAAAATAGAAAAATACAAGCTATTATTTTCTAAAATACCCAAAGACAAGACCAAGGAATAACGGATGAAAACTGCCCAAGGAGAGATTCAACCTGAAATAAGGACAGTGACATTTCTGGACAGTGAGGACAATCAATCCATGGAACAGAAGTTGCCTTCGGAAGTTGTGGGAGCTTCATCATCCCTGGAAGAAGATCCCTTCATTCATTTCAAGAAGAAACTGGAAGAAGGCTCTCTGTCAGGAATGGTGTAAGGTTTCTTGCTTGGGCAGGGGGTTCGACTAGATGACCTCCAAGGTCCCTTCCAACTCTTGTTAATCTGAATCTAAAAGAAAATAGTAAGAAAAATACGGGAGGGAGGAGGGGAGGGAAAAGGCATTCTGACTCCCTTTGGTGCAGTAAATAAGATAATAGCATCAAACTCCAGCTTTTTACTTTTACAGAGTGATATAAACTGGCCCTTTCAACAAACTATCTCATTGGTAAAACCCAAAATCAAAGTTTCATATTTTTTTTCTGCCTCCAGCACGAAGTCCAGATGCAATTTCCAAGTAGAAGCAAAAGTAATAGTGTGTTTTTTTCCTTGTATCAAAGCAATCCATATAGCCATCTCTGCTAACTCCCATCAACTTTTGCAACCCTTCATCCATTGTGGGGATTGAAGTCCTTCCATTTTTGCGCATAAAGTCATCTTGTAGAGTTTTCATGACCCAAACTGGTTGATCACTGATGATGTTCCCTAGTTGGGTCATGAAACATCTGCAAGAAAACCACACAGCTCAGAGAGCAACAGAGACCCTTCAGCCTCTTCTGTCCTCCTCCTCCACAAACCGCAGTCTCTTCCAGCATGGATGATGTTACCCAGTTGGGTCATGAAACGTCTGCAAGTAAACAGCCCAGCTCTCAGAGAGCACCAAGGACCCCAGTCCTTCTACTCCTGTTCCTCCTCCTATATTATCACCACTACCATTCTTAAAACCCCACTCCTTTCCAGCACTAATGATGTTCTCTAGTTGGGTCATAAAACGTCTGCAAGAAAACCATGAAGTTCCAAGAGTACCAAGGACCCCACAGTTCCCCTCTCTCCCTGTCCTATTTCTCAATTATTCCTCCTCCTCTCTCTTCTGCTCCTCTTCACCCTCCCTCCCTTCTAGCACTGACGAAGTTACCCAGTTGGGTCATGAAATGTCTGCAAGAAAACCCCCAAGCTCAGAGAACACCAAGGACCCCTCACCCCTATCGTGGCTTCACCTGGTATCAGATTCCAAACTTGGGAGAGATTATTGAATGGCACTTTGGCTGAAATGCACCCTGTAAGAAGTGAGAAAAACCAAACTAGGGAACAACAGTATTTGAAATACAAAATGTTTATTAATTTAATAAACTTTTTATCAACGTGCCCTTGAAAACGGGGCAGAAACCACCCACCATCAAAACCCGACCTTTCCTTACGGGTGCAATGGGAACTACAAACCAACAGCCATAAAATGCGCCCCCCCCACCTCCCCAGGAAGTAACCAGTGGCCAAGCTCCCCATTTGACTGAGTCCCCACCCCCCAGGAACAATGTCTTCGGAGCAAAGCATGGGCCATGGCCAGGACGTGGATTGTGGGCTTTGTGAACGGCTGCCACGGTGACAGTGATAAAAGATTTCTATGCGCAGGCATGGTCCGTTTGTCTTAAAACCATTGAAAGGGGAGCCCCCTCCCCACCAGGGATGGGAGCCCACCAGAAAAAAAAGCCACCTTGTGAAGTTGTGGCATAAAAAGAGTTAAATAAATAAGAGTTTGTGCGCTTCCAATGCAGGGCAATATCTGCCCAACCCTTCCCTCTCTAAGAGGGACCCCCCCCCCCCCACTCAGAAAGGGTAATGGTGAGGGGGCAGAGGTTGGAAGGGGACTACCCAAGGCAGAGGGGCTGCTAGCCAGGAGGCGTCTGGCACGCGGCCGGCTTGCTGAACTTCCACCGGGCCGGTGGCAAGGCCTGGATACGGGTGGGGTGGGCAGGGGGCCGTCACCAAGTTCCAGCAAGGAGAACCCGCGTACGGAGCAGGCCCCAAAGTGCAACAGGGCAGGCTGAGCGAGGCTGGGATGGTGAGGAAAGTCGGCAGAGGTAAGGAGCCCCCAGCTGGGGACGAAGTGCCATGCGAGTGCCACGGAGGCACCTGGAAACAGTCTGTGTAGCAAGCGGGGGGCAGTTGGGGAGGGTTGGCGGGGGGCCCTTGCTCGCCCTCCCCGAGAGGAGGAAGGTGGAGGCGGCTGACGGAGGCCCCTTCTGAGCTTGAGGACTGGGCTTCGGTGCTGCCATCTTCGCTTGGCGGCTTCAGCAGAGCATGGATGGTGAAGGCCTTGCACGGAGGCTGCTTGGGGCTCTCTTCTTCCTTGACGGGGTGGGCTTCAACTGGGACGGGCGTCTGGGGGTCCGGAGCAGCAGTAGCCGTGCCGCCGGGAGGCACATAGGGATGGCCCTGCAGCACGAAGGGGCCGAGGTCGGGGGCGAAAGTCACTTCCCCTTGGCGGGAGATGGCCGTGTTCTGCAGCTTCAGGGCTTCGGCAGGGATTCGTTCCACGTCTACCGTCCAGTAGTTCCCCTTCCCTTTGGGCTTGGACGGATCCTTCAGCACCTGGGGGTGGGATGGGAAGGGTCTGTCAGGGCTTCAACAGTCCCCCCCCCCATTTAAATCCTGAGTCTCGAACTCAGCTGAACTTCCAAAACTTAAAAAAAGATTTATTAGGAGTTAACATGCCAGCATTGCCTGGGTGCAGCCGACTCTCTGAGACACATCATTCATTGTCCCCCTTGACTCTGGTTTTCCCTCCACCCTCTGGGTGTGAATCATAATCCGTAGTCTCCAATGGGACACATCCATAGCCCAGAGTCATCCATCATGCTCTCCAGTTAGATATTTGCAGTTAGATATTTGCAAGGCACAAACTTCAGTCAGCTAGTTACTATCTTTGAAAACATTTATGGAATGCACTTTCGCTTTCCAAGCTGACACACTGCTCCCCCCTCCTCCCTTCCTGTTGGCAATTCTAAAAAGACCCTAGAAATATTTTATGAGTTGACAAGGACTCTGTGAGAGGCAGCTCTCCCCGCCCAGGTTCTTAATCTAGCTCAAGGGTCCCCAAACTTGGCCACTTTAAGACTCCTAAAGTGTCTAAAACTTTAAGGATTTAAACTCCCAGAATTCTGCAGCCAGCCATGCTATGCTATTCTCTAGTATGGTATGCTATGCTGGCTGGAGAATTCTGGGAGTTGGAAGTCCAAAAGTCTTGTAAAGTGGCCAAGTTTGGAGATGACTGAGCTAGCTGAAGAAGGATGGGATGAGAAATCCATAGTATCTAGGCCAGGGGTCTCCAACCTTGGCCACTTTAAGCCGGGAGGACTTCAACTCCCAGAACTCCCCAGCCAGCTTTGATGGATCTTGGGAAAATTAAGATGGGTGGGCTTCCAACTCCCAGAATTCCCTGCTCAACTCTTCAGCTTTGCTGGCTGGAGAATTCTGGGGGTTGAAGTCCACAAGTCTTAAAACTGCCAAAGTTGGAGGCTCCCAATCTAGAGCACTCCTTCTGGATCTCAGGAACGTGTCTGGATGGGTGGACTCAACTCCTAGAATTCACCAGCCAACAAAGCTGAAGAGTTGAAAACACGGAATTCTGGGAATTAAAGTCCACCCAACTTAACTTTCCCGAGATCCAGAAACACCCGACTGCTGGATTGAAGGCTTCCCAGGAAAACCTCTCTAGGTGTGTTGGAAAAGTTGCCCCTCCCCAGAAGTCCCAAAAGACGCCCCTCCCCAAAAGGGGAGCCCACCTGGCTGAGAAGAGCCTCTCTGAAGAGGAGACCCCCTTCCTACCCAGCACCCACCCGCCACTCTCCCAGAATGCCTGGTTACCATCCTGAAGCAATCGTTGGCTGAGAGGTTGTGTCTGATGGAATCCTTCCACCCTTGATAGCTCTCTCGAAAAAAGGGGAAGAAAACGCCAATCTGCCGGGTAATCTGAAAGAGAGAGAGAGAAAGGGAGGGGGGGGAGAAAAGAGGGCCCCTGCATTAGAACTGCTGGCTGGGCAGGGATGCCCGTCCGTGGCCCTCTGGGGCTCCAGGCTGCCCCATTCTCCACCGAGACCAGCGCCCAATCCTCGTCCGTGCCAGCCGGCATGGTGTAGGGCAGGGGTCTCCATCCTTAGCCCCTTTTAAGACTTGTGGAATTGTGGGAGTTGAAGTCCACGAGTCTTAAAAGTAGCCAAGGTTGGAGACCCGCTGGTGTAGGGTCTCCTGTTTGAGTAGGGGGTCGGACTAGACGACCTCCAAGGTCTCTTCCAACCCTAGGATTCTCGGAGAGAAAAGCGGAGCCAAGCCGGCTGCCTTCCCCGCCCGCGCCTTCCGTCCGTTGCGAGGGCGAGAAGAAGCGGCCTTTCAAGAAAGTTCTGTAAAAAAAACGACCAAGCGGATGGAGCCGTCGGGGGGCGGGATCCAGCGCCCCTGGCAGCCCCTCGAGGAAGCCCCCCCGCTCCTTTTCCAGCCTGGGACCCCCCCCCTCTCCAAAGCGCCGGGGGTGGGGGGGGAGGCTGGAAGCGCGGAGGAGCGGCGCCGGCGAGCCTCGACGGCCGAAAGCCGAGCGGGAGCAGGGGGTTGGACTAGATGACCCTCCAAGGTCCCTTCCAGCTCTTGCTATTCTAGGGCCAATGAAGGGAGAGAGGGAGGACGGCTGGGCGAGGCGCGGTCCAGGATGCGGCCGCAGCAGGTCCCGTCCGACATCCGCAGCGGCCGCTAAGCGAGGCAGCCCGGGGGGGGGAGCAAAGCGGCTGCCCGCCCCCTCGAGCCTCCCCTGGAAAGTAGGCAGGCAGGCAGGGTCCCTCGGGGGTCCCGCGGACCGGGCGGCGGCCGCTCACCTGGGCGAGCTTCAGCTTCTTCCCCGGGGCGGCGGTGATGACCAGGGCGATCATGGCCAGGTAGCTGTAGGGGGGCTTGGCGTGGCGGCTGTAGCGCTTCTTGGGCCGGCGGCGCGGGGGCGGCGGCTGTGGCTGCTCCGGGGACCCCCCGGCCCTGCGCTTGCTCCGGCGCCCGGCCGGAGGGCTGCCCCCATCGCCTTCCTGCATGGTCCCCCGTCCGGCTGGAGAGAGCCGCCGCCCCCTCGGGCGGGAGTTATAATGGGGAGGGGGCGGGCGAGGGGGCGGCTTTCTCATGTTGATGGGGCAGACCGGGCGGCTCCAGGCGCCGAGGGGCGGGGTGGCCTCCCCCTCTCCCCCCCCGCAGAGCCAATGAGAAACTCCAAAGCCCAGCGCCCACCGCCCCCGGCTGTGGATTAGTGGGCGGCAGGTGACCGCCAGGAAGTGGCCTCCCCCCAAAGTGGCCCAGGTTTGGCCCTGGGGGTGGGAAGATGGAGGAGGAAGCTCTCCTCGCAGAGGGTCCTTCTAATAACAGATAATCAGAGTTGGAAGGGACCTTATAGGTCATCTAGTCCAACCCCCCCACCCAAGCCTTGGATGTACCACAGGCTCCATCAAGAGAGAGCTCGGCCCTCTGAAGTGGCTGCAAGGAAGACGGGCTCCCTCCAAATGCAGAAGTGGGGTGACTGAGTTGGTTTTGGGGTGCTTGCCTTTCCACCTCTTTGGCCTTCCCAGGTTCAGAGAAAAAGTGGGGATGCATTAGAACGCCCTTGGCCTTTGGGGGGGATCCTTGGTGCTCCCTGAGCATGGTGGTTTCCTTGCAGGCATTTCATGGCCCAACTAGGTTAAACACCATCATTGCTAGCAGGGGGTTGGGTTTGCAAAGAGAAAGGGAAGGGAAAGGAAGGGAAGGAAGGAAGGAAGGAAGGAAGGAGGGAGGGGAAGGAAGGGAAGGACTGTGAGATCCTGCTCTCTGAGCATGGTGGTTTCCTTGCACATTTCATGATTGAAACTAAGTTAACATCATCATTGCTAGCAGGGGGTTGGGTTTGCAGAGAGAAAGGGAAGGGAGAGGAAGGGAGGGAGGGAAGGACTGTGGGGTCCTTGGTGCTCTCTGAGCATGGTGGTTTCCTTGCACATTTCATGGTAGAAACTAAGTTAACATCATCATTACTAGCAGGAATGTTTCCAAAAAGGGAAGGGAAGGGAAAGGAAGGAAGGAAAGAGAGAGAGAAAGAAAGAAAGAAAGAAAGAAAGAAAGAAAGAAAGAAAGAAAGAAAGAAAGAAAGAAAGAAAGAAAGAAAGAAAGAAAGAAAGAAAGAAAGAAAGAAAGAAAGGATGAACTGGGGGGATCCTAGGGGCTCTCTGAGCTGGGTGTGGTTTTCTTGCAGATGTTTCATGACCCAACTAGGTAACATCATCAGGGCTGGAAGGAAGGAAGGAAGGAAGGAAGGAAGGAAGGAAAAATAGGGAGGGAGGGGCAGACTGACTGACTGTGGGGTCCTTGGGGCTCTCTGAGCATGATGGTTTTCCTGAAGACATTTCATGACCCAAACTAAGTTAAACATCACCATTGCTGGCAATGAAACGTCTACAAGAAAACCACCCAGCTCAGAGCGCCCCAAGGACTCCTCCTTTCAACCCTGACCTACAAATATTCTTCTTTTTTAGTATCTGGCCTTTGCATGTCACGGCTGATCTGGCTTTAGGGTATTGTGTGAACCCAGCCACAGAGTCCGGAGGGTCATTCGAGGTGTTAAGGCCACCTGGCTTTTTAGACTGCTTGACAGGGATGAAACAAACCATGGTTTGGCCCAGACTGGGAGGAGTTCCAAAGGCCAAAAAATAGGGTAAATTGTCACAATTTCTCAGTTGCCAACCCGTAGACAGCAGTCTACCCAGAGAAATCCCAAAGGAGGGTGTCCTGTTTTTTTTTTTTTTAAAAGGCAACTGGTTTTTCTTTAAAATGGTTTTGCTTCTCATCCAAGAAGCTGCTTCATTGCTGGAGAAGCCCTGAAGCTTCTTGGATCAGAAACCAAACCTTTTTTCAAAAGGAAAAATAAAAACCCAAGAAATTCCAGTTGTCTTTTGTGAGTGGGGAGGAAAACCCACCTGGATGGAGGTGGAGGATGGAGAATCTCCACTGGACATTCACCCAGAAGAGATGTGCAGCAGAGCCCATGATGCTGAGCTGGATGAGGCCAGCTACTGCCGGTCTGTGCGGACCTCTGGCCATAGACCTGTCAATCCCAGGCACTGCTGTGTGTGTGTGTGTTTGTTTGTGTGTATGTGAGTGTGACTGCTTTCCTCGCTTACAAATTCCTCGGGGGTCTTACAAAGTCTCTCTTGCAAATGACAAATTCCTGGGGTGTCCAACCACAATTGGCCAAGAAATAATTTAGTATTTATTTGATTTGTCAATCGCTTACAAGATACAGGTATAAGAATAAATATAGTTTTGAATACATGAGATAGATACTTATAAGAAAAATATAAAACATAAGAAAATATAATAATATATTATAAAAATATAAGAAATAATTCTTTTCTGTCACAAGAGCCCTGCGGGATCAGGCCCCACATTTTGCTTCCCACACCTGGGAAGCATCTGGGGGCTCCTGAGCTGTTTCCTTCTCTTGCCTCCACCCGTGAGATAACATTGTGTCTTCAAGAGGGCCCCTCCCTCTCCAGACAAGCCTTCCAGGGCTTTTTATCAGTTCCCATCTAAAAGCCAGGTGGGGGGAGGTTGGGGGCAGGCCGAAGAAGAAATCGCTTCTCTTCAGCCACCTTCTCTCTCCATCCTTGAAACAGGAAAAACATGGCCAACCGTTGACCTTCTCCTTAAACCAACAGGTAGCTTGGGTAGCAGGAATTGGGTATGTCTAGTCTAGAGAAGAGAAGGCCCCGGGGAGACATGATAGCAGCCTTCCCATATTTGAAAGGCTGCCACATAGAAAAGGGGGATGAAGATATTTCCCAAAGTACCCAAGGGAAGGACAAGAATTGAGGAGAGAATCGAGAAGAATTTCCTGATGGTGAGAACAATTAATCAGTGGAAGGCCTTGCTTCCTTAAATCTGAGCCAGAGGTGTGCTGCAGCTGCCAAAAAACAACAACACAATCCTAGCCTGTGTAAACCCAACATCTGCATTAGCAGAGCGACAGAATCAAGATCACATGAGATGTTTATACCACTTTTTGTAATGCGGGGGTCTTCGAACTTGGCAGCTTTAAGACATGTGGACTTTCACCTCAAGTAGGAAAGTACCGGCTCAAAATTCAAGCATGGTTAGAGGAGTTAACAAAACAAAAGATCAAGTTCAAACCAGAAAGCTTTCTGCTAGGTATGTTAGAATTGACATGGGATAAAGAAACACCAACATCTAATGTTACATATTATAACCGCTGCAAGAATTTCTCTTGCTCAAAACTGGAAACTGACCACAACACCCACAGATCTAGCAGCAATTAATAAGATACATCAATGCGCAGAAATGGTTAGACTAACTGTAATTAAAAAACAGAGAAGAAGAATATTTTACAATATGGAGCATATCTAACCCTGTCCTATTGTTTCTTTTATATTTTTCTTATATGTATAAGATATGTATTTATAAGATATGTATAAGATATGTATTTTTCTTATATGTATTCATAACTATGTTTTTATTTATACCTATTATCTTGTAAGCAATTGACAAACCAAATAAATAAACAAAGTAAAAATAATAAAATAAATGGTTAAAAAAAAGGAGTAAAGATGTTTGTGAAAATGACTAAAGAAATCTTAAAGAAGAATATGATATACTATTTATGGGTATTATGTAAAGTAATGTAGATAAATAAGTATTGTACTTTAACAGTAGTATAATAAGTAAGGAACTAGTAAATTAGCTACAGATATACCTATGGTAAAGGAACTTAATTGTTATTAAAGGACATATACGCTGCTATGATATCGCTGTAAAATGTGAGAACTTGTTTCTCTTTTTAAAATTTTTGAAACTTTGAATAAATAAATTTATATATTAAAAAAAAGACCTGTGGACTTCCACTCTCAGAATTCCTCCTCCAGTCATGCTAGCTCAGGAATTCTGGGAGTTAAAGTCCACCTAGTCTTAAAATTTGCCATGTTTGGGAACCCTTGTTAATAATGCCTTGGTAAGGGCTACACTTGGAATACTGCATGCGATTTTGGTCTCCATGGCACCAAAAAAGATGCAAAGAAGAACAAAGTTGATTAGGGGGCTGGAGGCTAAAACTTACGAGTTGCTGGAATTGGGGATGTCTAATAGTTTAATGAAAAGAAGGACTTGGGGGGGGACATGATAGCAGCCTTCCAATATTTGAGGGGCTGCCCCAAAGAAAGAGTCAAGCTATTCTCCAAAGCAGGGCTCTCCAACCTTGGCCACTTTAAGACTTGTGGACTTCAACTCCCAGAATTCCTCAGCCAGCTCCATTCTGGGAGTTGAAGTCCACAAGTCTTAAAAGTGGCCAAGGTTGGAGACCCCTGCTCCAAAGCCCCTGAAGCCAGGATAAGAAACAAGGGATGGAAACTAATCAAGGAGAGAAGCAACCCAGAATTAAGTGAGAACAATTAATCCAACAGCTTGCCTCCAGAAGTTGTGGATGCTTCCACACAGTAGATTTTAAAGAGACTGGGCAGCCATTCATCTGAAATAGTCTAGGCCTAGGGTCTCCTGCTGGAGTAACGGGTTGGACTAGACCTCCAAGGTATCTTCTGACTCCGATATGCTTGACATGCTCTGCAAATTGTCTTTAACAAGCCACAGCTGTGCAGTGTATCATGCAAACCATTGGGTTGGCCTTGGCTGAGAAAACCCCAGAGGGGTGTCCTCCCCTGAAGTGGTAACAGAATTGAAAGGGACCTTTGAGGTCTTCTAGTCCAGCCCCCTGCTCAAAACAGGAGACCCTTCTAACCATTCCAGGCACATACTTACTCAGAACATTGCCAAAATTTGGGTGCTGCTGGATCTTGAATGTAGCCTGAATTTGTACTCTGGATTGTTCTGAAAGACCTCCCTCCCCCTCCCCCACAAAATCCAGGAGCAGAACGAATTGAGCACCAAGGAAGGCCGCCCTACTCAAGGAAGCCCCTCTGGGTAGCAAGCCAGCCTCCATTCTGTATAAGTTGGGGGAGGGGTCCCCTCCAGGAAGAGAAGGAAGCACAGAAGAGGAGGATCCTTTTTCTTGGGATTGACTATTGGACCTCACCTGCCCCCTCCCTGGAGCTGCATTGTTTGTAGATTGCCCTGCTGAGCTACTACCTTCCTTTCTTCTGCTAAGCACCAGAGAAGAACACAAAAAGGCCGCTAATAGGGGCTATCAATGGCCATTGATGGCTGGCCAGGAGAGGCTCCACCTGGGAGGTCAAAAGGAGGTTATTTTGCTTTGAGAAGGACAAGCTGGCCTGAGGCTACGGAGAGGAAGAACACACATTCACACAAAGCACCAATTGAATCACAATAAGAGTTCCACAAACACAGGAGACTCCCCACCTTGGTCATTTTAAGATGGGTAGAAGGGCTGGGGAATTCTGGGAGTTGAAGTTCACCCAACTTAGCTGAATAAGCAGGGTTGGAAGAGTTAGGTGGAGATGCCCCAAAAGCCAAAAAATATTGGAAGAAAATACAAACATGGCTGGAAAATATGATAAGACAACAAATAGATCTGAAACCTGAAACGTTTTTGTTGGGCATGATTCCAGGAAATTACAATAAGGGTAACATGTATTTGGTTCTACACATCCTAACAGCAGCTAGGATTGCATATGCGCGCCTGAAGGCCCCCTGAGGGCCTTCAGGCGCGCGTTGAAGACCTGGCTCTTTGAGCAGGCCGGCCTGGGCTGAGATGGTTTTAATTGGTCTCCATATTATCTTCAATTTTAACCGGGGTTTTAAGGAGGGTGGGTGGGTTTTCTTATTAATCGGCCAGTATCTAATTTAATTCTTTTTTAACTTTTGTATTGTTTTTGGGGTCTAGATTGGCTGTACACCGCCCTGAGTCCCTAGGGAGAAGGGCGGTATAGAAATTTCATTAATAAATAAATAAAATAAATAAATAAATAATAAATATTGGAAAAACTCAGAAACCTCTGCAGACGATATTATGATTTTAAAAATTCTGGAATGTGCAGAGATGGTTAGGCTAACCCTAAAAAAAATTAAAGGAAAAGAAGATTCAGACTATTTCATAACATGAGAACTATTCTATAAATGGTTAAATGGCAGATATTGAAGTTAGAGGAGTGGAATTAGGTGAAATATGGTTTATAGGAGAAAGAAAAACATGAGTAAATATTTCTGACAGTTATCAATACTATAATGGAAAATAATATTTATGATTGATATTATCATGTATTACCATATATTTGTGTGTGTGTATATATGTATATATAACATATGTATGTATATGTATATAATGGATGGATGAATGATGGATGTGTATGTGCTGGCTGGGGAATTCTGGGAGTTGAAGTCCCCCAGGTTTAAAGTGGCCAAGGTTGGAGACCCCTGCATTAAAGCAAACCTGGCTTGGGAATTCTGGGAGTTGAAGTTCCCCTTCTTTAAAGTGGCCAAATTTGGAGGCCCCTGCTCTAGGCAGCTTACAAAAAATAAAACCCAATATACAAAGACTAAATACAGTCTCCCTCCCCAACAATCAATCAATCAATCAATCAATCGAAGAAGCCACTTGATAGAGTTCCATTGGACTCTGGGGGCCCCCCAGGCCTGGTGGCCAAACCAGGTCTTCAGGGCCTTACAAAAGAGGGTCAAAGTGCAGATCAGTCTAATCTCAGCAAATGATTTCAATAATTTTAAAAGTAAGCAAGCAGACTTCAGACTGACATCAAGAAGTGTGGTTTTTTTTTTTAACTATATGTAAAATTTTTTGAAAGCCACACTGATAGGAACGGAGAAACCACCGAAATCCTATTTGACCTCCTTCAATCCAAATTTCTTAACAATAATCTCCTTTAAAGACTGCAAGTCCTAATAGTTTTAGATACCTAAACTGTAACTAAACTTATCTAAAATGACTAAACGCTAATCAGAGTAATCCTGGAATTATAACTGAGATAACATTTTATTCAAATTAATTTGAGAACAACTATAGGTAAGCCAAGAATTTGGGGATTTGAGATCTTTCTGCCACGATGTTTAATCAGCAACACGCCTACAATTCTATTGCGTAAAGCAGCTCTGAAAATTAATAGTGGAAAGAAACACTGGTTCTTGTTTAAAGGAGTACCAAAATGGTAACCTTTCCAGTCGTAAGCATAGCTCCTTTAGCATTTGGTTATAGATGAAGGGTCTCCTCCCCCCACCAACAGCACGAAGCCAACTCCTCGTCCCAATAAAACCCCCTTTATTGAATTTACATTGAATTCCTCTCCAGAAAAGTCCCGGCCAACAGTATTTCATGAGATGTCACAACTACAGACCTTTCTCAGGCTTGGAGAGCTGCCAGGCCCCTAGCTTCCAAATGTCATGCTGTAGCAGACAATACTTGGCAAGAAGTCAGGAACAGATCTTCACCCTAATGAATTGAATTAATTGTCTCCTGCAAAAAACCCCTCCCCTTTTGCTCCTTTTTATTCCCTATTGGAGGGGCCATTCACCGTCCACCTGTGACTTTACTCCCAAGTTGACCCTTGTTCCTCAGCTGTTCCCTTCTCCTGGCAGCTCTGCCCATGCGCACCCTGGGAACAGGCTCCACCTGTTCTTCTTCCCACTGATCTCCGACTCCGAAGGCAGCTGATAACTGTCAGACGGCCCTGGGCCCATCTCTGCCTCTGAAGCAGAGTCCTCATCTGAGCCTTCCCAGACTCCAGGACTGGCCCATGCTCCTCCCCAACCGCCTCACTGTCCGAGTCTGCTGCCAGGCCACAACAAAGTGTTTCCTAACTGCTCACCAATGGAACAGATTGCCACCAGACCTGGTGATGCCTCTGAGAGAGAAATCTATGGAGATTCTCCATCATCTAGACCAAGGTGCTTTCCCAAAAGGCAAGTGGAGGGTTTTTTTTTTCCTTCCCTTTGAAAACATTTCGCTTCTCATCCCAGAACCAAAGAAACAACCAGTTTAACCAGTGGAATGGCTTGCCTCCAGTGGGTGCTTCATGACTGGAGGTTTCTAAGAAGAGAGTGGTCAGCCATTTGTCTGAAATGTGATAGGGTCTCCTGCTTAATCAAGGGGTTGGACTAGAAGACCTCCAAGGTTCCTTCCAGCTCTATTCTGATTGAAGCTTTTTGGATGAGAAGCAAAACATTTTCAAGGAAAAATTAAAACCCAAGAAAGTCCAGTTGGCCTTTTGGACAAAGGCCCTTTGGGGATTCTTAAGAGAAACGCTTATAGGTCCTCAGCCTATAACCATTAATTTGTCAGCTACTCAAGGTTTACAAGAGCAGCAACCCCCACTCGTGTGGTTGTTGTTTTGCAACCTTCTCAGCTGGTTTCCATTAAACAGTGAACAGGGGAAGTTGATTTTGCTCCTTATAAAGATCGCATAATATACTTAAGCGAGCTCGCATAATGTACTTAACAAGCAGAGTGATCCATTTAACCACACGATCCATTGAACCTGGCAAAAACCAGACGTTAAAAAAACAGGTGTGATTCCCATGACAAATCACCTTGCTCAATTGAAATGGTCTAAATTGGGCTCAAAGACTTGATTGAATTGTGAATTCAATCAATCCATCTATCTGAATAGACCTGGAAGGGGACCTCGGAGGTGTTCTAGTCCAGCCCCTTGCTCAAGCAGGAGACCCTGTACCTCTCGAGACCCCCTGCAGCCCCTCTTTTCTATCTTATTTTATTCCAAGGCGCTGACCATTTTTTAAATATAGGTAGTCCTTGACTTGTGACCACAATTTATGTTGCCAAGTGAGACATGTGTGGTGGGTTTTGCCCCATTTCCCCACCTTCCTTGCCACCGTTGCTAAGTGAATCACGGGCGTTATTTAGCTAGTAACACGGTTGTTAAATGAATCTGGCTTCCGCGCGGACATTGCTTCTCAGAAGCTGATCACGTGACCTGCAACTATCATAAGTACATGCCAGTTGCCAAGCGTCTCAAATGTGGCTGTGGGGATGCGGCAACCATCATAAAACACTATTACGGTCCTATATTAAGACTTATTTAGTGGCGATAGAGGCTGCAAAACGCTCTTATTTTTCTGCCCTTATGGCATCCACAGGAAATCGCCCAGCCGCCCTTTTTAGAATGACCCGCTCACTTTTAGAACCGAGAGCACAGAAGGATCCTCTACGGCAGTGGTAGGGAACCTTGGCTCTTCTATCACTTATGGACTTCAACTCCCAGAATTCCTGAAGGAGCTATAAAAAGTTCCCCATCCCTGGCCTAGTGGTTTTTCAGTTGTGAGGGAAATCAATTTTTGATTTGAATGGGATTGTTCAATATACAAATGTCCTAATTTTTGACTTGAATGATCAATATTCTTTATATGTCCTACATTTGTATATTAAACAGTCCCATTCAAGTCAAAAATTGATTTCCCTCACAACTGAAAAACCACTAGGCCAGGGATGGGGAAACTTTTATGGCTCACTCAGGAATTCTGGGAGTTGAAGTCCATCAGTGATAAAAGAGCCAAGGTTCCCTACCGCTGCCCTAGGGCAAGGACTCTTCCAACTTGGCCAGTGTAAGACTCGTGGACTTCAACTCCCAGAATTCCTGACCTAACATGATTGGAGGAGGAGGAGGAGGAGGAATTCTGGGAGTTGAAGTCCATCAGTGATAAAAGAGCCAAGGTTCCCTACCGCTGCTCTACGGGGACGGGCTGAGGATTTTTCAAATTTCCTGCTGGATAAAATCACTCAGATCCGGAGTGGATTGGACTCTGACTGGGTAACTCTGGACGGGGGATCGGGATCTGGGAAGTGTTTGACCCTGTGACCCCCGAGGACGTGGACAGGATGCTGGGTGAGCTCAATGCTACCACTTGTTTACTGGATCTGTGTCCCTCCTGGCTGATATTAGCCACTCGAGAGGTGGCACGAGGTTGGTTCCAGGCTATCATCAACGCTTCCTTGAGTGACGGATTTCTGCCTACTGCCTTGAAAGAGGCGGTGGTAAGACCCCTCCTCAAGAAACCGTCTCTGGACCCAAATTTGTTATCTAACTATCGTCCAGTCTCCAATCTTCTCTTTGTAGTGAAGGTTGTTGAGACTGTGGTGGCACGACAGCTTCCCCAGCACCTGGATGAAGATGTCTACTTAGATCCACGCCAATCAGGCTTCAGGCCCGGATACAGCACGGAGACGACATTGGTCGCGTTGGTAGATGATCTCTGGAGGGCCCGTGACCGAGGTCATTCCTCTGTCCTGGTCCTGTTAGACCTTTCAGCGGCTTTCGATACTGTCGACCACAATATCTTATTGCGTCGTCTGGAGGGACTAGGAGTGGGGGGCACTGTTTTGCGGTGGTTCTCCTCCTTCCTCTCCAACCATTCGCAATTTGTGTTGACGGGGGCAGAGATCGACCTCGAGGCCCCTGATCTGGGGGGTTCCTCAGGGGTCTGTGCTCTCACCCCTGCTGTTCAACATTTATGTGAAGCCGCTGGGTGAGATCATCCGTGGCTTTGGGGTAGAGTTTCATCAGTACGCTGATGATACTCAGCTGTACATCTCCACCCCGGGCCACCCCAACGAAGCCGTCGAAGTGATGACCCGGTGCCTGGAGGCTGTGCGGGGCTGGATGGGGCAGAACAGGCTTCAGCTCAACCTGGCCAAAACCGAGTGGCTGTGCTTTCCGGCACCCCGATACAGCCAACTAGTTCCATCATTGACTGGGGGGGGGAGACGACTCTTACCCCCACTGACAGGGCACGCAATCTGGGTGTCCTCCTGGACATACGGCTGTCGTTAGAAGATCATATAGCGGCCGTCGCCAGGGGGGCTTTATGTCAGGTCCATAGGATCTACCAGTTGCGGCCTTTTCTGGATCGGGATGCGCTTCGCACAGTCACATCCGCCCTCGTCATCTCCCGGTTGGATTATGCCAATGCTCTTTACATGGGGCTGCCCTTGAAGAGCACTCGGAGGCTCCAGCTGGTACAAAATGCGGCTGCGCGGGTGGTTCTGGGGGCTTCTCGGGGCCCTCATATCACACCACTCTTGCGCGAGCTGCATTGGCTCCCGGTGGTCTTTCGGGTGCGTTTCAAGGTATTAGTTACCATCTTTAAAGCACTCCATGGCTCGGGACCTGGGTATTTGCGGGACCTCCTACTGCCACCATCAATCTCCCGTCACCCAGTATGCTCCCATAGAGTGGGCCTCCTTGGGATTCTGCCGGCTGGACGGCTGGCGACTCCGAGGGTGCGGGCCTTCTCTTTGGGGGCGCCCTCCCTCTGGAACAAATTGCCCCCGGAGATGAGGATCATCCCTGACCTTTTGACCTTCCGGCGTGCATTGAAAACTCACCTATTCCATCAAACTGGTCTGGTCTAGGGTTTTTCATTTACTTTAAATTCAGTTTATAATTGCTCTTAGTCCTCACTTTTAAATCCTTGCCTCATCCCGTTCATTTAACAACCAAATTTTATTCTTTAATTATTCCAACTATTGTATCTTCAACATATTTCTAATATCTGTACACCATCCTGAGTCCCCCAAGGAGAGGGGGACGGTATATAAATCTTGAAAATAAATAAATAAATACAAAGCAGTTGTCAAGTATCTGAATGCAAACAAACACATCACTAGGGGGGTGATGCAACGGTCATAAGTGTGAAAAATGGTCATAAGTCACTTTTTTTCAGTCCCTTTGCAACTTTGGTCACTACATGAACTGTTGTAAGTTGGGGACCACCTGTGCTATTTGGGAATTATTTGTGTAGAAAATGGGAGAAGAAGCGAAGGGGACTCCAAAACACAGGCCCATGGCAAGTTGTCCCCTTTTTGTGGTGACACACACTGAACAAAGTCAATGCAAACAAACACTTCTACAACTTAACATGCTTGGTGAAAACTCAGCCATCGCAATAGTTGTGGCTCTGGTACTGCTGGTTGGTAAAAAAAAACCAAAACCCCCCCCCCCACAACTGTTGTCCCTTAGGACAACACAAAATTGCCTAACACTCTGTCTGTGTGTTTGTGTACCAAACATCAGAAGACAAATTTATATCTGGAAAGGGACTCTTGCAAATGCAAAAAGGAGACCAGATCTTTTTCTTTTGCCCTAAAAGAGAGCTGGGGGACAATGGGCCCTTTATGGTTGTGGACTTCAACTCCCAGAATTCCTCAGCCAACGTGGAATTGGGGACTTCAACTCCCAGAATTCCTCAGCCAACGTGGATTTGGGGACTTCAACTCCCAGAATTCCTCAGCCAACGTGGATTTGGGGTCTTCAACTCCCAGAATTCCTCAGCCAACGTGGATTTGGGGAATTCAGCTCCTAGAATTCCTCAGCCAACATGGATTTGGGGACTTCAACTCCCAGAATTCCTCAGCCAACGTGGATTTGGGTACTTCCACTCCCCGAATTCCTCAGCCAGCATGGATTTGGGGACTTCAACTCCCAAAATTCCTCAGCCAACGTGGATTTGGGGACTTCAACTCCCAGAATTCCTCAGCCAGCATGGATTTGGAGAATTCAGCTCCTAGAATTCCTCAGCCAACGTGGATTTGGGGACTTCAACTCCCAGAATTCCTCAGCCAACGTGGATTTGGGTACTTCCACTCCCAGAATTCCTCAGCCAGCATGGATTTGGGGACTTCAACTCCCAGAATTCCTCAGCCAACGTGGATTTGGGGACTTCAACTCCCAGAATTCCTCAGCCAGCATGGATTTGGAGAATTCAGCTCCTAGAATTCCTCAGCCAACGTGGATTTGGGGACTTCAACTCCCAGAATTCCTCAGCCAACGTGGATTTGGGGAATTCAGCTCCTAGAATTCCTCAGCCAACATGGATTTGGGGACTTCAACTCCCAGAATTCCTCAGCCAACATGGATTTGGGGACTTCAACTCCCAGAATTCCTCAGCCAGCATGGATTTG
The DNA here is from genome assembly GCA_023653725.1 of Bungarus multicinctus. Lineage (NCBI taxonomy): Eukaryota > Metazoa > Chordata > Lepidosauria > Squamata > Elapidae > Bungarus > Bungarus multicinctus. Next base: position 97,162,204 of record CM042846.1, read on the forward strand.
GAGAATTCAGCTCCTAGAATTCCTCAGCCAACATGGATTTGGGGACTTCAACTCCCAGAATTCCTCAGCCAACGTGGATTTGGGTACTTCCACTCCCAGAATTCCTCAGCCAGCATGGATTTGGGGACTTCAACTCCCAGAATTCCTCAGCCAACGTGGATTTGGGGACTTCAACTCCCAGAATTCCTCAGCCAGCATGGATTTGGAGAATTCAGCTCCTAGAATTCCACAGCCAACGTGGATTTGGGGACTTCAACTCCCAGAATTCCTCAGCCAACGTGGATTTGGGGACTTCAACTCCCAGAATTCCTCAGCCAGCATGGATTTGGAGAATTCAGCTCCTAGAATTCCACAGCCAACGTGGATTTGGGGACTTCAACTCCCAGAATTCCTCAGCCAACGTGGATTTGGGGACTTCAACTCCCAGAATTCCTCAGCCAGCATGGATTTGGAGAATTCAGCTCCTAGAATTCCTCAGCCAACGTAGATTTGGGGACTTCAACTCCCAGAATTTCTCAGCCAACGTGGATTTGGGGACTTCAACTCCCAGAATTCCTCAGCCAGCATGGATTTGGAGAATTCAGCTCCTAGAATTCCTCAGCCAACATGGATTTGAGGACTTCAACTCCCAGAATTCCTCAGCCAACGTGGATTTGGGGACTTCAACTCCCAGAATTCCTCAGCCAGCATGGATTTGGAGAATTCAGCTCCTAGAATTCCACAGCCAACGTGGATTTGGGGACTTCAACTCCCAGAATTCCTCAGCCAACATGGATTTGAGGACTTCAACTCCCAGAATTCCTCAGCCAGCATGGATTTGGAGAATTCAGCTCCTAGAATTCCTCAGCCAACGTGGATTTGGGGACTTCAACTCCCAGAATTCCTCAGCCAACGTGGATTTGGGGACTTCAACTCCCAGAATTCCTCAGCCAACGTGGATTTGGGGACTTCAACTCCCAGAATTCCTCAGCCAACGTGGATTTGGGGGCTTCAACTCCCAGAATTCCTCAGCCAACGTGGATTTGGGGACTTCAACTCCCAGAATTCCTCAGCCAACGTGAATTTGGGGACTTCAACTCCCAGAATTCCTCAACCTTTTTCCAAGCTAAATCTGAATATATTCAGCCGCCCAAGACCTGAAATGGTGCCCTGGGAGGATGAATGAGGACCTGGATTTCCATTTTGTTTTAAGGTTTTATGATGTTTTTATGGTTTTTTTGCAGCTGTGGCCTCCCAGAGCTGTGCTTAAAGAAGGTGGCCATAGATGTCTTTTAAATGGGATGTTCACGCTTGGGAAGGCTAGAGATTGCATTTAAATATTTATTTTCCCAAAAGAGGGTTTTTTAGTAGATACTGTATTGGAGAAACCATTATCAGAGTATAAAAAGGTGTTTTTTTTAAAAAAAAGCAATCAACCCTCTGAATTTTTGGGAGCAACAGTGCCCTCTCTTGGGACTTTTATTTTAAATTTTCCCAATCCAGTTTAATTCTCACTTGTCCTTCAGAGAGTCCTTGGCTTCCAACAGTTCATTTAGTGACCAAAGTGACGTCACTGGAAAAAAACTTGACTTACAACCGTGTTTCACACTTACAACCCATTGCAGCAGCATCCCCCACGGTTGCGTGAACAAAATTCCCATTGCTTGGCAAACCGGTCCATACTTATGACGGGCGCAGAGTCACATGATCCCCTTTTGCAACCGTCTGACAACTTAACTGCAGTGACTCACTTAACAACCCGTGGCAAGGAAGGTCGTAAAACAGAGCAGAATTCACTTCACAAATGTTTCACTTGGCAACAGAAACATTGGGACTCAATTGTGGTTGTAAGTCAAGGAGCAGCTGAACTGACCTTGCTTAATTTTTTTCAGCCCCCTCCTCCGAATTGAAAGGTGGGGAGGTGCTTCCATTTGTGGGGTTATGGACCATTGTGGACTAGGCTCCGCCCACTGCTGCCATTTGTCTTCTTCCGGTCACCCTGCCATCTTCCAGAACCAGATGCCAAGAGCCCTAACAGTCCCCCAGAGGCCTCTGAGACTGGTTTCCCCCCTTCCTCCATAATCTCACGCCCCCCACACCCCAAAGAGGAGGTTAGAGATAGGAGATGATTTTTGTAGTTCAGGGATGAAATGGTGCTCTCTGAGCTTGGGGGTTTTCTTGCAGACGTTTCGTGACCCAACTAGGGAACATCGTCAGTACTAGCAGGGAGTGGGGTTTGCAGAGAGAAAAGAAGGAAAGGGAGGAAGGGAAGGAAGGGAGGAAGGAAGGAAAGAAGGAAGGAAAGAAGGAAGGAAAGAAGGAAGGAATAAGAAGGAAGAAAGAAAGAAAGAAAGAAAGAAAGAAAGAAAGAAAGAAAGAAAGAAAGAAAGAAAGAAAGAAAGAAAGAAAGAAAGAAAGAAAGAAAGAGGAAGGAAGGAAGGAAGGAAGGAAGGAAGGAAGGAAGGAATAAAAAGGAAGAAAGAAAGAAAGAAAGAAAGAAAGAAAGAAAGAAAGAAAGAAAGAAAGAAAGAAAGAAAGAAAGAGGAAGGAAGGAAGGAAGGAAGAAAGAAAGAAAGAAAGAACGAAAGAAGGAAAGAAAGAAAGAAAGAAAGAAAGAAAGAAAGAAAGAAAGAGGGAGGGGGAGGGAGGGAGGGAGGGAGGAAGAAGAAAAAAGAAAGAAAAGGGAAGGAAGGAGGAAGAAAGGAAGAAAGAAAGAAAAGGAAGGAAGAATAAAAGGGAGGAAGGGAGGACAAACTGGGGGATCCTTGGGGCTCTCTGAGCTGGGTGATTTTGCTGCAGACATTTCATGACCCAACTAGGTAACACCATCAGTGCTAAAAGAGAGGAGGAGGAGGAGGAGATGGAGGAGCAGGACTGTGGGCTCCTTGGGGCTCTCTGAGCTGGGTTGTTTTCTTGCAGACATTTCATGACCCAACTAGGTAACATCATCAGTGCTAGAAGGGAGGAGGAGGAGATGATGGAGGAGCAGGACTATGGGGTCCTTGGTGCACTCTGAGCTTGGTGGTTGTGTTGCAGACATTTCATGACCTAACTAGGTAATCTCATCAGTGCCAGAAGAGAGTAGGGTTTGTGGAGAGGAGGAGGAAGAGGGGAAAGAGGAAGGAGGAGGAGGAGATGATGATGGAGGAGCAGGACTGTAGGGTCCTTGGTGCTCTCTGAGCTGGGTTGTTTTCTTGCAGACGTTTCATAACCCAACTAGGGAACCTCATCAGTGCTAATAGGTGTGGGATTTGCTCTCAGTTTGTGTATAAATGGCTTTGCCACTTTTGGGTTTCCCCTTCCATAGGTTCTTGATTAGGGAACTACTTAATTAGGGAAGTATCTAGTTAGGGGAACTTTGAGCTGTGAAGTCTTTGGTGCTCTCTGGGCTGTTTCCATTTCATTAGCAAACTAGGTAATACCATCAGTGACCATGGTTACTCCCCCACTTCCAGCCCTGATGATGTTACCTAATTTGGATGATGAAATGTCTGCAAGGAAACAACCAAACTCAGAAGGAGCAAGGACCTCTCACCACCACCTCCTCCTCCTCCTCCTCCCTGCAAATACCATTCCTTTCTAGCACTGATGATGTTACCTGGTTTGCCAATGAAATGTCTGCAAGAAATACAGCCAAGTTCAGAGAGCACCATGGACCCCATAGGTCTTCTTCTTCTTCCTTCCTCCTCCTTCCTCTTTTTCCTCCTCCTCTCCTTCTCCTCCTCCTTCTCCCTCCTTCCTCCTCCTCTTCTCCTCCTCCCCCCCTCACTCTTCTACCACTGATATTATCTAGTTGAGTAATGAAATGTATGCTAGAAAACCACCAAGCTCATGGAGCACCCAGGACCGCAAGGTTAAAGGTAGCATGAGAATTGTCCAATTTTGTTGGATCCAGACTGGAGTGAGTGATCCAGGATCCCTTGAAGGATTTCTGGTGTCCTTGTCCCTCAAAGAGGCACAGAGTCCATCCTGGATCCGTTTTCTGGTCTTCTCATTGGCTGCTTTGGGGCAAAGGTCCAACCCACAAGATTGCAGGGGTCTGCACCCTCTTTTGGGGGATCCACTGGCTGAAAAAACCTCCCAGGTAACACCACAAGATGTCACTTTTGTCATCTTGAGAGGTTCTGTCTGTCCCATGTACCTGCATGTCCTTTATTTATTTCGTTTTATTTATTTTTTCTGTATTCTGTACAGTGGTGGATTTGTAAGCTGTACAGATGAGATACAAAACATCAATGCAAAGTATTTATTATTGGTTCATCAGGTATCTTCATGACTCTCATTTGTGACAAAGTTGTTCTTTATGTCCAATTCCTTTGCATATCTGATTGGTAGGTGAAAGATGGTTATCTCCTAACCAATCTTGTAGCGACAGAAAGCAGCTGCCATGAGTTAGGGAATTCAGGCAAAAGTGAGGAAAACTTCCCCAACCCATTGAGGGTCAATTTAGTGGCCAATCAGGATTACAGATGTGGCCACATGACATGAACTACATTTCCCAGGATACCTTTAACTACATTTGCCATTCCCTTAAGGGGACAGTTCATAATTCCTAAGTAACTATCCAATTCCCATACGTTGGCTGGATAGCATTTTATTTATTTGCTTATTTTATTTATTTATTGTATTTATTTTTTATGGTATTTTTTTATTTTATTTATTTATTTTTATTGTATTTATTTTTTATTTATGTTTTATTTATTTATTGTATTTATTTGTTTACTGCATTTATTTACAAGCCACGCCCACCAAGCCACGTCAACAAAACCAGTAGTAAAAAATTTTGAATCCCACCACAGGTCTGGTCCCCTCTATGACAAGCAGGTGCCCAAGAGAATGGCCAGGAAAGTCCTCAAGCATGGAGAGGAAGATCAAGCCATCAGTGGTCTCGCCTGGGCCACTTAATCCTCCTCCTCCCTGCAGAGGTCAGTGGTCCAGTTGGCTTCATCATCACAAGGAAGCGATCTCTCCGTCACAAATGGACTGATGGAAAAGTTGTCCAGAATTGGACCATGATGCCTCTGCGCTCAGCTGAACATTAGAACTAGATCTTATCTGCACAAAACGTAGAGTTTGGAACTGATTCTCTTCTCCCTATATACCAATGACTGCATTTCAAAGGATCCCTCTGTTAAAAATACTGAAGTTTGCAGATGACACAACAGTCAATGGTCTCATTTGAGACAACGATGAATCTGCATACAGACAGGAGATTATACAACTTGCCTTGTGGTGCAACTGGAACAATCTGGAGCTGATCACACTCAAAATCGTAGAAATGGTGGTAGATTTTAGAAGGAACCCTCCCATACTACCACCTCTTACAATAATAGATAGCACAGTATCAACAGTAGAGAGCTTCAAATTTCTAGGTTCTACTATATCACATGACCTAAAATGGACACCTAACATCAAAAACATCATCAAAAAAGCACAACAAAGAATGTTCTTTCTGCGCCAACTCAGAAAGCTCAAACTGCCCAAGGAGCTGCTGATCCAGTTCTACAGAGGAAGGATGGAGTCTGTCATCTGCACCTCTATAACTGTCTGGTTTGGTTTTGCAACCCAACAGGACAGACACAGACTTCAGAGGATAATTAGGAGTGCAGAAAAAACAATGGCTACCAACCTGCCTTCCATGGAGGACCTGTATCCTGCACGAGTCAAAAAGAGGGCTGTGAAAATATCTACAGACCCCTCACATCCTGGACATAAACTGTTTCAACTTCTTCCCTCAAAACGATGCTATAGAGCACTGCACACCAGAACAACTAGGCACAAGGGGAGTTTTTTCCCGAAAGCCATCACTCTGCTAAACAAATAATTCCCTCAACACTGTTCAACTATTACAAAGTCTGCACTACTATTACTGTTAACCTTGTCATCACTCCTTATCACCCATCCACTCCCACTTGTGACTGTAGGACTGTAACTTTGTCGCTTGTACCCTTACGATTTATATTGACTGTTTCCTAGTATGATTTGATTGCTTATTGTTCCCTATGACTATCATTAAGTGTTGTACATTATGATTCTTGACTCTTGAGGAATGAATCTTTTCCTTTATGTGCACTGAGAGCATTTGCACCAAGACAAATTCCTTGTGTGTCCAATCACGCTTGGCCAATGAAGAATTCTATTCTATTATGTTCCTCTATTTTTAGAGGGGACAGTGTTTTCTTTGTCATGCAGCCATTTCCGTGTTTCTCAACTTTGACAAATGTAAGACAAGCAGACTTCAGCTTCCAGAATTCATGCGCTGGCTGGGGAATTCTGGGAGTTGAAGTCTGCTCGTCTTCCACTCACCCAGGTTGAGAAATGCTGAGCTGGTAACCCTAAATATCTATGGAGATTCTCAGGTCGTGGGTGTCCCGAAGGTGTTTTTTTTTTTTCAAGAGGCAACTGGACGTTTCTTGTTTGTTTTTTCTTGGAAGACATTTCGCTTCTCATCCAAGAACCTTCTTCAGATGATGAAGAACTGAAGAAGCTTCTTGGATGAGAAGTGAAACGTCTTCAGAGCAAAACCAGAGAGTCCAGTTGCCTCTTGGAAAAAGCACCTTTGGGACAATCAGGACCTGAGGACGGAGAATCTCCATAGATTGAGCAAATAAATTATCTGAGGAAAAGAAGGGAGGTGTGGGAGAGAAAGAGTTGAAGGGAGCCCCTATTTACAACTTCTCCATAACCCTCCCATGGAATCCTCTTGTATTCAGGATCAGTGCTGATAAAGGACTGTTTTCCCCTCATGGAAGACCCGGAGAAGCTGTGGCCAAGGCAACATGGACTTCCTGGGACCTCTATCCAAAGCATCTTGCCTCCCGTTTGAGGAGGAAAGGAAGGGAGCCAAAGCAGACAGTGTATGTAATAAAAGATATTTATTACATTTATATGCCGCCCTTCTCACTGATCGGGGGGACAGTGATGGTCAGGATAAAGGGGTACCAGGGAAATAGAGGGGCTTCTAGTTCAGCCATGTTGGGCAGGATGACCGAAAGGACAGAGGTGTTGGGGGAGATGGGTGGGGGGTGGAAGGAGTTGAAACGGGAAGATTGCACAGCGTGGGAAAATGTGGCTGGGGGGGGGGGAGGGAAACGTGACAGCTGTCATAAATGCACCTAAATTACAATCACGGGGTTGAGAGGAGGATGCAACCACAGTTTTTTTTCAACACCATCGTAAGGCTCATAATCTGAGGACTACCTGGTCCTAATCATAGAAAAAGTTAGAAACGAGATGAAGGCCATCACAGTTTGCCTTCAGAGGTTGTGAGAACTCCATCAAAGGAGGTGTTTAAGGAAAAAATGGAGAGCTCTCCAAACTTGGATGTGGAGACTCTAGAAAGAGTGCAGAGAAGAAATACCAGGATGATGAGGGGACTGAAGGCTCAAACTATGATGACTGGTTGCAGGACCTGGGTATGTCTAGTTTAGTGAAGAGAAGGACCAGGGGAGACAGGATATCAGCCTTCCAATAGTTGAGGGGCTGCCCCAGAGAGGAGGAAGGGGTCAAGCTATTTTCTAAAGCCCCCAAAGGCCAGACAAGGAATAATGTATGGAAACTGATCAAGGAGAGATTCAATCTGGAAATAGGGAGACGGTGGGAACAATCAACCCATGGAACAGAAGTTGCCTTCGGAAGTTGTGGGAGCTTCATCCCTGGAGGCTTTCAAGAAGAGAACGGACTGCCGTCTCTCAGAAATGGTGTAGGATCTCCTGCTTGGGAAGGGGGTTGGACCAGATGACTTACAGGGTCCCTTCCAACTCTGATTATCTGTGATCTGTTATCTATCTCTTTGGCAACTTTAAGACTTGTGGACTTCAACTCCCAGAATTCTCCCGCCAACGTAGCTGGATGGAGAATTCTGGGAGTTGAAAACCACAAGTCTTAAAGTTGCCATGTTTGGGGACCCCTGGTGTAGGGTAAGGCTGTCCAACCTTGGGAACTTTTAAGACTTCTGGGCTTCAACTCCCAGAATTCCCCAGCCAGCTTGGCACAGACTTTATATCATTCTAGACCAACAGCTGTCAAGTCTCTTCTTCAAAACCTCCCAGGAAGGAGCACCTACAACTTGTTGGAACTGCAGTTGCAATGCTGTGCGGTCAGGTGGTGGTTCACTTAAGGACAGCTTCTCTTAGCAATGGAAAGCCTGGGCCAGATTAGGGTTATAACCTGAGGACTACTGAGAATATAGTCAGGTTCTCTGCGGGGAGGAGGGAAGTGGTGTAAGATCTGGCATCTCCCACCGTAGTTTTTCTGAGATGATGGAAGTACCTAAAAGGAGGAGCAGAGTAATTTTAACACTGATGTTTTTATTTATCTATTTTAGGTTGGCCTGATTCTTAAGTGGATCACAATACAATTAAAGAACCACAAAAAACAATGCAAAAACCAGTAGAAATAGAAAGGTATAGCAACCAGGCATAATCTAACCCAAGGATGTCCAATCTTGGCTATTTGAAGACCCGTGGATGTCAACTCTCAGAATTCCTGAGCTAACATGACTGGAAGAGCAATTCTGGGAGCTGAAGTCCACAAGTCTCAAAGTGGCCACAGTTGGACACGCCTCGTATAGGGACTCCTTCTTGAGCAGGGGTTGGACTAGAAGACCTCCAAGATCCCTTCCAGCTCTGTTTATTCTTTTCTGTTCTACTCTTTCTATATTCTAAGGAACTTCAAACTTGGTAAGTTTAAGACTCGTGGACTTCAACTCCCAGAATTCCTGAGCTGAGAGTTTGGAGACCTCTGACCTAGAACTTTCTTGCATTAGCTAAAGCAGGGGTCTCCAACCTTGGCCACTTGAAGCCTGGTGGACTTCAACTCCCAGAATTCCTGAGCTAACATGACTGGAGGAGGAATTCTGGGAGTTGAAGTCCACAGGTCTTCAAGTGGCCAAGATTGGCTACTCCAGATTTACCCTATCATCCCCACGATCAGGAAACCGGGTCTAACCCATATCCAGAACTCCAGACTTGGATACAAAGTTTTCCAGGCCTTATGAAGGGCCAAGAGAGAGGCGGCAAATCTAATCTCAGTGGGACTTTGGGGCTCCTGCCAGCTGACCCTCCCTAGTTGATGGTACCCAAAGAAGATCCTTCCTGCCAAATTGGGCAAGGCAGGTAGAATCAACTGGGCAAAGAGACGGTCCCTTGAGCAACCTTAGTCCTAAGCCATGAAGGGCTATAAAGGTGAAAACCAGCACCTTGAATTGCACCCAGAAGCCAACACACTCACAAAGCAGAGTTGTCAAGGATCTGGCACTTTTGCGTTTTGCACCAGTTTGAAGCTTCCAATTAATGCATTTCTTCCCTGGATGTTGAAGCTCTGCAGGAAGGATGTGGAGGAGCAAAGCACTCATCCTCATCTGGTCCTTTTTTTGAACCTTCAACCTCAAGCAAGCAGCCCAAAGAGGAGGGCCCAGCCCTCCTCCTGGTGCCCTCTGGCTTTCTTGGGGTGTGTGTATGTGCTCAGAACCTGGTCCAGCAGGTTCTTCTCCCCCTCTCGTTTGTTATGGGAGATGCCATCTCTTGAAAAGGAGGACTTGGTTCTCCCAAAGGGCGAACCACGTTTCCTTGGAGACGTGTTTCGTTTCTCATCCAAGAAGCTTCTTTGGATCTCTGGGTACCATCAACTAGGGAGGGTCAGCTGGCAGAGCCCTTGCCAACATCCCTTCCCCTGAGATCGCCCTCTCCCTGTTGGCCTTTGGTAAAGCTTGGAAAACTTGACTTTGGGCCCGAGCCTGGAGTCCTGGCCATGGGTGGAGACCAGTTTCCTGGTCTTGTGGATGACAGGTTAAACCAGGGGTGTCCAACCTTGGCAACTTTTGAGATCTGGTGGGCTTCAACTCCCGGAATTCAGTCCTCAGAACTGAAGAAGCTTCTTCGATGAGAAGTGAAATGTTTTCAAGGAAGAAAACCAAGGAGTTGCCTTTTGGAAAAACACTTTTGGGACAACCATGACCTGGATGGTGGAGAGTAGATGATAAGATGGTTCCTGACGGGTGGTCCAAAGGACAGAGGGTTGCTGTTCTCCTGAAGAGGTAGAGCAGGAACATCTGGATGGGTTTCTCCTGGTTGGGCTCTTATGTAACTATTGGGTTGTCCTAGTTGGGTTGTTATGTGACTGTTGGGTTGTCCTATGGCAGGGGTCCCCAAACATGGCAAGTTTAAGACCGGTGGACTTCAACTCCCAGAATTCCTGAGCAAACATAACTGGAAGAGGAATTCTGGGAGTGGAATTCCACAACTCTTCCAGCTGTCAAAGTTTGAAGACCCCTGTTCTAGATCAAGGGCGGCCAACCTTTGAGGCTTGTGGACTTCAACTCCCAAAATTCCTGAGCTAACATGACCAGAAGAGGAATTCTGGGAATTGAAGTCCATAGTTCTTAAAGTGGCCAAGGTTGGAGACCTCTGATCTAGAACTTTCTTGGATTAGCTTGAGCTAATCTAAGAAAGACTTGTGGACTTTAAGACTTGTGGATTTGAACTCCTAGAATTCCTCCTCCAGTCATGTTAGCTCAGGAATTCTGGGAGTTGAAGTCCACCAGGCTTCAAGTGGCCAAGGTTGGAGACCCCTGAGCCACAGGCCTCTTTATATTCTAAGCCAAGGCTCCCCAAACTTGGCAAGTTTAAGACTTGTGGACTTCAACTCCCAGAATTCCTGAGCTAACATGACTGGAGGAGGAATTCTGGGAGTTGAAGTCCACAAGTCTTAAAGTTGCCAAGATTGGAGAGCCCTGTCCTATGGAGTTGAAAGGCAGATAAGAAGATGGGGTGGTCGTTGCTGGCCAAATAGCCTGGCTATTATGTCTGACCATCTACCCAAAGGCTGCCCTCAGGAGGGGTCGTAGTGGGTCACGACTGAGCTCTGGGGGGAAGGGCTTCTCTGGGGAAAGGCCGGGTGGACGATGTCCATGGGATGGCTCATCCAGACGTCAAAGACGGTCTTGTTGGGAGGCATGGCTTCTTCCAGGCTCAAGTCCACTTTGGAGGAGGAGCCTGGGTTCAGAGAGGACCGGGGCATCAGCTCCCAGTAGGCTCGGTGTGGGAAAGGCATGGGGCCATAAGGGGGGAAGGCTGGGTTGGTGGGGAAGGACAGCCCGTGGCTTTGGGGTGCCGCCACCACCACATTGGGAGCCAGACAGGGGGTGTAGGAAGTGGGGAGCTGCTCCCAGAACGGGGCGGCAGGGGGCGGAGTGCCCTCCCTGGAGTCAGAATCGCTGGTCTCAGGGGGCGGCTGGAGGATTCTGGGGCGCTTGGCCAAAATTGAGGCACCGGCCGCCATTTTGGGCTCCTCGTTGGGAGACAGGGGTCTGAGGGAGGCAGGGCTGCTGGAGGAGGAGAGGGAGCGGAGCATGGGCAGAGGGCCCGGGGCCCGCCAGGGGAGGAAGGGGGCGCCCGAGGAGACCCGGAAGATGGGGACGGTGCCCCAGACTTTGGAGGCCGCTGTGGGGCTCTCGGCCCTCACTTTCCCCGAGAGACCCACACCCTGGAAGTCATGGAGCAAGGCATCGATGCTGAAGGGGCTGCTCTGGCGGCCCCCTTCGCTGCTTGGGAACCCACTCGCCTCCGGGGCGGCCCCGTTGAGGGGAGGCTGGGGGGCTTGGAAAGCCCAGCCGTGGTAGACGAAGGGAGCCAGGTCCACCGTGAAGGTTCTCTCCTCTTGGCGGGAGACGGCCGTGTTCTGCAGCTTCAGGGCTTCCGGGGGGATGAGGTCCACGTCGACGGTCCAGAAGTTTCCTTTGGCCTTGGGCTTGGCGGGGTCTTTCAAGATCTGCAAGAGGTGAAGGGGAAGAGGAAGGCTGGGATGACCCAAAGGGCCGTGGCACAAAGGTAACACAGTCCAATAAGCAAGGAGAGTCCCTTTATTATCTCCAACTTTGCCCCCAATGTCCAGGTTACCTTCAGCTGGAGAAAAAACTCTCCCAGGAACAGCCTTTAAGTGGAGGAAATTAAGTCCAAAACATGAGCAACACAAACTGTAACTTAAAGTCCAGACAAGCCAAACTGAAGTAATTAGCTTGGCAGGGCAGGAGCAGGAATTTCAGACTTGGAAGCAAACACTGTTGAGAAGATGCCAGGAACCCAGATAAGTCTCGACGATAACAGATAATTCACAATTTGCTCCCAACAACTTGCTGTGCACAACTTCCCTTTTTAAACACTGTGCTCCCAGCTGCAGCTAATGAAGGGAATCAGGGCCCTTTCCTCCCCCCTTAAGCCATCAACTCACATTGCTCCCTTCTCTGTTCCTCCCTGTGTGTCCTAGGGTGAAGAGGGAGTGGGCCTGGGTCTTCCTCTGAACTCCCTCTCCCTTGTTCTATCTCTTCCCTGCTCTGCCCAGCCAGACTTGCCCTTCCTCAGTTTCCTCCACAACCAATGGAACCCCACTCCACTCCCTGTCAGCTGCTGGAAGGGAGGAGAAAGAGAAGGAAGAGAAAGAGGAGGAGGAAAGAGAGGAGGAGAAAGAGAAGGAGGACTGTGGGGTCCTTGATGCTCTCTGAGCTTGGAAGTTTCCTTGGAGATATTTCATGATCTAACTGCATAACACCCTCAGTGCTAGAAGAGAGGGGGGTTGCAAAAAAGAGGAGGAAGGGGACTGGGGGGGGACTGGGGAGTCCTTCGTGCTCTCTGAGGAACTTGGTGGTTTTCTTGTAGATGTTTCATGACTCAACGAGGTAACTTCATCAGTGCCTGAAAGGTGTTGGGTTTGCAGAGAGGAGGGGGAGGAGGAAGGAAGGAAGGAAGGAAGGAAGGAAGGAAGGAAGGAAGGAAGGAAGGAAGGAAGGAAGGAAGGACTATGGAGTCCTTCATGCTCTCTGACGAACTTGGTTGCTTTCTTGCAGATGTTTCATGACCCAATGAGGTAACTTCATCAGTGCCAGAAGGGTGTTGGGTTTGCAGAGAGGAGGGGGAGGAGGAAGGAAGGAAGGAAGGAAGGAAGGAAGGAAGGAAGGAAGGAAGGAAGGAAGGAAGGAAGGAAGGAAGGAAGGAAGGAAGGACTATGGAGTCCTTCATGCTCTCTGACGAACTTGGTTGCTTTCTTGCAGATGTTTCATGACCCAATGAGGTAACTTCATCAGTGCCAGAAGGGTGTTGGGTTTGCAGAGAGGAGGGGGAGGAGGAAGGAAGGAAGGAAGGAAGGAAGGAAGGAAGGAAGGAAGGAAGGAAGGAAGGAAGGAAGGAAGGCAGGCAGGCAGGCAGGCAGGCAGGAAGGAAGGAAGGAAGGAAGGAAGGAAGGAAGGAAGGAAGGAAGGAAGGAAGGAAGGAAGGATGGATGGAAGGAAAGACTATGGAGTCCTTCATGCTCTCTGAGGAACTTGGTTGCTTTCTTGCAGATGTTTCATGACCCAATGAGATAACTTCATCAGTGCCAGAAGGGTGTTGGGTTTGCAGAGAGGAGGAGGAGGAGAAGAGGAAGGACTATAGGGTCCTTCATGCTCTCTGAGCTTGGTTGTTTTCTTGCAGACCTTTCATGACCCAACTAGGGAACATCATCAATGTGAGAAGGTGCAAACCCCTTCCCTTCTAGCACTGATGATGTTACCTAGTTGGGTCATGAAACATCTGCAAGAAAACTACCCAGCTCAGAGAGCACCAGGGACCCCTCAGTCTTCTTCCTCCTCCTCCTCCTCTTCCCATTGATGATGTTCCCTAGTTAGGTCATGAAACGTCTGTAAGAAAACTACCCAGCTCAGAGAGCACCATGGACCGCTCAGTCTTCTTCTTCCTCCTCCTCCTCCTCCTCCTCCTCCTCCCATTGATGATGTTCCCTAGTTAGGACATGAAACGTCTGCAAGAAAACTACCCAGCTCAGGGAGCACCAGGGACCCCTCGTTTCAACCCTGAGCAACAACTATTCGCTTCTAGAGATGTTCCACTGGGTTGCGTTGTGTGGAGTCGATTCCTGGTCTTCTTCCCCTTGACAACCCAGCTCGGTCCCATCCTGTACCTGCTCTCCAGCTCAGCTCTGTTGCTGACCCAGGCCCGTCTCTTGGAGGGTCCGGTTTCTGATAGTCCGGGGTCCCCGGGAAGGGTCTCAAGGCCTGGGCCTGGGAAGAGAGCATGCCATCAAAGGGGGACTCTTCCAAGAAAGCTACTCGGTGGGCATCCAGGAGCCATTGATGGGCCCTGCCTGGAAGCGGGGGAGGCGTATTCCCCCACAGAATGAATTAGGGGAAGGGGCAGCCCCATCCAGGTCCTCTCACCTTCTGGAAGCAGTCATTGGCCGAGAGGTTGTGCCTGATGGAGTCTTTCCAGCCCTGGTAGCCTTCCTTGAAGAAGGGGAAGAGGTTGCTGATCTCCTTGATGATCTGAAAGGCAGGAGGAGGACAGGTGGGCACAGGTGGGCTGCAGACTGGCCAGGAGGGGGTAGGGGGGCTTCGGAGGTTCCAGTCGGGTTAGGGTTGGGAGTTGAGCCAACTTTCCCCCTGTGGGGAAGGTCCATTCCCCAGCAGCTAGCTGGGCTTTTGCTCAAAAAGAGCATTTTGGGTTGTTTGTTTGTTTTCCCCAAATAATTTATTTGATATCCCGCCTTTATTGTTTTTATACATCACTTAAGGCAGTGAAATAATCCCCCTTCCTCCTACATCCCCCACAACAACCCTGTGAGGTGGGTTTGGCTGAGGCATAGAGAGGGGGAGAGATGGAAGGACTGGCCCCCAAATGCCCAGCCGGCTTTCGTGGCTAAGGCAAAACTACAACTCCCAGCCTCCTGGTGATTGGCCCAAAGTCACCCAGAGGGCCTCCATGGCTAAGGCGGGACTAGAACTCCCAGCCTCCTGGTGATTGGCCCAAAGTCACCCAGCTGGCTTTGATGCCTAAGGCGGGACTAGAACTCCCCATCTCCTAGTGATTGGTCCAAAGTCATCCAGAGGGCCTTCATGGCTAAGGCGGGACTAGAACTCCCCATCTCCTAGTGATTGGTCCAAAGTCACCCAGAGGGCCTCCATGGCTAAGGCGGGACTAGAACTCCCAGCCTCCTGGTGATTGGCCCAAAGTCACCCAGCTGGCTTTGATGCCTAAGACAGGACTAGAACTCCCCATCTCCTAGTGATTGGTCCAAAGTCACCCCAGAGGGCCTCCATGGCTAAGGCGGGACTAGAACTCCCAGCCTCCTGGTGATTGGCCCAAAGTCACCCAGCTGGCTTTGATGCCTAAGACAGGACTAGAACTCCCCATCTCCTAGTGATTGGTCCAAAGTCACCCCAGAGGGCCTCCATGGCTAAGGCGGGACTAGAACTCCCAGCCTCCTGGTTTCCAGCCTGATGCCTCAATCACTAAAGCAAACTGGCTTTTCCATTCTCTCGCCTGCAACGTTTCTGGGGCTGCAAACATCGGGACTCTTTTGACCTGGAAGGCTAAAATTGGTTGGGAAGGACAGTTCTCTATGTCTTCCCAAAGCTGTGGTTAAGTTGCGGCTTAGCTGTGGTTTGTTGAAGAAGTGACAAATTATGGCTTATTTCCAGAACAGAGCAAGTAATAAACCACGGTTTGTTTCACGTTTGCATCTAAAGCATGGGTCCCCCGACCCTCGGTCTGTGGCTCGGCCCATTGGGGGACCCTCTCTTCCCCCCATACCACCCCAACAGCCCGTCCACAGAGCTGGATAGGTTGGGGAGCGTTAATCTAAGGTGGGTGTCTCCAAACCTGGCCACTTTTAAGACTTGTGGGAGTTGGAAGTCCATCCATGAGGAATTCTGGGAACTGAAGTCCACCCCTCTTAACTTTCCCAAGATCCAGCAAAGCTGAAAGGGGAATTCTGGGAGTTGAAATCCTCCTGGCTTAAAGTTGCCAAGGTTGGAGACCCCTGCCCTAGATACTCTGGATTTCCAATCCCATCCTTCTTCAGTTGGAGCAGAGGTCCCCAAACTTGTCCACTTTTGAAGCCTTGTGGACTTCAACTCCCAAGATTCCTCAGCCAACCTTGGCCATTTTAAGCCTTGTGGCCTCCAACTCCCAGAATTCCTCCTCAGGAATTCTGGGAGTTGAAGTCCACAAGCCTTAAAGTAGCCAGATTTGGGGACCCTGATCTAGAGAATATCCTGGCTTGAGGCC
The DNA here is from genome assembly GCA_023653725.1 of Bungarus multicinctus. Lineage (NCBI taxonomy): Eukaryota > Metazoa > Chordata > Lepidosauria > Squamata > Elapidae > Bungarus > Bungarus multicinctus. The sequence continues at coordinate 97,178,235 of CM042846.1, forward strand.
TCTGATCTCAGAGCAAACTCTGGAAGAGATAGGGCGGGGCGGGGATGGGACTTCCGCCATTGTCCCCCGAAAGAGGGCAAACGCTTGCCCACTCTTGCCATCCCAGCAGTTGTTAAATAAGTCACATGGTTGTTAAATGAAGCTGGCTTCCCCACGGACTTTGCTGCGTCCGAAGGTCACCAAAATTGGTCATGTGACCCTGGGACACTGCGACCATCGTAACTGTGAGTCCATTTGCCAAGCATCTGGATTTTGATCAGGTGACCATTGGGGAGGCTGCAACGGCCATAAGGGTGGGAAAAAATGGTCAAAAGTCGCTTTTTTCAGTGCTGTTGTAACTTTGAAACGGTCGCTGAATGGACCGTTGTAGGGTCGAGGGCCATCTGTTGGTGAGACCAAAGCTGAGAAGGCCAAAATACTAAAGGGAGGAGGAGGGAGAGGGAATTCGATCCTGACCTTGTATTCCAGCTGGGATTTCCCTGGCTGAACCTTCCTGGAGGGAGGAAGATTCAAGGGCAGGTGAGAGTCTTGGTGATTGGTTGCTGATTTCATTGATACTTCTTTTACTAATTTGATATTAATTTGATATTTATCTATTTATCTCTCTCTCTTTCTCTCTATTTATCTCTATTTATTTCTCTCTATTTCTATTTTCTCTCTATTTATCTTTCTCTCTCTCTCTTTATCTCTCTTTATATCTTTCTCTCTTTATATCTATCTATTTATCTCTCTCTATTTATCTATCTCTCTCTATATATATATCTTTAACTTTATATCTATCTATCTCTCTTTATATCTATCTCTTTTTTATATATACATACATATATATATTTATTTAACTCTATCAATCGATTTATCTCTCTTTATATCTATCTATCTTTCTCATTCTTTCTCTCTCTCTGTCTGTCTGTCTGTCTCTCTCTCTCTCTCTCTCTCTCTCTGTGTCTGTGTGTGTATATTTGTTTTCATAGATTTTCACGGGTACAGGTATGCAGGTCTTGGCGTGTTTGGGTCTTTTCCCATGTAAGATTGAGAGTATCTTGGCCAAGATACTCTCAGTCTTACACAGGAAAAGACCGAACACGCCAAGACCTGCACAACTCTGTCTATCTATCTATCTATCTATCTATCTATCTATCTATCTATCTATCTATCTATCTATCTATCATCTATCTATCTATCTACCGGTATCTCTCTCTTTCTCTCTCTCTCTCCCTCCCTCCCTCTTTATCCATTTATTTGATATGGTGCCCAGAGTTGCTCATTTGCAAGATTGGGGGGGGGGGGGCGCTATAAATTTAATTTTAAATTTTTTTTTAAAAAAAGAAAGGTGGTCAGATGTCCTTGAAGTTGGAATTATTTTTAATTCTGGGGTGGGGTGGGGGGGAGGGACCTCTTGGGATCAGGGAATGGGGTGGGGGCTGCAAACATCCCTGTCTGGAGAGGCTCCCCCTCCCCCTCACTTGGGATCCTGCCTGGATCATCAAAGCAAACTTCGCTTAGCACCTTTTGCAGATCTTCCTCGGACTCTTTTGCATTTTGGGGGGGAGGGAAACTGAGGTTGAATTGGCAGACAGGCCAAATATTGCCCCTCCAAAACCCTGGTCTGAGTCAGCTCTGTTGACCCTTAGGCCATCTCTCCCACCCCACCCTGTATGTGTGTGTATGTGTGTGTGTGTAATACAACTTCAGCCACAGAGTGGTCAATGTCTGGAATCCTCTACCTGACTCTGTGGTTTCTTCCCCAAACCCCAAAAACTTTAACCTTAGACTGTCTACTATTAACCTCACCCCTTTCCTAAGAGGTCTGTAGGGAGCGTGCATAAGCGCACCAACGTGCCTACTGTCCCTATCCTATTGTTTCTTTTTTATTTTTCTTATATATATCCATGTATTCATAACTATGTTTTACTTATACCTTTTATCTTACAATTGCTTGACAAAATATACATCATCATCATCATTATTATTATTATTATTATTATTATTATTATTATTATTATTATTATTTACATTTATATACCGCCCCCTCTCCCAATGGGACTCAGGGCGGTGTACAGCCAGACTAAAAAACATAACAACAGTTCAACAATTAAAAACAATTAAAAGAATTATATCTTATAGCTGCAAAATAATAAAGACGAATAGGGGATTAAAAAGAGATTAAAACCCGATAAAACCAATTTAAAATACATACATACAGTCTATCAACTATCAATCTATCCATCAATCTATCACCTGTCAATCTATCATCTCATCTATCATCTCTCTCATCTCTCTCTGTCTCACACCCCTCTCTCTCTCTCTATCCAAGCATCATCTTTCTCATCTCATTTCTTCTCTCATTTCTCATCTCATAATCATCTCATCAGTGCAAGATCTATTACACAGACAAAAGGCAGGAAAAGCACCAGGGCCAGACAAGATAACTCCTTCTTGCTTAAAAGTCTGTGCTGAGCAATTGGCCCCCATCTTCACCCGAATCTTCAATAGATCACTAGAGATGGGCTATGTTCCTTCCTGCTTCAAACATTCTACCATCATCCCAGTGCCAAAGAAGCCCTCCATCAAGGAACCGAATGACTACAGACCAATTGCTCTAACATCTGTAGTTATGAAAATCTTTGAAAGGCTTGTGCTGTCCCACAGGTCCGCAGTTAGATCCCATGCAGTTTGCATACTAAGCAAATAGATCGATAGATGATACTGTTAACATGGCTCTGTACTACATCCTACAACACCTCGAATCTCCAAAGACCTACGCAACGGTTCTCTTTGTAGACTTCAGTTCAGCATTCAATACCATCATTCCAGACACTCTTCTAAGTAAATTAAACCAACTAGCGGTACCTGAACACACTTGTAAGTGGATCATAAGCTTCCTAACAGGCAGGAAGCAGCAGGTGAAGCTAGGCAAAATCACATCCGATACCTGTACAATCAGCACAGGGCCCCCCCAAGGCTGTGTGCTATCTCCACTTCTCTTCTCCCTATATACCAATGACTGCACCTCAAATGATCCATCTGTTAAAATACTGAAGTTTGCTAATGACACAACAGTCATTGGTCTCATTCTAGACAACGATGAATCTGCATGCAGACAGAAGGTTGTACAACTTGCCTCATGTTGTAACCAGAACAATCTGAAATTGAACACACTCAAAATCGTGGAAATGGTGGTAGACTGTTAGAAGAAACCCTCCCATACTACCACCTCTTACAATACTAGACAACATAGTATCAACAGTAGAGACCTTCAAATTTCTAGGTTCTATCATAGCACAAGACCTAACATGGACACCTAACATCAAAAACGTCATCAAAAAAGCACAGCAAAGAATGTTTTTTCTACACCAACTCAGGAAGCTGAAACTGCCCAAAGAACTGCCAATCCAGTTCTACAGAGGAAGAATGGAGTCTGTCATCTGAACCTCTATAACTATCTGGTTTGGTTCTGCAACCCAACAGGACAGATACAGACTTCAGAGGATAATTAGGATTGCAGAAAAAACAATTACTACCCACCTGCCTTCCATGGAGGACCTGTATCCTGCATGAGTCAAAAAGAGGGCTGTGAAAATATCTACAGACCCCTCACATCCCGGACATATAAACTGTTTCAACTCCTTCCCTCAAAACGACGCTATAGAGCACTGCACACCAGAACAACTAGACACAAGAACAATTTTTTCCCGAAAGCCATCACTCCGCTAAACAAATAATTCCCTCAACACCGTTCAACTATTACAAAGTCTGCACTACTATTACTGTTAATCTTCTCATCACTCCTTATCACTCATCCCCTCCCATTTGTGACTGTAACTTTGTTGCTTGTATCCTCTGTTTCCTAGTATGATTTGATGGTGATTGTACCCTATGACTGTCATTAAGTGTTGTACATTATGATTCTTGATTCTTAACGAATGTATCTTTTCTTCATGTATACTGAGAGCATTTGCACCAAGACAAATTCCTTGTGTGTCCAATCACACTTGGCCAATAAAGTATTCTATTCTATTCTATTCTATTCTATTCTATTCTATTCTATCTCTCTCCCCCAGTCTCTTTCTTCTTTTCCTCTCTCCTTTCTCCTCTCTCTCTCTCTCTCAGCCCCTCTGTCAACTGTCAATATATCGTATCTATCTGTCAATCTATCACCTATCTATCAAGCTATCATGTCAATCTATCATTCTTTCTCATCACTCTCTCATCTATCTATCTATCTATCTATCTATCTATCTATCTATCTATCTATCTATCTATCTATCTATCTATCTATCTATCTATCTATCTATCTATCTATCTATCTATCTATCTATCTATCTATCTATCTATCTATCTATCTAAGTTATTAGCTGCCCCTCTCACAGCAAGTGGCTTACAATATTAAAATCTTAGAAAAAATTTTCTGGCAAAGAATCCCAAGGAGGCTGGGAAGCCGGTGAGAGCCTCCCTCCCCCCCAAGATGGCTCTAAGCCCCCAACTGGCCTGTCCCACCTGGGGGAGAATCTACCCCCCCAATCTCCCCTCCCCCCAAGATCAGAGGCAGCTCAGGTGTTAATTGTTGGGAGGGGGAAGTTGGCAGCTCCTATCAGACCGCCTGCAGCCCCCTCCCACTCCTTTTCTGCTCCTTTCGTCAAGGCCGTGCCTGTGTGCGTGTGTGCGTGCGTGTGTGTGTGTGGTGGCAGCTCATAGCGGGAGGGCAGGTGACACCTCAGGAGCTTCAGGCTGGTCCAATATGCAAACTTAGCATTTGTTCCTAGTTGCCAAGGCTGCTTCCTTCCCCCTCCCAGGCATTGGGGTCTTTCAGCATATGCAAAATCCCTTTAAATACACTTCCTCCCTCCCCCTCCCAAACAACCGTCTGCATTCTTCCTTTTCTTCTTTTAATTTCTGAGAAAGTGCAGGAGGAGCCCTTCTGAATACCCAAGTCAAGGTACTTTCCTGGCATTGAAAGAGGGGGTTGGACTAGATGGCCTTCCAGGTCCCTTTCAAACCGGCTGACAGGTGGAAGTAGTTTTGCCATGGTTTTTTTTTCAGGGGGTGGGGCTTTTATTAACCCAGAAATGCTTTTCAAAAACAGTGCAAAGAAGAGCAACTAAGATGATTGAAAAGCTTGGAGATAAAAACATAGGAAAAAGCGTTGTGGGACTTGGGTTTGGCCAGACTAGAGAAAAGAAGAACCAGGGGAGACAGGAGAGCAGCATTCCAGTAATTGAGGGGCTGCCCCAAAAGAAGGTGGGGGGGTCAAGTTATTCTCCAAAGCACCAGAAGGCAGGACAAGGAGCAAGGGATGGAAACTCATCAAGGAGAGAAGCAACCTGGAATTAAGGAGGAATTTCCTAACAGGGAGGACAATCAACCAGTGGAACAGCCTGCCACCAGAAGCTCTGGGTGTTTCATCACTGGAGGTTTTTAAGAGGAGACTGGGCAGCCATTTGTCTGAAATGGTACCTCGGATCTCCTGCCTGAGCTGTGAGGGGGTTGGACTAGAAGACCTCCAAGGTCCCCTCCAACTCTTATTCTGTTCTTCTAAAAGGCAACTGGACTTTCGCTTCTCATCCAAGAAAGCTGAAACTTTTTCAAGGAAAAAAGTAAGGAAGTCCAGTTGTCTTTTGAGGCAACCGTGACCTGGAGGATGGGAATCTCCGTAGACATTTAGCCTTTTATTGAGGTTTGATAGCTGGCAAAGTTGTTCCCAGAGGCCTCATGATTAACGTCCCAGGACTAAGAACTGCTTAACAAAGAGATCAGCCGGGGATCAGCCCAGAGTTGCCACCTATAATAAATCTTTCAGCCTGCTTAGATCCCTCCAGACTCAGGGATCTGGGTTACCTGCCCACATATTAAAATCAGACCATCAGGAATGCCTCTTTAAAATGACCCATTCTCTCACTCTTTCTGTGAGCCTGTGCATCAGAGAAGTGTGTGTCTGTGTGTCTGTGTGTGTGTGCCACAATAGACAACCAACTCAAAGCAGCTGAGACCGGAAGGCAAAAATAGAAGCCCCATTTCAAAACTTTCTGGGCTTGCATTGGCCCCAAGAGTGGGGCAGTGGGATGTAGCTCCAGGCACCCTGAGCCTTGATTACCCCTTGGTCTTCTTTCCTTACAGTCTGAACCTGCCATCTTTGATGTCCTCCCTTAAATCGACTCAGGTCAAAGGAGGGGGGGAGGGAGGGAGGGAAGGAAGAGAGAGAGACAGAAAGAGACAAAGAAAAAGAAGGAAAGTTAGAGAAAGAAAGAGAAAGGAGAAAGAGAGAGAAGGAAAGAGAGAAGGAAAGAAAGAGAGAGAAGGAAAGAAAGAGAAGGAAAGAGAAAAGGAAGGAAAGAGAAGGAAAGAGAAAGAAAGAGAGAAGGAAAGAGAGAAAGAGAGAAGGAAAGAGAGAAGGAAAGAAAGAGAGAGAAGGAAAGAGAGAAGGAAAGAAAGAGAGAAAGAGAGAAGGAAAAAGAGAAGGAAAGAGAAGGAAAGAGAGAAGGAAAGAAAGAGAGAAGGAAAAAGAGAAGGAAAGAAAAAGAGAAGGAAAGAGGAAAGAAAGAGAGAAGGAAAAAGAAAAGGAAAGAGAGAAGGAAAGAAAGAGAAAGAGAAGGAAAAAGAGAAGGAAAGAAAGAAGGAAAGAGAGAGAAAGAGAGAGAGAGAGAGAGAAGGAAAGTTAGAGAGAGAAAGGAAGGAAGGAAGAAGAAGGGGGAGAGAGAGAGAGAGATTGCAGCTGTTCCTAGCTCAATTTGTGCCTTTATTTGCAAATTTTAAGCATCAAGCATTTTCCTGTTGGGTGGCTGGCCTCCCCACCCACCCACCCCCAATTGCAAAGAGAAGCCCCACCAACTGGTTCAGTGGGGGAGAGGGGCTGTGGGGCGAAAGCCATCCCACTGGGCAGAGCAGCCCTGGGGAGGGATGTGGGGGGGGATCCCACCCGGCTGGCTTCAGGAGGGCAAGGCTGAGCCAGGGTCTCTCTGCCTCCAAGGCAAGGGGCTATGGGGGGAGGGAGGGAGGGGCTGGAATAAAACTCTTGGGACAGACAGAGACAGATTCAGAAATCACACACACACTCACCCCCCCCCCCCCCCCCCCGCCAGACAACCTTGGCTTTTGGTGCCTTCCAGCTGAACAGGGGGGGGGGGGCTGGGGGGAGATAGGAGGCTTGGATCATGCTGGGATAAGAAGACCTGGGTATCCGATCTAGATAATGGATTAAGGGAGGATTATAGCTGCAGATAATCTCCTCTGCCCAGCCAGATAAGGAGGGGGCTCTTCCTCCTTTCCTGGGTTATTTGGGGTGGGGAGGCAGGGCAGGCACATTATCTGCCTCTGCCCCACCCACCCACACACACACCAGGGAAGCTGCCCAGCCCCGCTTGACCTGGGCTGCCCTAAAATGTGCCCGGAGGTCCCCCTGCTCTTCCTCCTCCAGCTCCTCCCTGGGGGACCCCCTCCCTGGACCCAGGTTGACAAGATCCCCCCCAGAGGGGCAGGATGGACTCCCCAGGCATTGAGTCCCCCCCCCCTTCTCTCTCTCCCTGCTCACAGAAGCCCCCAGCCCACTTCCTGGTTCCTTCGGCTTTACCTGGGACAAGGTGAGCCTCCGTTCCGGGGATGCCTGGATGACCAAGGCTATCATAGCCAGATAGGTGTAGGGGGGCTTGGGGTGCCGATGGTACTTCTTCTTCTTCTTCTTCCCACTCCTGCCCAAGGGGCCCTCCTGGCTGGGGCCCTCGTCCCCTCCCTCGGCTGCTTCCAGCCCCTCCTCATCCAGGGGGGGAATCTGGGCCACAGCCAGGAGGGGGCCCCTGGGATCCAGGCTGCCCTCCCCAGGCCCAGAATGGAGGGAGGTCCAGGTGGCCATGGCCGGGGAGGAGGCCCAGCCACAGGGCTCTGAGGTCTAATCTCTGGTGAGGCTGATGCTGTGGCTGGGAACCTGGGGGGGGGGGGAGAAGGGGGAAAGGGGCTGAGGCTGGCCATCCAGGCCTTTCTCATGCGGATGGTGGACTCCCCACCACCAGACCCCCTGGGGCAGCAGGGAGGAGGGGCCGGGGCTGGAGGGGCGGGCTGGGGGAGGTAGGGAAAGGGCCACTTAGGGGTGGGCTGAGCCCTCCTCCTCCTCCTCTTCTTGGGCAGAAGGAGGGCCCTTTTGCCACTTCCCTCTGCTCTGGGGGTGGGGGGGGGGGCTCAGCATGCATGCTCCCCCCCCAGGACAAGGCTCTGCCCAGCTGGGTTGGGGGTCCTGGTAGATATTAGACAAGGCTCCTTTGGGCGAAACTTGGACCCCTCCTCTCCTGAGCAAGGAGGCTGCAGCTTGGCTTCTCCTGGCCATGAGGAGGATGAAGATGATAATATGGATAATAATAATAATAATAATAATAATAATAATAATAATAATAATAATAATAATTTATATACCGCTCCTCTCCCGAAGGACTCGGAGCGGTGCACAGCCATACAATTAAAACATTAAATATGTAAAAGTTAAAAAGATATGAAGATGATGATATGAAGATGATGAAGAGGATATGATGATAATATGAAGATATGATGATTATATGAAGATGAAGATTTATTTATTTATTTTATTACACTTTTATACCGCCCCCTCTCCCAAAAAAGGGACTCGGGGCGGTGTACAGCCAAGATAAAAATGACATAAATAGTAAAAAATTTAAAAGAGAGTTAAAAGAAATTAAACTAGTGGCTGGAATAATATTATAAAAACAGAATAAAAGGGGTTGTTAGCTGGTTGCTCCTTCTACCTCACTCCTTCCACCTTCCCCAGCATTAGGGGCTTCTCAAGGATCATTCTCTAACCTTCATCACATCATATCATCATAACCTTTATATCCTATCATTATCCTCATCATCATCCTCTTCATCCTCTTCATACTATCTTCATCATAGTATCATCTTCATACCTTCATTCATCATATCATTTTCATCTTCATATCATTATCCTATCTTCACCGTATTATCATCATCATATCATCATCATCATCATCATATCATCATTTTCATATCATTATCTTCATATTATGATATGATATATTATGATATTATTATGGCCATAGGAAACGCTCTGGGCGTGGTACCCATCTGTATCAGTTTTTATTTAAATTTTTATCGGGGTTAAGGAGGGAAACCAGGTGGGGGTTGGGGGACAACCCGCCTGAGACAGGGGCCAGACCGGTGGTCGAGCGCGTCCGGGAGGTTCTGCGGTCGGGGGAGGTCGGATCGAGGATGGGGGGGATATTTCCGGGAGGGGGAGATGCAGTTCATCTGCACGGTAAGCGGGAGAGGCAGATTTGGCGGACATAGGGGGCCTTATCAGGTTTTGGGAGCGCGTCACCGCTGTTTGCGTGAGGTGATGCGCTCCGATCCCCTAGTTATCCAGCCATCCAACCAGACAACCAAGGAACCCCTCAATTGTCAGGGAGGGCCTGGAGAGAGGGCTGTGCCCCACCAGGCACCAGAAATAGTTTTGATCCGTTTTGTACCACCCCTCACCCAACTTTCTCTCTGGCTGCTATCCATCCTTTTCGGTCCAAGGGCAGAACAAGTGGCTTGGCTGGGCAGGATCTGGAGAAATCTTCTGCCGCCCCCGTTGGCTCTGTTTTGGCTGCCCCAATGATTGGAGTGTCAGATTGTAATTTTTATGGGATTTTGTGGCGATTCTATGGCAAGAATGACGATGCATCCACTCAATGGGCGAGAAGGGGCATTTTATAAATAAAAGGCTTGTTTCTCTCTCTTTCTTTCTCTCCCTCTTGCTCTCCTTCCTTCCTTTCTTTCTCTTTCTCTCCCTCTTGCTCTCCCTCTTGCTCTCCTTCCTTCCTTTCTCTCTCTCTCTTTCTTTCTCTCTTTCCCACTTCCTCTCCCTCTTCCTCTCTCTTGTTCTCCTCCCTCCCTCCCTCTCTCTCTCTCTCTCTCTCTCCATTTTGCAGTTGGAGCCCCTCCCCATTTCTCTCTGGCCCACCCCCCTCCACCCCAAAGGGAATTATTCTCTGCCTGGCATGGAGGGAAGGACTGATTGGCAGCTGCCACCCAAGGGCATGTTTTGGAGGGCTTTGCAAGGAAGAGATGCCAAGGCAACCCATCAATCCACATGGCAGAGCCTTCAAACCCTTGTCTGGCCGGCAGGGGCCCATGGGTGGGACAGGAATACCCCTCCCCATTCAGTGCCAGGGGGAGGCCACATCTCCCTCCCTTCCAGCCAGGCATGGCCTAACTCCCCTCCCCTGTCTCCCCTGTGCTCCTCCTTCGGGCAACCTCTGGGTGCAGCCTCTTACCTGGGCCTCCCAGGTGTGGGGCTGCAGGCCAATACCTGGCAAGGCTGCAAAGGGAGCAGCCGTTGGGGGCTCCTGCTTGCACCCTCGCTCGTCTTAGTGCAAATTCCAGGCTGCCCTGGATCCGTTTAATGACGGCTGGGAGTTACAACGGCACCGAAAGAGATGACTTTGGGCCGTTTTTCACACTTAACGACCATTGTAGCCTTCCCCAGGGTCGCATGATCAAAATTCAGGCGCTTGGCAACTGACTCATATTTATGACGGTTGCAGCGTCCCAGGGGAGGGGGTCACGTGGTCCCCTTTTGTGATCTTCTGACCGGCAAAAGTCAAGGGGGAGGCCAGATTCGCTTAACAACTGTGTGACTCACTTAACGTCTGGAGTGATTCACTTAACAACCGTGGCAAGAGAGTTCGTAACATGGGACAAAACCCACAGCAACTGTCTTGCTTCACAGTGGATGTTTTGGGCTTAATTGTGGTCGTAAGTCAAGGACTACCTCCAGCCCTTGTTTACAGCTTCCCACAACACCTTGAACGACTAGAGGATGCTGCTACTATGTTTTGTAAAGTAGATATAGGTGGTCTTCAACTTATGGCCACAGCTGAGCCCAAAATTTATGCTGCTGAGAGAGTTAAGTGAGCTTTGGCCCTGTTTTACGACCTTTTCTGCCACCGTCGTTAAGTGAGTCACTGCAGTTGTTAAGCGAGGAACCCGGTTGTTAAGTGAATCTGGCTTCCCCCCCATTGACTTTGCTGGTCAGCAGGTCGCAAAAGGGGATCAGGCGACCCCGGGGATGCTGCGACTGTCGTAAATATGAGTCAGTGGACAACAGTCTGAATTTTGACCCCGCAACCATGGGTATGCTGAAACAGTCGTAAGTGTGAAAAATGGTCATAAATTGGATTTTTGGAACTTTGGACGGTCACTAAATGAACCGTTGTAAGTTGAAGACTACCTGTAGAACGATTTTTGTGAAAACTGGAAGTTTCTACTGGTTTTCTGCAAAATTGCGGCCCAGGGAACTCGGGGTTTGCTTTGCTTAACAACCGTAGCATTCATTGAACTATGGCGGTGTTCGTTTATGACGGAGGGGCTCTCGTAGCAACTGGCGCAGTGGTGGGATTCGAACATTTTTACTACAGGATCTGTGGGCGTGGTTTGGTAGGCATGGCTTGGTGGGCGTGTCAGGGGAACGATGTACTGCAAAAAAACCCTTCCCTCCTCACCCCACTAACCTGCTTTCCAGTTCTGTTCTCCTGTGCAGGGCAACCAAAGGAGACCCAGCCCATCAACTGTGCGCATGGCTTGATGGGCATGGCATTCTGTGAGTGTGGCTTGGTGGGCGTGGCAGGGGAAGGATATACAACTACAATGATCTAATACATATCGATTTTACAGAAGACAATGTTGAAAAAGCACTATGCAATCTAAAACCATCTCTATCTATTGGACCGAACGGAATATGTGCCTACTTCTTAAAAAAGCTACCCACTGCCATAGCCGAACCTGTAAGCATAATCTTTGAAAAATCTTTCAGGACCAACTCCTTGCCTAACCTATGGTCACAAGCCACGGTCATCCCCATCTTCAAAAAGGGAGACCCCAGCCTAGTTGAAAATTACAGATCAATCTCTTTATGCTGCGTCACCTGTAAAGTCATGGAATCAATTATTAATCAATCCATTATCCTCCACTTAAGAAACAAACAACCTACTCTCTAATGAACAATTTGGTTTTAGGAAAAAACTATCATGTAATCTGCAAGTCTTACATTGCAAAAAATATGGACTACACAACTCGATCAGGGCAAAGCAATTAGACGCAATCTACATAGACTTCTGTAAAGCCTTTGATTCGATGGTACACGACAAACTACTCCTAAAACTAAAATCTTACGGTATCTCTGGACACCTGCATAACTGGATAGAAGCATTCCTGTCAAACAGACAACAAATGGTCAAAATTGGGAGCGTCCTATCAAATTCTGCACCTGTCAACAGTGGTGTCCCTCAAGGCAGTGTTCTAGGACCAACTCTTTTCATACTCTACATAAATGACCTCTGTGATCATATCAAGAGCAACTGCATTCTCTTCTCTGATGATGGAAAGCTATTCAACACCACAGAAAATACTGCTACCCTTCAAAAAGACCTCAACTACGTATCAGAATGGTCAAACAAATGGCAACTTCAGATCTCAATAAATAAATGCTCTGTCCTACATATTGGCAAAAAAAATCAGAAAATAAAATACAGGCTGAATAGTCAAGACCTTGTTGATGACCCAAACTCTGTAAAGGATCTTACTCATCTCAAGTGACCTAAGTGCTAGAGCCTACTGTAGCTACATAGCCAAAAAGGCATTAAGAGTTGTTAACCTAATCTTACGTAGCTTTTTCTCTGGTAATATCATACTACTAACTAGAGCATACAAAACATTTGCTAGACCAATACTCGAATACAGCTCATCAGTCTGGAACCCACATTACGTATCTGATATTAACACAGTGGAGAAAGTCCAGAAATATTTCACAAGAAGAGTTCTCCACTCCTCTACTCGTTGCAGAATACCTTATACCACCAGACTCGAAATTCTAGACCTAGAAAACCTAGAACTACGTCGCCTTCGCTCCGATCTAAGTATAGTATATAAAATCATACGTTGCAATGTCCTACCTGCAAATTAATACTTCAGCTTCAACCATAACAACACAAGAGCAAACAATAGATACAAACTCAAGGTTAATTGCACCAAACTTGATTGCAGGAAATACGACTTCAGCCACAGAGTGATCAATGTCTGAAATACTCTACCTGACTCCGTGGTTTCTTCCCCAAACCCCCAAAACTTTAACCTTAGACTGTCTCCTATTGACCTCACCCGTTTCCTAAGAGGTCTGTAGGGGGCGTGCATAAGTGCACCAACGTGCCTACCGTCCCTGTCCTATTGTTTCTTTTTTTATTTTGCTTATATGTATCCATGTATTCATAACTATGTTTTACTTATACCTGTTATCTTGTAAGCAATTGACAAATAAAATAAATAAATAAAATAAATACTGCAAAATCCCCCTTCCCTCCCCACCCCACTGACCTGCTTTCCAGCTCTGTCCTCCTATGCAGGGCAACCAAAGGAGACCCAGCCTATCAGCTGGGACTCAATGGGAGGCAGAGAAGAGATGGGGTTGGTGGGGCCAGTCAGAAGTGGGATTGGCTGGTTCTCCAAATTATTCAACATTTCCACTACCAGAACTGGTCCGAACTGGCTGAATCCCACCTCTGGATTGGTGCAAAACAGCGTCATAAAATCAACCTGTTGTACCTACATCATGTCGTATGATTGCAATGGGCAGACTCCGTGATGGTTGTCGCTCTCCAATCTTTCCGACTGAGGTGGGGTGAGGTGACGGGATGATTCCGCTCGCACAAAGAGCCGCCACTGACACAACTGGAGTTGTGCACTTGTGCTCCCCTGCCTGCTGGTGAGTGCAAGTGAAGCCGCGTGTACGTGCCCATGCTTGCCCACCGGTTCTGTGGCTGGGTTCTGAATGGGCCTCAGCTTGTAGTGGGCCACGGACTGGGGGTTGGAAACCCATATATGTCAAAGACTAACCAGAGTGTCAAGGTATTGAGATTTAAGAACTGACCAGCTGTTGTAAGGCTAATGCAATGAGGATGAATCAGCATGGTTATTGCCACTTTAAGACTGAGGATGGGTCCCACAGGGTTTTACCACTTTAAGAAGCTGTCTATATATATATATGAGGCCATGAGGGGGCATAACTCTCTCTCCTTGTGTTCTATCTCCATTGTGGTTCTCCAGTGCAGAGTAAAGAAGATTGATTGCCTGCCAGGTGTTTGCCTACCACATATATGTATGTATGTAGTAGTCTTGTATATAAACCACTGTTAAAAGAGAAAGCCTCTGTGCGTGCTGTGTTTTGCTCTTGGGTTGTTTCACAATAATAGTCACGCTGCAAACACTCTGACACAGAGATGAACCTGTGAGAAGAACCAGGAAGCATCAATAAAGGAGAATGTGGGTTGAAATGAGGGGTCCTTGTGGCTCTCTGAGCCTGGTGGTTTTCTTGCCGACATTTCATGACCCATTTAGGTAACCTCATCAGTGTGTGAGGGTGTGCAGTTTGCAGGGAGGAGGAGGAGGAGGAGGAGGCAATGTCTGTGGGGTCCTTATTGCTCTCTGAGCTTGCTTGTTTTCTTGTAGATGTTTCATGACCCTAGTATGGAACGCCATCAGTGCTACTAAGGTGTGGGGTTTGCTGAGAGCACGCACCAGGCAGCAAGTAATTCAGCTTTGGAATTAGTTACCACAGGCTGGATCATAACCAAGATTTATTCTTCAGGCTACCCTGAAGCCAATTATTTTTTCCTTGAGAAGATCCATTTTGCAGAACTCGGCCAGGGCCTTCCTGCCCACCCAGGTGTCTGCCCTCTGCCTCTGCCCAGAAGCAGACTTGTGGGGAGGGGTGCTCAGGTGCCACCTGCTGCCCCCTGCCTCTCGTCCCCACCACCGACCAGCACCTGCACCCCCCCGTGTGGCTCTCTCCGCCATTTGCCAACGCCCCGTAGTGCTCTGCGACGGCAGCCCAACCCGGCCATCAAAGTTGGGAGGGCAAATAAATGTGGGCACGGAGACAATGCCTGCCGCCAACCTGCTGGCCCCTTGCAAAGGACCAGCACACCCTGCTCTGTCGGGGGCAGCCGCGTCCTGCTGCTGGTCAGGCACAGATTCTCCTGCGCACACCTGGCCATGCGCTCAGGTGTGGCTCCCTTCGCCCTGGCACTAGCTCCGTCTTCGCAGCCTGTCCAGAAAACTGGGTTGCTTTCCCACTGTTTCCCCTTCTTTCCTGCGCCGGGGAGGCTCCTCCTGCTTCTTCTCTGGACAGGCTGGGGCTTTCGGGGGGCCACTGGCCGGGACCCCCCGCTTTAGGTCTCCATGACTCGTGGGCGCCTGGCGCTTCCTCTCCGGCTCCTGCTGCAGGGCGGCCTGGAGCACCTTCTCCCGCTTGGCGATCTTGGCTTCCCGCAGCGACCGTCGCTCAAAGGCCTCCACGATGCGGGGCACCCGGTTCTCGGCCTGCAGCCGGGCGGCCACTTGCTCCGCAGAGAGATCCGGCCCTTCCTTGGCGGACACCAGCTGGACACGGGGCCGCTGCCGTTCACAGAAGAGGCAGGAGCAGGTGGCTGGGGAGGTGCTGGTGTCGTCGCAGGGCAGGAGGCGTGTGGCCGGCTGCAGGGGGGGAGCAAAGGAGGAGAGGTTGCAGGATGCTGCCCGGGGTTTTACAAATCCTGGTGGGTGGGTGGGGGGGCTTGGCGATGCCCTTCCTCCCCTTAGGATGGCTTCTCTTAATTCGGGGTTAGAAAAACTCTCTCTTGGCACCTGAACCCAACTCCTGGTCCCTGCGTGGGGGTATCACCCTGGGTTGTGGCTTGAGAGTGGCCAGCAAAGTTGGCGGCAGATTTGGACAGTGAGGAGGTTGGGGAGGAACATGGGCTGGTCCTGGAGTCTGTGGAAGGCTCGGACGCCGTGTGACTCGCTTAGCAATGGCAGCGATTGATTTCATGACGGTGGCCAAAGAGGTCATAAAATGTCTTGCTTAGTGTTGTGGCCTGCCAGTGGCCAACAGAGCTGGCAGCAGATTCAGACAGTGAGGAGGTTGGGGAGGAACCTGGGCCAGTCGTGGAGTCTGGGGAAGGCTCGGACGAGGGCTCTGCATCGGAGGCAGAGATGGGGTCAGGGCCGTCCAACAGTTATCAGCTGCCTTCTAAGTCAGAGATCAGTGGGGAAGAAGTACAGCTGGAGCCTGTTTCCCAGTGTGTGCATGCACAGAGCTGCCAGAAGAAGGGAACAGCTGAGGAACAAGGGCCAACTCTGGAGTAAAGCCACAGGTGGATGGTGAATGGCCTCTCCTCTAGAGTATAAAAGAGGAGCAAAAGGGGAGTGGGGTTTTTGCAGGAGACAATTAGTTCATCCCTGCATGCTTGCCAAGTATTGTGGCGTCTGAAAGATATCGGCCTGGCAACTCTCCAAGCCTGATCAAGGTCTGTAGTTGGGAACTATCTTGAAAGACGGTTGGCCGGGACTTTGCTGGAGAGGAAACTCATTGTAAATCAAATAAAAGGGGTTTATCAGGGCGAGGACTCGGCTTCGTGCTCTTGGGGGAACATCCTGGCTTTCTTGGCAGCCAATTCTTTCCGACACTCCATAGGAATCTCTTACAGGTGGTTCTCAACTTACGTCCATAACTAAACCGAAACATTTCCATTGGTAAGCGAGACAGATGTTAAGTGAGCTTTGCTCCATCTTATGACCTTTCTTGCCACCATCATTAAGAGAATCCCTTCAGTTTTTAAATTAATAACACTGGTCGTTAAGTGAATCTGGCTTCTCCCCCACAAGGTTCGCAAAAGGGGAATTGCATGACCCCGGGACCCTGCGACCGTCATAAGTATGAGCCAGATGCCAAGCGGCTGAATTCGGATCAGGTGACCATGGGGGATGCCGCAACGGTCGTAAGTCGTAAGTCACTGTTTATCAGCGCTGTTGTAACTCTGAACGATCACTAAATGGGCCGGTGTAAGTTGAGGACCACCTGTAGATGGAGATCAACCGAGGTTTGCTGCAGGCACCCCGGAGCCAAGAACGCCCCCCTACCCAGAGGGAAGCCCCCTTCCAGGAGAGAAAGCCCCCCTCCCTCTCTGGAGTCGCTTCCACGCCAAACAGTGCTGTCACGTGGTCAACACCTGGACAGCCCCACTCCCCGGTTTTCTCTGAAGTTCCAGGTACCAGAGGTGGGCTGTTACTGGTTCTCACTGGTTCAGGCGAACTGGTGGCTAATTTTATTAGTTTTGAAGACTGATTCTGCAAATCCCACCCCTGGCTGGCCCCGCCCACCTCTTTGAGCCGCTTTCAGGAGTCTCCACGTGGCCTGTTTTGCATGCCAGGGAAGTGCAGGGCCTGTGTGGAGGCTCAGGGAGGGGGAAAATGGGCCTTCCGGAGGCTCCGGAAGGCTGGGAATGGGCCCAATTTTGGCTTCCAAAGCAGGGGTCGCCAACCTTTTGGACTTCAGGGACCACCAAATTTTAAATCCCGCGGACCAGAGACCCTGGGAAAATCCATTCTCGGGGGGGAGAGAGACTATTGACTTCATGCAAGGAAAGCAGCAGAAGCCGCAGAAGTCTTTCTTTCTCTCCCCCAAACTCCACCAGAAAGGAGTCTTTGCCGGCACAGCTTCTTGGAGCCAGAGGCCTTGCAGGGTCCCAAAGACTCATTTCTGGTGGAGTTTAGGGAGAGAAAGAAAGACTTTGGCTGCTTTCCTTATGTACAGCCAAAAGCAGAAGAAGGAAGAAGCAGAAAGAGGTGGCCAGGCCAGGGGCGTGGGGTGCGTGGGGTGAGTTCCCCCTCCCCCCTCCCATCACTACCTCATGTTGTGTGCAATGCAAGTGACGCAAGCCTTGTGTTCCTGCAGGCCATGTGGGCAGCGTAGCCTTGTGGTCCTGCACAGCCTGGATTAATTGCTTTGGGGGGGGGAACATTTCTCTGCGGACCACCAAAATTTTCTCATGGATCACCAGTGGTCCCCGGCCCACCGGTTGGCAACCACTACTCCAGAGCAAAAACACCCCCCCCCCCACCATAGTGCAGGAGGCTGACTAGGCTATGCCCATGCCCATGCCCAACCAGACCATCCTTGACGGTACCCCTCACCGGAGGATGCTTGGGAATTTTTCCATGGTGGCTTTTCCTCGGGTGTCTGGCCTCAGCAGGGACCCCCCGACTCTGGTGGTCTCCAGTGGCCTCCGGGGCCTGGGCCCGCATCTCCCTTTGCCCGTGTGCTGGGCAGCCATAGACGGGCCGTTGCCCCTGGGCCCCTGGTCCTGCCCGGTTGGGGGTTCTGTGCTTCTCGTGCCAGTGATTGGGGGCCGGGTGGTGATCTAGGGGAGTTTGCTCCAGCCAGTGCTGCACTTTGGCGATCCGGTCAGGGACCTGCGGCTGGCCATGTAGGCGCGGTCTCTCCTTTTTGGGGGAAAGGCTGGTGCTGCCCCCTTCCTCCTCCTGCAGCGGAGCCCAGGTGCCCCCCTTGCCCACCGGTTTGTCCTGATTAAAAGCCTGGCACGCTCGGCAGCGCTGGACGTGGCTGATGCGGCACTGGGGCAGGATCCTCGCCGAGCTGCTGGCGCTCGTGGAGAGCCGGCTGCCCTCCTGCTGGCGGGAGAGACCGTCCAAAGCTTGGCCTTTGCCCAGCGCCCTGTGCCCAGGGCATCTTAGCCAGCGCTTGTATCCAGGGTCGTAATTACCAGGCGAACTATCGGCCTGCTCCGTCGCCATGTTTCCGTGGGCTGCCACCCGCCGGGGATTCTGCCCACCAGTTTTTGGGTGGTGGCTGGCAGGTCCGTTCTGGGCAGCCCTCCAGACCACATTGGAGCTGGGAGTCTCTTCCTGGGCACCCTCCGTGTCCGAGAGGCGGGCAGTGTCGCTTGCCCAAGCTTTGAGCTTTTCCGAGAAGAAGGTGTCCAGCTTTTCTGCAGCGTTGTGGTGGAAGAGGGAGGATCGCTCGATGCCCAGGCTGGGTGAGGAACGCACGTGAGGGCAACGGGGCTGTTGGTGGCCCTCCGCCACCTTCTCGGCCTGCCCACCGGGATCTCGGTAAACCAGGCGGTGGCCACGGGGAGCAGCACCGCCCTTGATGCCAGCTGGACTGGAGTTGCCAAGGCTGAGGTCTTGGATGGACCTGGAGAGATCTGAAAGCAAGTCAAGCAGAGACCCAACGTCATTGTGCGAACTTCTTTGGGCAAGTTGGCCACTGATGCTCAGGGCTCCCCAGATGTGTTGGGCTGCTGTGCCAGCTGGGAATGAGGGCCTCCAAGGGGCCAATTTGGCCAAGAGCCATCAAGGGCTCTTCCTGGAGGCCCCATCGGCTTTCCATCCCTTTATCTATTAAGAAGATTTGTATGGCCGCCCAACTCATTCATGATGACTCCTTGGCAGAAATAGAACTCCGAATGTAAAACCCACTAACTTCCTCCCACCTCTGGCCACATAATCATAGCAAACACTTTATGGGCTCCATGTCACCCCTGGGGGCTCCTACGCACTGGTCAAACCATGTCTCCTTCAAGCCTGTTTGGAAGAGGGTCAAGGTGGGGTCATCTTATCTCCTAGCACTGCTACCACTGGTGATGTTACCTAGCTGGGTAATGAAAGGTCTGCAAGAAAACAAACAAGCTCAGAGAGCACCAAAGAGAAGGAAGGGAGGGAGGGAGGGAGGGAGGGAGGGAGGGAGGGAGGAAGGAAGGAAGGAAGGAAAGAAAGAAGGAAGGAGAGGGAGGGAGGGAAGGAAGGGAGGGAGGGAGGGAGGGAGGGAAGGAAGGAAAGAAAGAAGGAAGGAAGGAAGGGAAGGAAGGAAGGAGAGGGAAGGAGGGAGGGAGGGAGGGAGGGAAGGAAGGAAGGAAGGAAGGAAGGGAAGAAAGGAAGGAAGGAAGGGAAGAAAGGAAGGAAGGAAGGAAGGAGAGGGAAGGAGGGAGGGAGGGAGGGAGGAGACATCACTGATGATGTTACCTAGTTCGATAATGAAATGTCTGCAAGAAAATAACCAAGCTCAGAGAGCACCAAGGAGGCCACAGGGATGATGTTCCACAGGGAGGGAGCCACCACGGAGAAGGCCCTTCTTCTGTCTCTCACCAAATGGACTTCTCTCAGAGACAGGCCCATAACATTCCCTACCTCCCAGCGCCGGTGGGTAGACGCAACTGGAATTTACATGCTTAGGAGACTTAATTCCCACCATATCGTTGCTTCTGATTTCCACTCAGCTCCTGTGAACTATCAAAGGAGGAGTCTCCAAGGTTTCTTCTGGGATGTTGGTTGGACTTTCCTGGCAGCCCTGGTGGTGCCAAGCTATTCTCCATCCCGATACACCTGTTTCGATCCCTTGATCTGCCAAGGTCAGCTAAACTCTGTCCCCCCCAGCCCTGATTATGGAACAAACCATCATGGAAACCCTAACGTCATGTGTGAACTCATCACAGTACATAACATATACAACGCTGTGGTTGGTTGAGTTTGCCCAACACATGTGGCTCTGAGATTGCAAGCAGAGTCCATGTGACGTGTGACGGCAGCGGCTTTTGAACTGAGCCCGAGTTTAAAATGGGTGGACGTCAACTCCCATAATTCTGGGCTAAGGAAAAGCTGGCTGGGGAACTCTGGGAGTTGAAGTCCACCAGTTTTAAAGCGGCCAAGGTTGGAGACCCCTGGTTTAGGGCAAGGTGTGAACCCAGGGGTGGGATTCTATTGATTAGGCCTGGTTCAGATGAACCAGTTGTCTCTGACGATCAGCTGTTGGGCGTGCTCACCGAACCAGTTGTTACACTGTTTGAATCCCACCCCTGTGTGAACCCAATGACTGACTAGTTCGGGCATTTGCGAGTTGTCTTTCAGGGCAGCCAGTCAAGCAATGAATCACGCCTGGCACAAAAATAGTCCTTCTAGGTAATACTTAACTTAAGACCATCATAGGGGCCACAATTTCCATGGCTAAGCACAGAGTCGTTATTAAATGAGTTTTTTTTTTAAAATTATTTTTGATGCTCTTGTTAAACAAATCACTGCAGATTAAATGATCTGGAGTAGGAAGTAACCTGGTTAAAGTCTGAGAGAAACCTAGATAACTTAGAACTACGCTGCCTACGGTCTGACCTAAGCTTAGTACACAAAATTGCCTGCTTCAATGTCCTACCTGTCAACGACTACTTCAGCTTCAACCACAACAACACACGGGCAAACAATAGATACGAACTCAAAGTAAACTGTTCCAAACTCGATTGCAGAAAATACAACTTCAGCAACAGAGTGGTCAACGCCTGGAACTCACTACCTGGCTCTGTGGTTACATCCTCAAACCCCCTAAACTTTCACCTTAAACTGTCTTCCGTGGACCTCACCCCATTCCCAAGAGGTCTGTAACGGGCATGTGTCAGGGCTCCAACAAATCCACTCCCGTTCAAATCATAAGTCTCTAGCCGCATCTCTCAGAGAAAAGAAAATTGATTTATTTGGAGTGGCCATGTCAGTGTTACCTAGTGCAGCCGGACACTAAGATACATCATTCATTTCCCTCTTGACCCTAGTCTTCCTCTCACCCCCTGGATGTATACCCTCCAATGGGACACATCCATAGCCAAGACTCATCAATCATGCTCTCCAGTAATAATCTTGTGTGCCAACAGCTTTGGCTGCCTAGCAATTAACTGAAGCATTTGAGGAATGCACTGCTTTCCCCCACTCCCTTTCTGCTGGCAGCTACAAAGACCAAAGGAGTATCTGTTTAGTTGACAGCATGCACAAGTGCACCAGTGTGCCCATCATCCCTGTCCTACTGTTCCCTTTTATTTGTACGCATTTTTTATGTATATACCCAGTGGTGGGATTCACATCATTTCACAACCGGTTCTCTGCCCTAATGATTTCTTCCGACAACCAGTTCACCAAACTGCTCAGAAAGTTAACAACCAGTTCTCCTGAAGTGGTGCGAACTGCCTGAATCCCACCACAGCTTATACCTGTTTATACGTATATGTTTATATGCTACATTCATACTTATACTAGTTTTCTCATACATGCTTGACAAACTAAAGAAAATATAAAACCTCTCCTTAGTTTGCAGGGAGGGAGGGGAGAAGCGCATCCAGATTTGTTAGTCCTGACCTTCATGACTTCATGAATCCTACCTCGCAGGGCTGGTGTGCTTGCTTGCTTGGCTTCTGAGCCCAGACTGGGAGGGGCAGCTGCTGTGACTTCCTTCAACACCCTCCCCAAAAGGCCAACGGATCAGGGGTGGGCTGCTGGGGGGTTCGCAGGGTTTCGGAGAGCCCCTAGCTCAGATTCTGTGCAGTTCGGAGAGCCCCCAAAGCCCACTCCTGTCTGGCCCCGCCCACCCAGCCCTGCCCCTCCCAGGACTCCCCACGTGGTCCGTTTTGGATTCCAGGTAAGTGCAAGGCCCCCATGGAGGCTCGGGAGGATCGGAAATGGGCCGGTTCCCACCTTCCAGAGAGCCTCCGGAGTCTGGGGAGGCTGTTTTCACCTCCCCGGAGACTCAAGGAAAGCCTCAGGAGTCTGCAGAGGGCGAAAACGCCCCCCTGGTGCCGTGGTGCAGAAGGCCGACTAGGCCACACACCCACCCAGCCACCGGGCAGAGAACCCCTCGCTAAAATGTTTGAAGCCCACCCCTGCAACGGCTGCCTCAAAGCAAGGGGCCCCTGGCGCCTACCAGAAATGATGGACGAAGTCGAAATCTCGCACTCCCTCCATGGCCTGCTTTGCTCGTGGATGAAGTCGGGATCTGTCTCCCACTCCTCCTCTTCCTCGGCCCCGTACGGAAGATGCCCGCCTGGGGGGGTGGCCAGCTGGTCTCGCCTGCTCCTGAATTGGCAGGGGGTCTGAGGAGCCCTGGGGCGCCCCGGGTGGGCCATGGGGGATGGCCAAGAAGCCTCAGCACCCGCGAAGAGCTCCAGGATGGGGGGGGGGACTTGGCCGCTGCCTTCCTCCCAGCCTGCTACTGAGCACTGTGATGTCACCGCCGTGTCATCGCCGGTGGGTTCTCTTCTTCCTCTTCCACATGGCAAGGCTGGCATTCTTTGGGGCAGCGGTGCCCAAGCTGGTGTCCCCTTGGTTTTTGCTGGACTACCAGGTGCAGAATCTCTACCTGGCTGGGGACGGTCGGAGAAATCATCCAACAGGTCTGGTGGGTGCCAATTTGAGGGGAGCAGGTGACCCCCAGATTTCCACATAGTCAGCAGGGGTGGGATGCAACCTGTTCAGCCCGGTTCTGCAGAACCGGTAGCTCTGAAGAGCAGCAGACACCGAACCGGTTTGGTGGCTGCTGCTCTGTTTGGCCCAGCCGCCCGCCGGGGCTCTTGGCTGTCCTTTATTTCCTGCTTTTTCAACCTCAGCTGCTTTGCGCGGCACAGATGAGGATGAAAAAGCAGGAAAGAAGAGGATTTTCAAACGCTGCGCATCCACACGCAGCGCTTATCAGCTGTCCGGGCGGCACGGCTGAGGGTTTTTTTGCAAATGGTCTACACACATGTGCAAAGCACACTCTCACCGGGGTGGGATTCTACCTGTCGGAGAACCGGCAAATCGCGCCACTGGCTGGCCCTGCCCCGCCCTCTCACTCCTTACATGGTATGCGCACCATCAAACTCGCCTGCTAAGTTGCTATTTTTCCTTCCCCCCCCCCCGACCATCAGCTGTTCTGCTGTGCCGGGAGATTTAGATTAGCTAGAAAGCAGGAAACGGTTGGATTTCTTGCTTTCTAGCTAATCTTTAGATCCCTCAGCTCTGCTTTTAAGCAGAGCCGAACCTTCCTTAGGACAGAAGTTTCTATTATTCAGTGCAGACTCAGGTAGCTGATGGCAGAAAGGTAGATCTCTGAGTGAATCTATGATTCTGTGAGCAACTCAATCTGCCCACTTGCTTTGCCTGATTTTGGGTAAAAGTTGCTCTTTTTTAATAAAAAATTCAATATTTATAATATTTACATATAAGCCATGCCCAACCAGTCACATGACCACTAAACCACACCCAAAAATTAGGCCACACCCACAGAACCATTTGTTAAGAAATTTGAATCCCACCCCGATGGTCAGTCTGTATGTTCCTGTCTCTTGGGAGTGGGGGAGACTGGGGTGCCCCTTTCCTTCCATCTTTCCTTTTGGGGTGATGCATGCACACAACCGAACCTGGTTGAAGGTCCTGGACAATGCCTGGCTTGCTTTTCCTGACTTCTCTAAGTAGCCCATGCTTTATCTATGGAGATTCTCCATCATCCAGGTCACAGTTGTGCGCCACCAGTGGCCAGCAGAACTGGCAGCAGAGTCCAGAGTGAGGAGGTGCAGGAGGAACCTGGGCCAATCCTAGAGTCTGGGGAAGGCTCTGCATCGGAGGCAGAGATGGGGCCAGGGATGTCCGACAGCCTGCCTTCGGAGTGGGAGATCAGTGGGGAAGAAGAACAGCTGGAGCCTGTTCCCAGTGTGTGCATGCACAGAGCTGCCAGAGGAAGGGAACAGCTAAAGGAACAAGAGTCGACTTGGGAGTAAAGCCACAGGTGGACAGTAAATGGCCTCTCCTAAAAGAAATAAAAGAGGAGCAAAGGGGGAGGGGTGTTTGCAGGAGACAATTAGTTCATTTGGGTGAAGATCTTTTCCTGACTCCTTGCCAAGTAATTGCTGCTACAGAGTGGCGTTTGGAAGCTGTCAGCCTGGCAACTCTCCCTGCCTGATCAAGGCCTGTAGTTGTGAGATCTCTTGAAAGACTGTTGGCCAGGACTTTAAGCTAAATAAAAGGGTTTTTTTTAGGGACGAGGAGTCGGCTTCCTGATCTTGGGAAGCCTTGGTCAGAACAGTCCCAAAGGGCCTTTTCCAAGAGGCAACTGGACTTTCTGGTTTTTCTTGGAAGACGTTCCGCTTCTCCTCCATAGTCAGAGCTGAAAAAGCTTCTTGGATGAGAAGGGAAATGCCTTCCAAGAGAAACCAGAAAGTCCAGTTGCCTCTTGGAAAAGGCCCTTCTGGGGTAGCCTGTGCTTTCTTCTCTGTGAAACTCCAGCAACGAAACTAATTGGACAGTTGTCCAAAAGGCCTGTCCCAAAGCAGAGGCCTGCGTGTGTGTGTGTGTGTGTGTGTGTGTTGGTTTGTGTGTCTGCATTTGTCGAGAACGTGGATTCGGGAGGCTGAATTGCAGTCCGTGTCTCCTTCATTGAGATGAAGGTAGGCACGATATCGCTCTCCTGTGTGTCACAGCTTGCCCGGAGTGACTAGCTGGTGAGCCATGATGGTGTCTCTTTTCTCTCGAGCCACAGTTGGAAGGGGCCTTGGAGGTCTTCTAGTCCAGCCCTCCCACCCCCACCCCCGTTCAAGGCAGAAGATCTTAAACCATCAAATGGTTGGCCAGTCTGTTTTCGAGAACATCCAGTGATGGAGCACCAACAGCTTGCTTAGTTCTGGTTTGCATAGATCAATTGGGGATACAGAATACAGAATCACAGAATCAGAAGGGGCCTTGGAGGTCTTCTAGTCCAACCCCCTGCTCAGGCAGGGGACTCTGTACCGTTTCAGACAAATGGTTCTCCAGTCTCTTCTTGCAAACCTCCAATGATGAACTCCTCCTCAGAACTCCTGGAGGCAAATCATTCCACTGGTTAATTCTTCTCACTGTCAGGAATTTTCTCCTTCATTCTAGCTTGCTTCTCTCCTCGATCTCCATCCTTCTTTCTTCGTAGAGCACAGCCCCATGCAAGCCTTCCTTCTCCAGCCTCGGTCACCGGAGGCCCTCAGAAAGCTCACAAGGACCTCCTAAAGATGGGAAGCATCCCCTGCCTTCACCCTGGGAAGCTCCCTTTCAACCCTTACGCACGGTCACCCGCGCCCTGGTCACCTCCTGCCTGGACTATTGTAATGCCCTCTACATGGGGCTCCCTGCGGGAAGCACCCGGAGGCTCCAACTGGTGCAAAATGCGGCCGCGCGGGTGGTTATGGGGGCGTCGAGAAACTCCCATGTAACGCCTCCCTTGCGCAAGCTGCATTGGTTGCCGGTGGCCTTCCGGGTTCGCTTTAAAGTATTGGTTTTGGCCTTTAAAGCGCTCCATGGCATCGGACCAGGATACTTACAAGACCACATTCTGCCAGTAGTCTCCCACCGACCGTGCGCTCCCACGGAGAGGGTCTCCTTCGGGTCCCGACGCCTTCTATGTGCCGCCTGGTGACTAAAAGGAATAGGGCCTTCTCTGTGGGGACACCTACCCTCTGGAATGGGCTGCCCCCAGGGCTACGGACAACAACTGACCTGAGGGCATTCAGACGTGATCTGAAAACCTGGTTCTTTGAGCAGGCTGGCCTGGGCTGACTTTAAATGGGATTTTAAATAAGGGGTTTTAGAACTGATTTTGGCTGGGGTATGGTAATTTTAGCTCATTCTTAATCAAGGTTTTTAACTTTTTTAACGGCAGCCTCATAATTTAATCTCTTTTAATCTTGTAATCTGTACTTTATAATATATTTTAGTTGGCTGTTCACCACTCTGAGTCCTTCGGGAGAAGGGCGGTATACAAAACTATTAAATAAATAAATAAATAAATAAATAAATAAATAAATAAATAAATAAATAAATAAATAAATAAAAAACCTTGAGGCAGCTAACAACTTTTTGCTGGAGGGCTGTGGAACCAAAATGACATTTTCATAGCAAGGTATGTCATGGAACATGTTTTGAAAGATCATCTGGATCCAAATAGCGTTGCCCAAAATGGTTAAGTAATAGCCTAGCCTGGAATAGTTGTGTTATTGCAGGAGTTGCATTGTAAGGCTCAGGTACAATTTGAGATGTTGGCGATTAAACAGCTATAAAGGAGAATATTTGTAGCTCAGGGTTGAAATCAGGGGTCCTTGGTACTCTCTGAGCTTGGTTGTGGGGGCAGGAGGGGGAGGAAGAGGAGGAGGACTGTGGGGGTCCTTTGTGATCTCTGAGTTTGATTGTGTTCTTGCAAACGTTTCATCACCCAACTAGGTAACGTCATCAGTGCTAGAAGAGAGGAAGAGGAGGAAGAGGAGTGTAGGGTCCTTTGTGCTCTCTGAGTTTGATTGTGTTCTTGCAGACGTTTCATCACCCAACTGGGTAACATCATCAGTGCTACAAGGGAGGTGTGTGTGCATATCTTCTAGAACTGATGATATTACCTAGTTGGGTAATGAAACGTTCAGAAGAAAATGGCCAAGCTCAGAGAGCATCAAGGACCCCCAATTAAAGAATTACCTGCTGAAGGACCTGCTTACTTTCATGACCTTCTGTTCTGTGGGGAAACTGCCTGGGTGTCCTCTCTAGGGCTTCACCCTTTGAGAGATTTGAGGGGTGCTGCTAGTCCTGTTGGAGTTCTGTAAGTCCTTGAAGGCATGGATGTGCCACTGAGAAATGGAATCCGGCCGGTGATTCTTCTTAAGAGGAGCCATTTCAGAATCGAGTGGCACAGAATAAATCATAATAAAGATTTAACTCCATGCTTCCCAGCTTTTCTTTCGACAATCTGGTGTGGATTTTAACTTTGCATAAATAGGTGACTCATTAAGAATGTTTGTCACGGAGGGATCATCCTTAGCTAATCCTGAAGCATTCCCGGAATGCCTTTAAGATGCGTTTTAGCAACACCTGGTGGAAGGTTACCGTAATCCTTTGGTTTACAAGTAATCATAAGCTGGGAAGCTAGTCAGGCAGAATAATAGAGTTGGAAGGCAACTGGGACCTTGGAGGTCTTCTACTCCAATCCTGCTCAAACAAGAGACCCTATACCAGGGATGTCCAACCTTGGGAACTTTAAGTCTTGTGGAATTCTGGGAATTGAAGTCCACAAGTCTTAAAGGTTCCCAAGGTTGGAGGTTGCTGCCTTATTGCATTCTGGACAAATGCTGTTGAAGAGATGGAAGAAAGAAAAGCCATGGTCCATTCTGGAAGATTGCATAAACATTAATAATTTTTTTTTCTCACCATGTACATATAAACCTTTGAATGAGATTGTGTTGTTTCTCTGTGTATCATATAATATATGTGGGTGTATACATAATTTTGTATTAATTAATTAATTCATTTATTATGTCATGTTTATGGAGTGTATATTGGGGGTGGTGACCCTTTGAGAGCTGCATGCAATGAAATTTCATTTTAAGGTATGCCGATTAGTTTAGATTTAAAGAGACAATAAAGTTATTATTCTATCCTGTCCTGTCCATTCTGGTCTAGTTTAGTCTAGTCTGATCTTTGGAGGGCACGGGACAGAGGCCATTCCTCTGTTCTGGTCCTCCTCGATCTATCGGCGGCTTTCGATACTGTCGACCACAGTATCCTGTTGCATCGGTTGGAGGGGCTAGGGATTGGAGGCACCGTGCTTCAATGGTTCTCCTCCTTCCTCTCCGACCTTCGCAATTTGTGTTGACAGGGGGACAGAGATCGACCCCGAGACCCCTACTCTGTGGGGTGCCTCAGGGGTCGGTGCTCTCTCCCCTGCTGTTCAACATTTATATGAAGCCGCTAGGTAATATCATCCGTGGCTTTGGAGTGGAATTCTACCAGTACGCTGATGATACTCAGCTGTACATCTCCACTCCAGACCACCCCAACGAAGCCGTCGAGGTGATGACCCGGTGCCTGGAAGCCGTACGAAATTGGATGGGTCAAAACAGACTCCGTCTCAACCCGACCAAAACCGAGTGGCTGTGGTTTCCTGCCCCCAGATTCAGTCAGCTTATTCCATCGCTGACCATAGGAGGAGAGACACTATCCCCTGTGGAAAGGGCACGCAACTTGGGTGTACTCCTGGATGTGCGACTGTCTTTGGAAGACCATATTGCAGCCGCCACCAGGAGTGCTTTTTATCAGATTCGTCTGATCTACCAATTGCGACCCTTCCTGGATCTGGGCGCACTTCGCACAGTCACCTCTGCTCTCGTCATCTCCCGTTTGGACTACTGTAATGCTCTCTACATGGGGCTCCCCTTGAAGACTCTCCGTAGGCTACAGTTAGTTCAGAATGCCGCCGCGCGGATGATCATCGGCGCCCCTCGGGACGCCCACATAACACCTCTTCTCCGCCGGCTGCACTGGCTTCCTGTGGCCTTTCGGATTCGATTCAAGGTGGTACTAATAGTATTCAAAGTGCTCCATGGCTCGGGACCTGGATACTTACGGGACCGCCTTCTGCCACCAACAACCTCCCGCCGCCCAGTACGCTCCCACAGAGTCGCCATGCTCGGGGTCCCACCACTAAATCACTGCCGACTGGCAGCCCCGAGACTTCGTGCTTTCTCTGTGGGAGCCCCATCCCTCTGGAATTCTCTCCCTTCGGAGACACGAGCCATGTCGGATATCCTCACCTTCCGGCGCGCAGTTAAGACCTTGTTGTTCACGCAGGCCGGTCTAGCCAATTGAATCATTCGGGTTAAATTAAATTTTAGATAATCTTTCTGTTGGGTGTTGTTCTTAACCATTTTAGATTTTTATTTATTTCATCTCCGTTACCTGTACTGTTTTCGTTGTTGAATGTGCACCGCCCCGAGTCCCTTTTTGGGAGAGGGAGCGGTATAGAAGCATGAACAAATAAATAAATAAATAAATAGTCTATTCCCATGTTCTGTTCTGTCCTGGTCTACTTCAGTCTAGTTTATTCCCATGTTATGTTTTGTTCTGTCCTGTCTATTCTGTCCTAGTCTAGTCTAGTCTAGTCTATTCCATGTTCTGTTCTGTCCTGTCCATTCTGGTCTAGTTTAGTCTAGTCTATTCCCATGTTCTGTTCTGTTCTGTCCTGGTCTACTCCAGTCTAGTTTATTCCCATGTTCTGTTCTGTCCTGTCTATTCTGTCCTAGTCTAATCTAGTCTATTCCCACATTCTGTTCTGTCCTGTCCATTCTGTCCTAGTCTAGTTTAGTCTATTTCCATGTTCTGTCCTGTCTGTTCTGTCCTGTCCTGTCTATTTTGGTATAGTCTAGTCTAGCTTAGTCTATTTCCATGTTCTGTCCTGTCTGTTCTGTCCTGTCCTGTCTATTTTGGTATAGTCTAGTCTAGTTTAGTCTATTTCCATGTTCTGTCCTGTCTGTTCTGTCCTGTCCTGTCTATTTTGGTATAGTCTAGTCTAGTTTAGTCTATTTCCATGTTCTGTCCTGTCTGTTCTGTCCTGTCTATTTTGGTATAGTCTAGTCTAGCTTAGTCTATTCCCATGTTCTGTTCTGTTCTGTCCATTCTGATCTAGTCTAGCTTAGTCTAGTTATTCTCATATTCTGTTCTGTTCTCTTGTGTTCTGGTCTATTCTGGTCTATTCTCATGTTCCATTCTGTTCTAGATTTCCCCAGCACAAATTGGATCTTTTAAATCCATTTACCAAGCTCCATTGTGGATTCCTTGGGGAATCCTTGATGGCTTTCCCCTTGCAGCTCAGCAGCTAAGAGGCCGAGCCACCAACCATCCTGATGCCATCCAGATGTGTGGGACCACAACTCCCATCATCCTCCGCTTTACTCAGCAAGAGAGCAGCTTCAGGCGGACAACTCCGCTTTGTCGCCATCTGGCGGCCACCCGCGGTTCTGCAGCCCAAGAGCTGCCGGTCTCGGGCTTCCTTGAGCCTTTTTGACCTCACTCAATATGGCGGCGGCAGGGAAAAGCCCCCCACTTCCGGCCTGTGGCGGAAGTGTGGCTGGTTGCCATGGCGGCGATGCCGGGCCTAGAGGGAGACGCGCGCCTCGGGAGAAAGCCGGCGTGGAGCCGCGGTGAGGGGAGCGAGGCGAGGCGGGAGGGAGCGGCGGGAGCGAGTGGGGAATCTCCCTCGAGGGGCCTGGAACTCAGGGATGGGGTCACTCGGCGAGGGAAGGAGCCTCGGATTTTCTGGGAAGGGGGCGCCTTTGGCCTTGTTGATGGCGGGCGGGCCGAGGGGGGCCCCGGAATTCTCCCCCTGAGGAGGGTAAACGGACCTTCCCCATTCCGGCTTGGTCACCACTCTCATCATCCCCAGCCAGCACTAGCTTGAAATGAAAGGAGGTGCTTGGATGATGGAGGGTCTAGTCCAAGACCCCCCCTCCCTCCAGAGTGATGTGAGGGGCAGATGGATAAGAGGCCACCAGGAGATCCCGCCAGTCTGGGCTGGGCGGAAGACCCCCTTCTCGTCCCGTCGCCCTTGTGCTGCTGCTAATGGGGATGCAGGAGAGAGGCTCAGCCCCATGGCCGGAGAGTGGGCTCCGGTATGAAGGAGTGGCCCCAGCTGAGTTTCCTGGTGGTCTCCCCTCCAGAATTTATTTATTTAAATGTATTGGCCACCTTACCACAGGATGGTTTGATTCATTTTTTTGTTTATTTGTTTGTTTTTGAATGAATGAATGAATGAATGAATGAATGATATATAAATTTCCAGTATCTCCAACACTGGAGGCTTTTAAGAAGAGATTGGACAACCGTTTGTTTGAAATGGTATAGGGTTTCCTGCCTGAACAGGGGGTTGGACTAGATCTCTTTTCTTCTCTCCTCCCCTCCCCACCCCTCTCCTCCCCTCCCCTCCTCTCCTCTCCCTCATCCCTATCTTCCCCCCTCTGTCCCTCCTTCCATCTCCCTCCCTCCTTCCCTCTCTCTCTCTCTCTGTCTGTCTGTCACTCTCATACACACACACACACAGAATGGTAGACAGAGACCTTGGAGGTCTTCTAGTCCAACCCCCTGCTTGAGGAAGAGACCCCCCCCCCAAACAATCCAAGCGCCCACTAGGGCTGAGCCTTCCTTAGCAGGCTTGGATCTCTCCAGTTGGCTATTGGTGGGTTGGAGGGACCCTGGGGGAATATCACTGACTTCGGGCTGGAGGGAACTGAGGTTTGCAAAACGCACCTGCAGGGATTGGGCCCGTGTGCTGAGGCCGGACTCACAAGTGCGTGCAAAACACCGAAGGGTCTCCTGCAGGAACTTATGAATAGGCAGTGGTTTACTAATAGTGATCTTGGAGCACTCTGGTGTAATCAGTACAAAATATTTTAGTAGAATATCCCAAATCTCTGCTGAAATCATGCATAGGGTTTCATCCTTTGACTAGTTGACTTTATGCTCTTCTTGGCAATTGTGAAATATGGGTGAAGCCCTTATTTATATTTAGCAGATGTAAGTTTTTGGAACGTTCTTAAATTATAACTGGTATAATGATACCGTTTTCTTTCCACAAAAGTATCATTAGAAAACCCTTTTTTCCCTTTTCAAGCAATTCCATTTTAGCTGATTATACATTGGTTGATCCCTTGGCAAGCATGATTTAATGGCTCTGTCTGTTTTTCCTCTCTAGCAGGGAGTGAAACAGCCTGCAAACGGCCTCTTGTAAACATACCAGCCATTGTTGGGTGTGTGTTGGCAACTTACACTGCTTTGCTTCTTCTCTCTCTTTCTGTCAGCATTTCCCTGAGTCAGGAGCAGTCTTCAGGCCAACCTGGAATTCCTGGGTTTGGAGCAGTTGTCCTTAAGAGATCCTTTCCCCTTCGGACGAGCTGTTCACATTCTGGGGTTGAATAGCTTGAAGAGGCTCCAAAGAGGTTGAGGTTATAGGCATGCTGACAGCAGCGAGAACACTCTATGCCCAAAAATGGAAGGACACTTTGATTCCCACAATGGATGAATGGTCTGCAAAATCTGATGGAGTTAGCAGAGAGGGCAAAAATGGGACTGCTTTGATTAAAGAAAAGAAGAACACACTTTGGTTTTTATTTGGCAACCGCTTCTGGTTTTTGTGCTTGAGGTGGGAAAAAAAAAAGGAAACCTCGGTTTTGTTGATGAGATAAGTCAATTGTTACAGAAACGGCTAGCATATATTATTATGCAAAAGTAAAAAGTGGAGGTTGTATGTTATTACCCTAGTCTACTGCATCGAGAAGAATAAAAAGTCAAGGCTATCCCTTTTCTTTCCCTTTCCCTTACTCTTCCTTTTTTCCCATTGTTCTCATTTTCCTATGGAAATTCTGTATTTTATATTTGATTAAGCTAATAAAAAATTAAAAACCAAAGGGCAGTGGCTGGTTCTCCCTCCCCACATTCTCCCCTCCACCCCACCCCCAGCAGAATGGTACCTGGGGAAAAGGTGTGAGGGAAAGTTGATTTGGTGGAGAGCTACAATTCTGATGGGTTGTGCCCCAAGGCTCTGGGGGTGGGGGGTGGGGGGGGAACCGGCCTGGAGAATACCACTAGCACTTAGACTTTATATACCGCTTTACAGTGCTTTACAGCCCTCTTTAAGCAATTTACAGAGTCAGCATATTGGGTCCTCATTTTACCAACCTCAGAAGGATGGAAGGTTGAATCAATCTCGAGCTGGTCAGAATCGAACTGCTGGCAGTGGACAGAATTAATCTGCAGTACTGCCCTCTGACCACTGTGCTACCAGGGCGTCTATCGCTGCCTGAGAGGCAACAGTTTTGGTGCGCTTGCTGTTTGTGGCATAGGAGCCCCGTATTTGTTTCTGGTGCATGCAGGCTTCCTTGGTCCATCAAATGCAGGTACTCCCCGAGTTGCAACTATTCTTTTAGTGACTGAAGTTGCAGTGGCGCTGAAAAAAATGACGCATGGCCGTTCCCTCATGCTTACAGTCGCCACAGCATCTCCATGGTCACGTGATCAATATTCAGGCTCATACTTACGACGGTCGCAGGGTCCCAGGATCATGTGATCCCTTTTGTGACCTCCTGAGAAGCAAAGGCCATGGGGAAGGCCAGGTTCACTTAACGGCCGTGTGACTAACTTCTAACAACTGTAGTGATTCACTTAATAACTGCGGCCAGAAAAGTCGTAAAGTGGATCAGAACCCATTTAACTACTGTCTTGCTTAGCCACGGATATTTTGGGCTCCATTGTGGTCGTAAGTCGAAGACTCCCTGTATATAATAATCCCTTTTGCTCCTTGTGATTTGGCCGTATCTAGGCTGTGAAATGGGCTTTTTACTCAGGGTGGCATCGTGCCCATCTCCCTTCCTTTGCCCACCTCTCTCCCAGCCAGGAAGGTGAAGTGCCAGCTGCCTTCCAGTCCTCGGCCAGAGGCAGGAATAGTTATTATTTGGGCATTACAGGGAGTTGTGTTACAAGGGAGCCTCTGTGGCGCAGTGGTTAGAGTGCAGCACTGCAGGCTACTTCTGCTGACTGCTGGATGCTTACAATTTGGCAGTTTGAGGCTCAAGGTTGACTCAGCCTTCCATCCTTCCAAAGTGGTGCTTGCTTCCTTCCCTTCCCCCTTTCTTCCTCCCTCCCTTCCTTGCTTCTAAAGGTTGACTCAGCCTTCCATCCTTCCAAGATCTATCAAATGAGCCAGATGGTTGGGGGCAAGAGGCTGACTCTGCAAACCGCTTAAAGAGGGCTGTAAAGCATTATAAAGTGGTATATAAGTCTAAGTGCTATTGCCATTATTGCCCAGAGTTTTTCAAGGTGTTGAAACTGGAAACGGGGATGATCTTCAGCCTTGCGGGCCTGCCTTTTTGGCTTTCTCTGACCAGGTTTTGCCCAGAGGTTTTGCACGTTCCCGATTTGCTTTCCCACGTGTTGGAGACGGCCTTGGAAGCTTAACTAACCCAGCCCTCAGGAGCTACTCCCAGAATTACCTGCATTGTGTTGCTTTTCGTTTTCTCCCTTTGAAGGTAGCTTGTCCCCAGTTCACTGCTTTAGCCTGCCACTTTATTTATGATATTTTTTTTAAAAAAAGTAGTTTTTCCCCTGAGCTGCTCAGAGGAGTAAGTTACAGAGTTCGCCCCTCCACTTATCTCTAGGGCAGCTCTTCCTGGCAGGTTGTTTCCAGGTGACGGAAGTTATTTCCAGGTGCTTAGGCAGCGTTTTACAGCCGAACCCGAAACCTTAGATCTTCCCTTCGCCAACCGGCTCTTTCTGCTTGGCAAATTTATCAGGAGCGGCTCAGGTCTGGGCTGCTGTGCAGAACTCCTTACCTTAAGGAGGTGTTCCTGACACCCGGAAGCTGTGGTTTCCCTCCCCCCCCCCCCCCAGGTGTCCTCATTCTACCTCTGCCAAGAACAATGGGAGGGACTTAGACCAGGTAACTGAAGACAGAAACAAGCGAAGGAAGTGCCTTTCTGGGGGCAGGAGGGCCTGGCTGTGTCTAGATTTCGCAGGAGGCAAGTATGCTGCCTCAGAACATAACCAATATTTATTATTTGACCAATTAAGCTTTACTAGACAGCCAGGTTTATGTGGGCTTGTAAAACTGTCACGCAGGGCTCTCCAAACCTGGCAACTTTAAGACTTGTGGACTTCAGCTCCCAGAATTCCCCAGCCAGCCATGACCTTAGACCAACCACCAGGTGACCTTGAATTCTAGTCCCATCTTAACCATAAAAGCCAGCCAGGTGACTTTGGGCCAACCACCAGGTGACTGTGAATTCTAGTCCCACCTTAACCATAAAAGCCAGCCAGGTGACTTTGGGCCAACTAATAGGTGACCGTGAGTTCTAGTCCCATCTTAGCCATGAAAGCCAGATAAGAGAATTCATAGCCCACAGCTGCATAATGGATAGAGGAAGAAAAGTAGAACAAAATAACAGAGTTGAAGGGGACCTTGGAGGTCTTCTAGTACAACCTTCTGCTCAAGATGAGACCTGACACCACTTCACACAGATGGCTGCCCAATCTCTTCTGAAGCTCCGAAGGGATGTTTCCTAGTGTCTCAGGAGTACCCTGGGAAAAAAAGATGAGTAGAAGATTTGTACTTGCAGACTTGCCAGGTTTCTTTTACTCTACCCCAGGGGTCCCCAAACATGGCCCCTGTAAGAGTTGCGGATTTCAGCTCTCAGAATTCCTCAAGTCAGCCAGGAGGCCACCCATGCTGGCTGGGGAATTCTGGGAGTTGAAGTCCACAAGTCTTTAAGGCGGGCCTCGTTTGGAGATCCCTGCTATAGTCTTATAATAAAGTAATGTCAGCTCATTTGGATGAGTTTCCTACCTGGGAAGGCTGACCCAAACAGGCTCTGCCACTTGCCAATGGGTGAACGGATGCCCAGAGGAGGGAGGTCTGACACGCTGCATATTCAGGGGTGGGATTCTACCTGATTGGACTGGTGCTATAGAACCGGTTGTTATGATTCTGCCCAGTTCGGAGAACTGGCAAATTGCGCCACTGACTGGCTCCTCCCCTCCCCTCCCACTCACTCCTTACCTGCATGCGCGCCATCAAACTCGCTTGTTAAGTTGCTATTTTTCCTTTTCTTCCCCTCCGACCATCAGCTGTTCTGCTGTGCCGGGAGATTTAGATTAGCTAGAAAGCAGGAAACAGTTGGATTTCTTGCTTTCTAGCTAATCTAAAAACAGAGCTGAACCTTCCTTAGGACGGAAGGTTCTGCTTTTCAGTGCAGACTCAGGTAGCAGATGGCAGAAAGGTAGATCTCTGAGTGAATCTGTGATTCTGTGAGCAACTCAACCTGCCTGCCTGCTTTGCCTGATTATTTAAATATTTAAAAAATTAAATATTTACATAAATATTTACAATATTTACATGCAAGCCGTGCCCAGCCAGTCACGTGACCATTAAGCCACACCCACAAATTAGGCCACACCCACAGATCAGAACCTGTTAAGGGTTTCTTAACAGTTGTTAAGAAATTTGAATGCCACCGCTATGCATATTGTGCCACTTTGGGTCTTTTCTGGTTTTTTTGTTTTTGATGCAAAAGAGACCAGAGGCCTCACCCTGAAAAAATGCTTGCTTTGAATGGGGGGGTTTGCTAATTCTTCAGAAGGCAGTCTCAGGATTCAAAAGGATCTGGATAAACCTGAACGTTGGACTCTAGCTAAGAAAACACCGCTCAGTGGGGAGAAATGCAGGGAACTGCGCTTAGAGATAGGGAGAACACGATGTACAGGAACAAGGCAGGTGAGCACCTGGCTTAGCAGCAGTACAGGTAATCCTCAGTGACGGTAATTGAGTCCCAAAGGTGCTTCTTCGGCAGGCAATTGGACTTCCTTGTTTTTGCTTTGAAGACCTTTCACTTCTCATCCAAGGAGCTTCTTCAGCTCTGAATGGATGGTGGGGAAAGGAAAGATTGATACTCCTTGCAGCAGCTGGTCATTTCAATTCATTTGCACTGCATCCAGGTGACCTTAAGGGCCCTCTAAAAGGATGCAAATGACCAGTTCTGTCTGCAAGGAGCATCAGTCCTTCCATTCCCCACCACCCAGTCAAAGCTAAAGAAGCTTCTTGGAAGAGAAGCGAAAGGTATTCAGAGCAAAACCAGGAAGTCCAGTTGCCTCTTGGGAAAAAGAAAGCACCTTTGGGACAATCAGGACCTGGAGGATCCCTCTCCATAGACAGTAATTGAGATGGGAATTTCCTTGCCAAGGTCTTAGTGGTCAAGGCACCAGGCTAAACTCAGAGAAACTGGGAGTTCTAGTTTCGCTTGAGGCAGGCTGGGTGACCTGGCCAGCCTCTCTCTTCCGCTCCCTCTCCCCCCTCCCTCCCTCCCTCTCTCATGTGGATCACCTGGCCTAGAAGAAGCCCCCTGCCTTCCCCCAGGGCCTGCAAGCCCAATAAATATTGGTTTCTCCTTGCAGAGTGGAAAGTGCTCTCTCTCCCTCTCTCTCCCTTTCTCCCTCTCCCTCTTTCCCTCTCTCCATCTCCTGCTCTCCCTCCCTCCCTCCATCTCTCTCCCTCTCCGTTCCTCCCTCTCCCTCCCTCTCTCCCTCCCTCTTTCTCCCCCTCTCTCTCGCTCTCCCTCTCTCCCGCCCTCTCTCTCCCTCCCTCTCCCCCTCTCTCCCTCTTTCTCCCTCCCTTTCTCCTCCCTCCCTCTCTCCCTCTCCCTCCCTCCCTCTCCCTCCCTCTCCCTCTCCCTCCCTCTCTCCCTCTCTCTCCCTTTCTCCCTCTCCCTCTCTCTTTCCCTCTCCATCTCCTGCTCTCCCTCCCTCCCTCCATCTCTCTCTCCCTTCCTCCCTCCTCCCCTCCTCTCCCTCCCTCCCTCTTTCTCCCCCTCTCTCTCCCCTCTCTCTCCCTTTATCCCTCTCCCTCCCTCTCTCCCCCTCTCTCCTGCCCTCTCCCCCCTCTCCCTCCCTCTCTCTCCCCCTCTCCCCCTCTCCCCCTCCTTTTCTCCTCCCTCCCTCTCTCTCTCCCTCTCTCTCCCTTTATCCCTCTCCCTCCCTCTCTCCCCCTCTCTCCCGCCCTCTCCCCCCTCTCCCTCCCTCTCTCCCCCTCTCCCCCTCTCTTTCTCCCTCCTTTTCTCCTCCCTCCCTCTCTCTCTCCCTCCCTCCCTCTCTCTCCCTCTCTTCCTCTCTCTCCCTTTATCCCTCTCCCCCCATCTCTCCCTCTCTCCCCCGCTCCCTCCCTCTCTCCTTCCCCCTCCCTCCCTCTCCCTCTCCTTCTCCCTCTCTCTCTGGATTGCTCCAGCTCTGGCCAAATTCTTCGCATTCCTGATTCCAGGAAGAGCCGGGGAGTTCCTGCATAGCGCATTTCACCTGAGGCAGGTTGTGTGGCTGGGCGGGTGCCCCGGCACGGCGTGGGGCAGCAGGAATGCTGCAGCCACCGCCTGACAGGTTGGTTGGAGAGGAGGAGGGCCGCCTCCGTGGCTTTTCTATGGTTGCTAAATCCAGGGTTTGTGAAGCGGAAAGGCTCCTGGGCTTTGGTCCCTTGGCTTCCGAAGGAGACCAAGGGCGGCGAGGAGCGACAGAGGGGGAGCGCAGAGGTAGGAGTCCTTTTTTGGGGGGGGGGGGAAGAGGGGGTTTCTTGCATCTGAAGGCCACTCCCGATGGTTGCTCTCTGGCCCTGGAACTCCTGTTGCAAACCCAATCCAGTGAGCTTGGCTCGGGGTTGGGCTAATCTTCAAAACGGGAGATCTGCTTGAGAGCTTCTTGGTTTGCCTGACCTGTTAAGAGTTCTTCTCTGGCCTGACTGCGGCCCCAGCAATCCTGGGGGAGGGGGGTTTCCCCTGCAGTGACCAGGAGGCCAAGGGGGGTCTGGGGCCTTCATATTTGCAGGGGCTTCGTGAATGTAATGAATGCAATTTGCCCAACTAGGGAATGCCACCTATACTGGGAGGCAGTGGGATCCATGGAGAGGAGGAGGAGGAGGAGGACTGGAACTGTAGGGTCCTTAGTGCTCTCTGAGATTGGTGGTTTTCCTGCAGACATTTCCTGACCCATCTAGGTCACATTATCAGTGCTAGCTGGGGTAATGAAACATCTGCAAGAAACCCACCAAGCCCAGAGAGCGCCAAAGACCCCTCGAATGCAACTTTGATTGCATTCTCTCATTGATCCGTGAACCTGGAGAAGAATATAGAAATTGGGTGTCTCAGTTTAATTGAACCATACAATGGTCACAACCATAATTTGCTCCATAACTTTGGTGATTTTTTCATCTTCTAATGTTTCGTCTTCAGGAATTTCTGGGTCAGGGGTCCTGTTTGATCGCCATCCGAGTATGTGTTTGTGACCAGATTCAAAAAAAATGTGAATTTTTTGTTTGCGTGGTCAGAAGCGTTCATGACCAGAGGTTCTACTGTATCTGCCTCATTGTTTCTGGAAGCTCTCAATATTGGCAAAATAGTGTCAGAAACATGCCCCATTGTTTCCCCAGAATTCATCAGGTAATTGGTATTGCATATACTCATTGTTTTGTATGAGGTGTTTTAGGAAATTATGCACCAGCATCAAGTTGTTTGGGTTCTTCTGGTAGCAAATGTCAGTTTTGTAACTTGCACAGATTGTGCAAATGTCTTCTGTTTGCATATAAAACTTATTTGCTTTTATTAGTCCACGAAAAGCTCCAGGGGCTATGCAGAGTGCTAATCCCATCCCTTCTCTGCTATGACTAGAAATCTCTAATTGCATTTTCCCCTCTTTGCTCATGTAGAAGATTTTATCAGGAACTTTTCCAAAACATTTGCCAGTAAGCTGATTATGCAGCAACCAAGTACGATTACATTTTTAAAATTGGAAATCTAGGATTGCTCGGTGTAGAATTCCTGTGGTAGCTCTGCAGTGTAGCTTGGTCAGGTTTAATTGTTGTAGCTTGCTTTAATTACAGGCTAAGCTGTAAGCTGTTCTGGCTGTAAGGAATCCTAGTTTTATCCCGGTTGGACTAAGTGTGGTTTGGTGTGCGATCAGTGTGTTAAACCCCAGCTAGATGGTGGTCATTGGAGAAAGAAAGGAGAACTTTTACATCCTCCTGAGCCCTTGTGCTCCAAGTGAGTCTGGCCAGATTTTGGTGGCCAATTGGTGAAGTGGTAGATATGTAGATTATGCTGGCTAGGATTTACGTGCTGGCTTCCTGGCTCTTGAGAGATACAGGGTGGAGTGAGAAAGCAGGGCAGGCCTCCGGTTTCTGGAACTTGAAGCAATATTTATTTATACTGATTTAAAATGTATCTAGGTCATCTTTAACAGGAACTCCCCAGCCATGTAGCAGGTAGTCCTCGATTTATAACCATTCATTTAGTGTCCCAAAGGGGCTTTTTCCAAGAGGCAACTGGACTTTCTGGTTTTTTCTTTTGAAGACATTTCGCTTCTCATCCTAGAAGCTTCTTCAGCTCTGCCTGGATGGTGGGGAAGGGAAGGCTTGATACTCTTTGCAGACAGAACTGGTCATTTGCATCCTTTTTAGAGAGTCGTTGAGGCCACTTGGAGGTTTATATGTGTCCTCGGGGTCCCCAGAGTGGTGCAAATAGTTCCTGTAAGTCTGCAATTTTTCCTCTGGAGTTTCAGCTAGGCAATTTGGGATGAACACCCTTCGAATGACGTGGGAGTAGGAAGAGATTTCCAGAGAAAAAAGTTGCAGACTACAGGAACCATTAGCACTACTCAGGGGACTCTGAGGACTGAGATAAACCTCCAAGTTTTAGAGAGTCGCCTCAACGACTCTCTAAAAAGGATGCAAATGACCAGTTCTGTCTGCAATGAATATAAATCCTTCCATTCCCCACCATCCAGTCAGAGCGGAAGAAGCTTCTTGGATGAGAAGCAAAACGTCTTCAAAAGGAAAACCCAGAAAGTCCAGTTGCCTTTTGGGGAAAAAAAAGGCACCTTTGGGACAATAATAACAGCACTGAAAACAGGGACCTATGACCTTTTTTTCCACACTTACGACCATTGCAGCATCATGTGATCAACATTTGGACACTTGGCAACTGACTCGTATTTACGACGGTCAGAGTGTCCTGAGGGGTCACGTGATCCCCTTTTGAGACAAGCGAAGTCAATGGGGGAGCCAGATTCACTTAACAACGGTGGCAAGAAAGGTGGGAAAATGGGGCAAAGCTCACTTAACGTACGTTTTGCTTAGTAAGATAAATATGGGGCTCCTTGTG
This sequence comes from Bungarus multicinctus, assembly GCA_023653725.1. Classification (NCBI taxonomy): domain Eukaryota; kingdom Metazoa; phylum Chordata; class Lepidosauria; order Squamata; family Elapidae; genus Bungarus; species Bungarus multicinctus. The sequence continues at coordinate 97,219,367 of CM042846.1, forward strand.
GTCATATGTCAAGGACTTCCTGTATTTCCCCCCCCCCCCCCCCCCGATGAAATCGGCGCTCTGCCGTTGAGGTCAACATTTGACTCGGAAAGGCTTTAGCAGGATTTGTGATGATTGCAAAGTTGTCCTTCCAGAACATGCATTGCAGAGGCAAACTGTGTGTTTTCCTAGCCTGTTTAGTGGGGACTGAAATTGCTATGTGCCTTTTCTCCAGTTTTTAAAGCAGCTTTTCTGGAAAAGATAGCCAAAGAGTCTTCCTTGGTTGGATGCCTTTTGGCAGGAAATGGGTGTGCAAGGGTATGGAGCAGACTCTCTGGGACCCGAGAGGTGGCTTGGATGAAAAGCATCCTTTCTGGAGGAAAATTTGCTGGAGGAACCCACATTCAGATGGAGTTTGACCAGCAGGAATGTTTAGGAATTCTGAGATTCTTCCGAATTGGTTCAGAAAACGGTTTAGATCGGGGTGAGGAATTACGGCGACTTGATAACCTCAACTCCCAGAATTCCTGAGCCAACTCTGCAGGCTAAAACAGTTGCTGGAATTGAATATGTCTGGTTTAATGAAAAGAAGGACTGGGGGGTGGGGGGTGGGGACAGGATATCAGTCTTCCAGTATCTAAGGGGTTTCTATAAAGACGAGGAGGTGAAAGCCCCTGAGGGCAGGACAAGAAGCAGAGGGTGGAAACTAATCAAGGAGAGAAGCTATTTAGAGTTAAGGAGAAGCTGCCTGGCGGTGAGAACAATGAACCAGTGGAACAAAAGTTGTCTTCAGAAGTTGTAGGTGATCCATCACTGGAGGTTTTTAAGAAGAGACTGGACAGCCCCTTGTCTGAGTAGGGTCTCCAGCTTCAGCAGGGGGGGTGGACTAGAAGACCTCCGAGGTCCCTTCCAGCTCTGTTATTCTATGGTCCTGCTGTTTCTCTGGGCCAATCTGCTCTCTATACTCAGGCACTTAAATCTCAGGCATTTAAATCATTGACAGTTTCCCCCCCTAAGCCCTTAATCTGTCTCTCGCTCAACTCCCCCTGCTATTTGTCCCAAGGCAAGGATCCCCCCACCCCCAGGTCAGTCCCTCCCAGGGGGATTAGGTAAGGAGGATGCAGATGCTGGGAAATGGGAAGGAGAGGGAAGGGGGTCCCTGTCTGAACAGGAGGAGAACAGAGGGCTCAACAGAACCCCCTCCTTCCCCCTTTCGGTAACCTGATCTGTTTGGGTTACCTCCAAGTCATTGGCTTCCACTCTGGCTGTGGGCTAAATCCTGGAGGAAGGCAGGGCGAGAGCCTGCGGTGGGTCTGGCCCAGAGGGGGCTTAGGTGTTTCTGGGTGTGTAGGAGCCTCTTAAGCCCTGCCTGATCGGCTTCCTTCTTCCTCTTCTGCTGCAGGACTTTCCAGGCAGCCCTTGGCTGGAGACGACGGCAGAAAGCTCAGCCCAGCGCCCCAGTAGCGAAGGGAGGAGTCTGCAGCCAGCAGGGCTTACTTACCCCAGCCTGCTAGCCAGCCAGCCAGTCAGTCAGCCAGCTGGCCGTCGACCGGTTCCTCTTGCGGTGCTCCGGAGCAGCTGGAGTGAAAGAACCCCCTTGAAAGCAACCCACGGCTCTGAGGAAGGTTGCCGGAAGCTTTAATTTTATTTACACATCCGTTGCTTAATTCGGAGGAGAGCCCGGGCCTTGCGGGGGGGGGGGGGGGGGAGAAGGAGAGCGAAACCGCCCCGTCAAGGACTTGGTTGTGAAGCAGCTGCCGGGTGCAGACGGAGGAAGGCTTGGAACGGTGGGCTCTGCTTGGAAGACGAAGAAGATGCAGCCGTGGCCCGGTCCTGCCGTGGGCTCCTGTCTGGCGGGGGGGGGCTCTGGGCCGGTCTCAGGAGTCTGAGGGATCTGAAGTCCTCTTTTAGCGACTTGAGCAGGGGACACACCGGAGGAGTGTTGCAAAGAGGCCGAGACCACCGCCCTCAGAAGCAGGAGCCCCCTCCCTCCACTGGGAACTCAGCTCCCTGGGAACGATCGGACTCCAAAGGAATTTGCTGCTGGGGGGGGGGGGAGGATTAAATTCTTGACACCAACGAATGAAGGATTGGTGCTTTGCTGTCTCCCCCAGTGGGGAGTTGCCTTTGGGGGTCCTTTGAGCATGGAGGAGAAGGGCTGAGGAGCCACCCTCCCTACGTCAGCTGGAGCCCCTCAACCTGCCTTCACCCACCGTTCTTTTCCTGGGTGCCCATTTTCACAGGCCCTGCCTGGATGAGGGAGGCCAGAAAGGTGCAGCAGCTTACCTTGTTAGGGTTGGCACCACCTGCAGAGAGGCTCCCTGGAGTGATTGAAAACCAGCGGTCTCCCAAATTTGTGGAAGATGCGCTTTGACTGGCCCGGGTGCCTCCGTCTTCTTGCAAGGCTCCTCTGAAGAGTTGCCCTTGGTGCTTGAGAGAGAGAGAGAGAGAGAGAGAGGGAGAGCTTTTGTCCCCCTCGTCCCACCTGTTCCTGCTCCCCAACCCATCCTTTCCCAAAATGCTTTTGCCCGCGAGTCGCAGGTGAGCCCCTGCCTTTGGCCAAGCATGGCAGACCACCTGGAGCTGCTGGCTGAGATGCCGGCCGTCGCCCGCATGGGCACCCAGGAGCGGCTCAAGCATGCCCAGAAGCGCCGCACCCAGCAGCTGAAGAAGTGGGCGCAGTTTGAGAAGGACGTGCAGGGCAAGAGGGCTAAAGGGGAGAAGAAGAGGCGCAGGGCCGCCAAGGAGAGGAAGGTGATCTTCCCTGGAAACGTCCAGCTTTTGGAGGCGGCCAGCCGCAACGATGTGGAGGAAGGTAGGTGGGGGGAACGCATCTTCTTCCGCAGGGGTGTTGAGGCACGGTTGCTCCAAGAGCATCCCCAGAGTTCTGCACCTTCCCCTGGTCGGCTCAGTTGCCTTTTGGCCTTGGAAGGAAGAAACGGAGACAGTCCTCCATTGACCACCACAAGGGAGCCCAGGATTTCTGTTGTTAAGTGAGGCATTAATTCGGTGAGTTTTGCTCCATTTTTACGACCTTTCTTGCCACCGTTGTTAAGTGAATCACGACAGTTAATAAGTTAGTAATCCGGTTGTTAAGTGAACCTGGCTTCCCCATTGACTTGGCTGCTCAAAAAGTTGCAAAACGTGGCCACATGACCTTGGGACACAGCAACGATCATAATGCCCAACGTCTGAATTCTGATCAGGTGATCGTGGAGTTGCTACAAAGGTTGTAACTATAAAAAAAAACCCATTACAAGTCACTTTTTTTCAGTGTTGTCATCACTTTGAACAGTCAGTAAATGAACTTCCTATAGAATAGAATAGAATTCTTCATTGGCCAAGTGTGATTGGACACACAAGGAATTTGTCTTGTCTTCTCCTTTGTTGATATCTGCTATGAACTTGGTGCGGTGTCAGGAAGGGCATCTGGCCAGTAAATGCTCAGCTCCATCCAGCCCCGACTCTACCCCTAGTTAAGGGATTATGGGTCATAAAAAGAGATTTTTAAATTGATATTTGGAAGGTTGAGCGCATTATTCTTCTAGACCCAGCAGATTGATTGATTGATTGATTGATTGATTTTATTTTATTTGTCAATTGCTTACAAGATAATAGGTATAAGTAAAAAGGCATAGTTATGAATACATGGATACATATAAGAAAAATAAAATATAAAAGGAACAATAGGACAGGGACGGTAGGCACGTTGGTGCGCTTATGCAGGCCCCCTTCAGACCTCTTAGGAAAGGGGTGAGGTCAATAGTAGACAGTCTAAGGTTAAAGTTTTTGGGGTTTGGGGAAGAAACCAGAGAGTCAGGTAGAGTATTCCAGACATTGACCACTCTGTGGCTGAAGTCGTATTTCCTGCAATCAAGTTTGGTGTGGTTTACCTTGAGTTTGTATCTATTGTGTGCTCTGGTGTTGTTATGGTTGAAGCTGAAGTATTCATTGACAGGTAGGACATTGCAATGTATGATTTTATATACTATACTTAGATTGGACCGAAGATGCTTCCTATGGTCCCTGGTAGGTTTTTTTTACCTCCCATGCCAGGTGAGCATTGGCACTGATTCAAACCTGGCGCTGGGCGGGAGGAGGAAGAGGAGGAGGAGGAAGAGGATATGATGGAGGAGTAGGACTATGGGGTCCTTGGGGCTCTCTGAGCTTGGTGATTCTCTTGCAGCCGTCTCATGACCCAACTAGGTAACATCATCGGTGCTAGTGGCTATGTTAGAAAGATTCCCAATTATGCATTATTTTTAAATCAAAACAGCCTTTAAAAGAATTAAACTTAGGATGCAATTTCTAGTTAGAAACACCTCGGCATGGCCAACTCGTCCCGCGGTACAAGAGTTCACACTAATATTGAAGAAATAGTGGAACAGAATCATTAGAGAAAGGCCCGTAAAGCCTGCAAACTTGAAATTTGGCCCGTATGTTCCTCTTGGTGCTCGCTAAAGAAAGGATTTTTCCAAATGACCCTCAGAGCATTTAGAGTATTTCCTATATTATTATTAACACGCTCTGATGCTAAGGAGTTCTACTCCCCACCTGAAAAGGAATCTTTTCCAAAGGTAAAACACAAGCAGAGGAGAGGAGAGTTTCATTTTCACAGCACTAAGCAGCTTTAGTACAGAACAGTTGAGCTAAGCCACGCCCAGGCTCCTTGCTGTCTTCTCCCTGCTCACACCGCAAGTACTGTTTCAGTTTCCAAACAGCCCTCAACTCTCTCACACACTGACGGGACGCTAGCCAGATGAATACCCATGGATGCTGGTAGCCCAACCACATAGTTTTCTCTCTCTCTCTCACACACCCTCCCTCCCTCCCTCCCCCCCCCCTCTCTCTATGTATATGTATATATGTATGGTATTTAGGTAAACATAAGAAAACATGTGTGTGTATACACACACACACACACACACACACACACACACAAAGAAAGATGGAACTGCTGTCTCCGGCTTAGGCCGGAGCTCCTGGCTGCCCTCTGTCTGGGGGCTCCTCCCTTGGTAACCTTTGAGGGAGATTAAAACAAACACAACCACCAAGGCTGGCAGAAAGGAAGAAAGAAAAGAGGATGGAGCAGAGACATAATTACAGTTTACTCCTATTTTAGAGACTTCCCCCAAGGAGGCAAGGCAACAATTTCTTTGTGGGGACAAACAAGGAGCCTTTTGTTTTATGTATCTCCCAGAATTAGGCCAGGCACAATGTACATTGAGGTGGGCAGCCTTTTCACGGCCCGTGTTGCCATTTTAAATTCTTTTGCTCCCCAGTGGCATCGGGATACAATAGATAGGTTGTGCCCATTAAAGTCAGATAACTCTTTTTTGGGGCGTGGTCTACTTTCTCCCCTCTCCTCCGTTTTTTAAAAATAGAAATAGATGCTGTAAGGTTATCATTGTCCATCAATGCATGGGTCTCCTGTATAAATCTTAATTTTTCATAGTTTCTCATCTCCCTTTAACAGATTAACAGAGTTGGAAGGGACCTTGTAGGTCATCTAGTCCACCCCCCTGCCCGAGCAGGAGATCCTACACCAAACTGGTGCAATGTGGCATTTTCAGGAGTTGTGAAAGCTGACGCAAAAAGACACTTGGGATTTGTCTTTGGACCCCCTGAAGTTTCTCTCCCTATTTGTTCTGTGTATGAAAAGGTAGCTGAGACAAAAGCCATCACAAATTGTGAGAAGACGTGTCGCTGTGGGCAGTTTCTGGACCGCAATGCTCTTTTAGTTTTTCCAGAGAATTGTCACATCCAAGATTTTATTTCTTTTTTTTTTCCCAAAAAGTTTTTTTATTTTTAATCTTTTACATCACTTTTAGTGAACAGTGTGTTTCCAGGTTTTTACATTTCTATACAGATATGACCATAATTACATATCTATCTCACATATTCAATTCTTATATTTTTATTTTATCCAATTTTAATTCATATAACTTGTTCTACTTTTCTTTAATTCTACTCTTATCTTCTTTATATCATATCTTAAAATTCTTTATTTCTTCTATATTCACTATATTTTTAGGCTTTGTATCTGTCATATTTGCCATTTCATCACATATTCTTATCTCATTATTCAATAAATTCCTTCCAAGATTTGGTTTCTGATTCATCTGGACTCATTCGGTTCGTTAAGCATTAAGTACAGGTGATCCTCTACTTAAAAGCACAATTCAGCCTCAGATTTCTGTTGCTAAGTGAGACCATTGTTGAGCCAATTTTGCCCCGTTTTATAACCTTTCTTGCAGTTATTAAGTTAGGAACTCAGTCGTTAAGTGTATCACTGCAATTGTTAAGTCAATTACATGGTCGTTAAGTGAGCCTGCCTTCCCCCTTGGCTTTGCTTGTCTGAAGGTCGCTAAAGGGGATCACGGGAGCCCAGGACACAGCAACCGTCGTAAATACGAACCAGTTGCTGAATTTTGATCCTGTGGCCATGGACATGCTGCAACAGTCATAAGTGTGAAAAATGGTCATACAGTGGGGCAAAAAAGTATTTAGTCAGCCACCAATTGTGCAAGTTCTCCCACTTAAAAAGATGAGAGAGGCCTGTAATTGACATCATAGGTATACCTCACCTATGAGAGATAAAATGTGAAAAAAAATCCAGACAACCACATTGTCTGATTTGGAAAGAATTTATTTGCAAATTATGGTGGAAAATAAGTATTTGGTCAATATCAAAAGTTCATCTCAATACTTTGTTATATATCCTTTGTTGGCAATGACAGAGGTCAAACGTTTTCTGTAAGTCTTCACAAGGTTGTCACACACTGTTGCTGGTATGTTGGTCCATTCCTCCAGGCAGATCTCCTCTAGAGCAGTGATGTTTTGGGGCTGTCTCTGGGCAACACGGACTTTCAACTCCCTCCAAAGGTTTTCCATGGGGCTGAGATCTGGAGACTGGCTAGGCCACTCCAGGACCTTGAAATGCTTCTTATGAAGCCACTTCTTCATTGCCTGAATCGATGGGATCGTTGTCATGCTGAAAGACCCAGCCACGTTTCATCTTCAATGCCCTTGCTGATGGAAGGAGGTTTGCACTCAAAATCTCACGATACATGGCCCCATTCATTCTTTCCTGTACACGGATCAGTCGTCCTGTTCCCTTTGCAGAGAAACAGTCCCAAAGCATGATGTTGCCACCCCCATGCTTCACAGTAGGTATGGTGTTCTTTGGTTGCAACTCAGCATTCTCCCTCCTCCAAACACGACGAGTTGTGTTTCTATCAAACAGTTCTACTTTGGTTTCATCTGACCATATGACATTCTCTCAATCCTCTTCTGGATCATCCAAATGCTCTCTAGCAAACTTCAGACGGGCCTGGACATGTTCTGGCTTAAGCAGGGGGACACGCCTGGCACTGCAGGATCTGAGTCCCTGGCAGCGCAGTGTGTTACTGATGGTAGCCTTTGTTATGTTGGTCCCAGCTCTCTGCAGGTCGTTCACTAAGTCCCCCCGTGTAGTTCTGGGATTTTTGCTCACCGTTCTTGTGATCATTTTGACCTCACGGGGTGAGATCTTGCGTGGAGCCCCAGATCGAGGGAGATTATCAGTGGTCTTGTATGTCTTCCATTTTCTAATTATTGCTCCCACAGTTGATTTCTTCACATCAAGCTGCTTGCCTATTGCAGATTCAGTCTTCCCAGCCTGGTGCAGGTCTACAATTTTGTTCCTGGTGTCTTTCGACAGCTCTTTGGTCTTCACCATAGTGGAGTTTGGAGTGTGACTGTTTGAGGTTGTGGACAGGTGTCTTTTATACTGATAACAAGTTCAAACAGGTGCCATTAATACAGGTAATGAGTGGAGGACAGAGGAGCCTCTTAAAGAAGAAGTTACAGGTCTGTGAGAGTCGGCAATCTTGCTTGTTTGTAGGTGCCCAAATACTTATTTTCCACCATAATTTGCAAATAAATTCTTTCCAAATCAGACAATGTGATTGTCTGGATTTGTTTTCACATTTTGTCTCTCATAGGTGAGGTATATCTATGATGACAATTACAGGCCTCTCTCATCTTTTTCAGTGGGAGAACTTGCACAATTGGTGGCCGACTAAATACTTTTTTGCCCCACTGTATAAGTCACCTTTTTTTAGTGCTGTTATAACTTTGAATGGTCACTGAATGAACTATTGTAAGTCAAGGAATACCTGTAATCTATTATTTGGAAACCAATGATACATACAATCATAGAATCCTAGGACTGGAAGGGACATCAGAAGTCTTCTAGTCCAACCCTTCTGCTCAAGGCAGGAGACCCCATACCCGTGATGGCGAACCTATGGCACGTGTGCCACAGGTGGCACGCAGAGCCATTTGTGCTGGCATGCGAGCCGCAGGCAACCTTACCTCACTGTGCATGCACGCGCCTCCCAGCAGATTTTCGGCCTCCCAGACACTTGAGGAAAACCTTTGCAGGCTGAAAAATGGGCCCGTTTCGTCACTTTGTGTATTTCCGGAAATACCGGAAGTTATGAAAGGAGCCCATTTTTCCGCCTGCAAAGGCTTTCCTCAAGTCTCTGGGAGGCCAAAAAAGGCCTCAAATGGGCCAAAAATCAGCTGGGAGGCACAGTGCAGGTAAGGGTGCGGTGGGGGGGCGCATTGCCTTCTGGATGCTGACATGCTAACGCGTGCACAATTTTTGGCACAGGAGCCCAAAAAGGTTAGCCACCACTGCCTCATACCATCCAGGTCAAGTGGCTGTCCGGTCTCTTCTTAAAGACCTCCAAGTGATGAAGTATCCAAAACTTCTGGGGGCAATTTCCGTTCCACCAATGAATTTTATTTCATAATTGTTCTCACCGTTAGGAAATTTCTCCTTGCTTCAAGTATGGATCTACGTTTAACTTATTCCTAATATATATTTTCTGCAGATATCCTGAAGCAAGGGACAGTTATATAATAGAAACCTATGTCTGACTTAACCTGCCACAAAGTAAAAAATAGTATAGTAAGCAGCTGAATCTTATCTTCCAGAACTACAGGGAGTTCTTGACTTACGACCATCATTGAGCCCCAAATTTACATTGCTAAGTGTGAAGTGAATTAAATGCCCTGTTTTACGACCTTTCTTGCCACCGTCGTTAAGTGAATCACTGATGTTAAATTAGTAAACCGGTTGTTAAGTGAATCTGGCTTCCCCCATTGACCTTGCTTGTCAGAAGGTCGCAAAAGGAGATCACATGACCCCCCTGGGATGTTGCCACCACATACAGGTCACCTTCAAGAAGTGAGAGGAGCCGAATGTCAATTCATAAAACATTCCTATGCCTGTTTTAGTAGTTGCATAAAAAGGGGGGGTGGGCTTGGGACCCGGGTACTTGAGGAACCGCCTGCTGCCACCATCGGCCTCCTGCCGGCCGGTGCGCTCCCACAGGGTTGGCCTCCTCGGGGTGTCGCCGGCTGGCTGATGTCGGTTGGCGGCCCCGAGGGTGCAGGCCTTCTCTGTGGGAGCACCCTCCCTTTGGAATGAACTACCGGTGGAGATGCGAGCCATTACTGACCTACAGGCCTTCCGATGAGCACTTAAGACCCACCTTTTCCAACAGGCCGGTCTGGCGTAACGTTATGAGTAGGGTTTTTAATTCGTTTTTAATTCTTTACGGGTTTTACTGGTCTTAGCCATGTATTTAATTAATTTTTAAACTTTTTAAACTTTTCTATTTGTATGTTTTTACTGTGGCTGTTCACCACCCTGAGTCCCTTTTTGGGAGAGGGGGCGGTATACAAATCAAATCAAATAAATAAATAAATAAATAAAATAAGGAAATCTGGAAGAGCAATGCAGCAAAGCGGAAGTACATTCCAACTCTTATCTTTAAAAGATTATAACTAAAATACCAGAGTTTTTGCCCGCAAATATATTTCATTGGACAGCGTGATTGATGACACCCAGTCTGTAATTGGAGAATGTGATTGATGACACACCCAAGGGAAACAGGGTCCCAGAGGGGCTGTAAATGATGTAGGCCAGAGTTGGCTTCCGACAGGGCGGTACCAGTATGTGGCCTCTAATGAATCCTTTGAAGTTTTTTGAAGTTTGGCTCGAGGACCATGATTTAATGAGGGCGATTGCTGGAATCCTGACATAAGAGTCAGTTGCCAAGCACCTGAATTTCGATCACATGACAGCAGGGATGCCACAATGGTTGTAAAGTGTGAAAAACGTGATTAAGTCACTTGTTTCACTGCCGTTGTAACTTTGAACGGTCACTAAATGAATTTTATAAGTCAAGGACTACCTATACCCCCCCCCCCCCCAAAAAAAAAAAAAGAGAATGAGCTGGCATTGAGCAGTAGACAAAATTTCATGCAAAAAAAAAAAAATTCCTGTGCCTGAGTTATATTTCACTAGATTATATTGGGACTACTTTCATAACTGTACAGCATTCAGCACTTTTGCATACGTCCTTCTTGATATGTAGCATCCCTAACAATTTTCACTATTTAGTCCAGGAGTCCCCAAATTTGGCAACTTTAAGACTTGGGGAACTTCAACTCCCAGAAGTCTTAAAGTTGCCAAGTTTAGAGACCTCTGATTTAGTCTGAAACGTTCGCCTTCGAAAAAATAACTACTAGAAGAACTAAAACTAAAAATTGTTCTAGTGATAGTGGACTGGAGAAACAGAAGCAAAAATAGACAATGGCTCCTGTAATGCTTGTGGTATTTGAAGTAACCCTAGCATATATTTACAGCAAGTTGAAGCTTGGAGAAAATAAGAGGATTGGAGCAACCCCTGGCCACGTTTTTCAGCTCAAGAAAAAGCAGAGGTTTAGTAGCTTGGTTCGAGCACTGCACACAGAAGGCTGCTCTCCACAAGGAAGACAGTCAAATAAGAAAGCAAACTCTGGGGCTGTGACAACCAGAAGCAGCAGACACGGGAGGGAGATAGTCTTCATCCTAAAACATAGAAGCCTAGGGCTGGAAGGGGCCTTGGAGGTCTTCTAGTCCAACCTCCTGCTGAAGCAGGAGACCTTATTCCATCCTGATCAAATGATTGTCCAGTCTTTTCTTAAAAACTTCCAGCGTTGGAGCATTCACACCCTCTGGTGGCAAGAATTCTGGGAGTTGAAATCCCCCAAGTCTTAAAAGTTGCCAAGTTTGGAAACTTCTGATTTAGTCTGAAACTTTCACCTTAGCAAATTGTGGCTAGAAAATTGGTTAATGGTGCTCACTTGTCAGGAAATTCCTCCTTAGTTCTAGGTTGCTTCTCTCCTGGATGAGTTTCTATCCGTTGCTGCTTCTCCTGCCTTCAGGGGCTTTGGAGAACAGCTTGACTCCCTCTTCTTTAGGGCAACTCCTGAGAGATTGGAAGACTGCTATATGTCACTCCTTCTCTTCCATATAGTCCACTTCCCTCAACCTTCATCATATAATTTAGCCTTCATCCTCCTTATCCCCTTGGTTGCCCTTCTTAGACCTAGGTTCCTTCATTGGTTAGCAGTCCATTGGAAGATCAATGGATCTGATCCCTTCGTGCAACTTCATAGATCTTCATTGAGATGCTTATTTCAGTTGTGATGTTTTAACAACTGAAGCAATTCTGCAACTAATGGGAATATTCCTCCCAGGCCGTGGGAATAATTTGTGCATCAGCTCAAAAGCCTCAGTCTCTGAAAACATTGGTTGAATAAAAATAAAATGCAGGAAGGCAAATAGAGGCAACTAGAACGTAGAAGAATAGAGTTGGAAAGGGACCTCGAAGGTCATCCAGTCCAACCCTCTGCTCGAGCAGGTGACCCTGTATATACCATTCCAGACAAATGACATGGAATAAGGTCTCCTGCACCAGCAGGGGATTGGACCTTGGAAACCTTCACCAAAGAATCAAATTCTGTCTACTCAGCAGGAAACAGGAGGTTGACCTCTGACGTCCAGAAGACAGGCAAGAATACTGTGTATAACAGTATTACCATAAAGACCAGCTATAACTGGTAACTCCTCACCTCCAGGAAAAGAACCTTGTTTTATGGAACACAGATTAGGGGTGTGACACTTCCAAGGCCCACTCACAGTTATTCCTTCCTGCTAAGCTTTGTTGGCATAAGCTCAGCTCCCCAAATGTGGCCACTTTAAGACTTGTGGACTTCAACTCCCAGAATTCTGTGGCTGCAAAGGGGCCACAGTTGCCTGCCTCTGTTCCTTAGGGCCTCTTAGCAGAAAGTATCAAAGCATCAATCACAGAACAATGGAGTTGGAAGGGTCCTGAGAGGTCTTCTAGTCCAACCCCCCCATATACATCGGGGAATAATGGGACGGATATAAATAAACGGGCTATCAATAGAAACATCAAAGGCTTGATTGAGGCCAAGGAGGAGATACAGAAGAATTGACTTCTCGTGGAGAAATCAGGAGGCGACTTGGTCAAGTCAGATGCTCAAGGATGCTGCCCAGTCTT
>CM042846.1:97234252-97312252 GCA_023653725.1 Bungarus multicinctus
GCCAAGAGGAACAGATGGGCCGAATTTCAAGTTTGTAGGCTTTATGGTTCTGGAGATTTTGGGTTGCTGCCTGAGTGGTATTTCACTTTTATAGAGATAGATTTGTTTCTGGAACTCTGCACTTTGACATGGCCCAAGAACTAACCCATCAATCAATAAAGATTTTAAAAGACAGAAAAGTTTTACAAGGGGCCTAACTACAAATTGAACTCTGGGAAATCTAAAAAAAAAAAGGAAGGGCAGTTCTGAATCACAAGGGAGATCCATTCTGCTTAAAGGGGTCTGTGCCCCCCACCCCACCCACCCCGTATACTGACAGGCAGAAGCCATGCCCAGGGCGACAAAAAGGTGGCAAGCTGAGGACTGCCAGCAATTTTTTCATTTGGTCTGGCTACCGGTCCGTTCTCCCTGATGCAGGTGCAAACCTCCCCCTGGCCACCCCAAAAGTGGCTCAGCCCACATCGGAAGCAAACCACAATCAGGCTATCATCCCTGTCTTGTTCCAGTATCCCCCAACTGTGTTTATTGTTCCATTTTCCTGGTTTCCGTCTTAAATTCTCCCAGGAGTTTAAATCAGGGGTCTCCAACCTTGGCAACTTTAAGCTTGGGCGGACTTCGACTCCCAGAATTCTCCAGCCAGCTCCAGTCTGCCAAGGCTTAAAGCTGCCGAGGTTGGAGACCCCTGATTTTAAAGCATCACTTGCCATTCTGCCCTTCGATGCGCTCACTAACATTCCTAAATATTGTTTCTCTTTTTGGTGCTGCCCCAAATCATTTCGTCTCTTTTCTCTTCCTGAACCCCTCCTACTTTCATTCTCTCTTTCCCCCCCCCCCACCCCCTCTCTTCTTTTTTCTTCTTCCAGGTCTGATTTTTCTTTCTTTCTTTCTTTCTCAAGATCTACCCACTTCCCGCTGCCAAAAACCAGCCCCGGCTGACTGACATGCAGAGCCTCTGATCGTCCTTGTATCGGTCTCTGGATCTCTCGGTCTTTTGTCATAAACAATCCGATCTGTCATCTTTCTAGATTTACCTTCGTTCCCTTTGCGATGGGTATGCATGAACGCACTTCAATATCCGAAACAAAAGGCCCTTTTTCTGGGCAGCTTCTCGTCCGTCAACTTTCCCGGTCATTCGTTTCCCAAACCACCTGTTCTGCATTCTTGTCTTCGTCACATCTACCCAGTCGTGTTACTTAGTAAAACGATTCCCACCCGCCTCAAGATCCTGTTCACTTATAATGTGGCACAATTGTGCCTCGTTTTTGAAAAACCCACTTAGTCGAGAATTTCTGGTTTCGTGTGCATCCAGCGCAGATGTGCACTGATGATGTTACCTAGTTGGGTCATGAAACGTTGGCAGGTAAAAGCGAGCTCAGAAAGCGCCCAGGACAAGAGAGGGAGGGAGGAAGGAAAGGAGGGAGGGAGGAAGGAAGCAAAGATGGGAGGAAGGAAAGAGGAAGGACGGACAGAAGGGAGGGAGGGAGGAAGTAAAGATGGGAGGAAGGAAATGTCATAAAAATATCAATAGGAAACAGACAGCAACACAAACAAAAATTCTTACTTTAAGATCAGAGGTTTATTGCTCCTAATAATTTGGAACATAACCAATGAATAGATATAAAAGATATAATAGCAGTAATACACTTAAATTAACAAGCCATTGCAATGGGGCCCAGCAACATACAGCAGGTCCTGCAGGGGCTGCTATAAATCAAAGGGTCCTGAGCTGATCTCTAACCCCATCTTTGATACTTTTCTTCCAACCACATACAGGCTTCACAACTTCACCAGCCTTCACTTTCTGTAAACACCTGTGTACATTACTTTCAGTTCCTTATTTCCAACAGTTTCAGAGGGAGGAAGGAAGGAAGGAAGCAAAGATGGGAGGAAGGAAAGAGGAAGGAACGGAGGGATTGAGGTAGAGGAGGGAAAAGAGGGAAGGGAGGAAGAAAGGAAAGATGGGAGGAAGGAAAGAAGAGAGGAAGGAAAAGAGGGAGGGAGGTAAGATGGGAGGAAGGGAAAGAGGAAATGAGGTAGAGGAAGAAAAAAAGGGAAGGAGGAAGGAAGGAAGGAAGGAAAGAAAGAAATGAACATTGGTTTCCTCTTTCAGAAATGGAGGTGAGCCTCTTGTATGCTGGCTAGGCTCACCCAGCATCCCGTCTGGCTAACATGGGGTAGAGTAGCTTGCTGATCCGCACATTGCCTTAGCCTCTGGTGTCAATCTTGCCATCATATATGTATCACCGGACAACTGGCATAAATAAAACCCCAACCCTAACTGGGTTCGATTGTTCTGCGAACATGGCAGCCTGGTCCTGTTAGCCCTGGTTCAGCGTGTCGTGCAAACCCAGCCACCATGTCCCGCCTTTGGCGTCGGAACTTAGCTTGCTATTCAAGACGTTGCCATAATGGTCTTTCTGTATAAGGAGACACCCACCCACAAGCACCGTATAAACCATGATAGCTACCTTTAAAAAAAAAATATTTTTTTTAACGACAAACATAAACACAAAACATACAACATTAAATAAAACCTTCTTTCCATTGTACAGTGTGTCGGTTGGTACATGTCTCTTGTGCACGATATCCACAGTCATTCCCTCCTAATTTTATATTAAAATTTATAATGTATAAGACTACTATCCGCATAATATCATATTGTTATCAAATCATTGTTAGACTGCAATTGCAAATTCGCATCATCCTTTTCGAGCAAGTCTCAACTGTTACAAAACCTAGTTGATAGTGTCATTCATTTCACAATAATCAATTATAACATATCATTACATTGTATTATCTTAACTATTATGATATATATATATATATATATATATATATAATACAAAGTATGTATATATATATATATATATATATATATATAATAGTATATATATATATATATATTTTGAAGACCGTAAAGAATCCGTCCATCACCCGGGGTGTCAGATTGTTCCCTTCTATAGTGTTCTGTCTACAAAGATTATAGACTTCCTGGTCCTGTTGCTTCTTGTGAAGGGCTTTTATTATTATTATTTAATCTTGGAAAGAAAAAAGCATGGACTCACAGGCTGGAAGGGGTCGTCGGAGGTCTTTTACTGTCAAGCAAAGGGAAAAAGAATAACACAGGGGGTCCCAAACTTACAACCATTCATTTAGTGGCCGCTGGAAGCCATAATGGCACTGAAAAAAGCAATCAGAACCGTTTTTCACCCTTAAAAACATCCCCGCCATCACGGGATCCAAATTCAGATGCTTGGCCACTGTGGTTCATATTTATGACGGCCGCTGGGTCCCAAGGGTCACGGGATCGACCTTGGAGGCCTTCTGACAAAGAAAGTCCGCTGGGAAGCCAGATTCACTCAACGACCAGGCTCCTCACTTAACAACTGCAGTGATTCAGTTAGCGACATTGGCAAGAGAGGTCGGAAAATGGGGCAAAACTCACTTAACGAATTTCTTGAGTAGCAACTCAACTTTCTCACTGAGCAACAGAAATTTAGGCTCCACTGTGGTTGTAATTCAAGGACTACCTGTATTCAGAAGAGTGACACAGGATTACAGAATGCCGAACCCCGATATTTCCATGGGCAGAATCTGGCAGTCTCCTCACCTTTGCTTGCAGGATTTTGGGGTACCTGCTGCCCATTGAGGGAGCCACAAAGTGTTGTGGTTCGCCGGCAGCCGGTGCAGACCGCAGTGGATTCAGACAGTGGGGAAGAGGGGACCAGTCTGGGAGTCTGGAGAGGACTCGGACGAGGGTCCTATGTCCGATACAGAGATGGGGCCAGGACCATCGGAGTGGGGTGCTGCCTTCGGAGGCTCCAGAGTCGCAGCAGCGAGGCCGAGGAACAAGGGGAGCCTGTTGCCAGTGCGTGTATGCACAGAGCTGCTAGAAGGCAAGAGCAGCTGAGACAAAGGGGGCAACTCAGGAGTAAGGCTGGGAGGTGATGGCCCCTCCCATAAGGGATAAAAGTCAGGCCAAGGTGACGAAACCTTTGCAGGAAGCAAAGTCATTCGACTGGTTCCAAGTCATCCTTGAAGCTCTGTGTACTTCGGGTTTTTTCTTGTACTTTGCTTGGTTTCTAGTTCATTGGATAGTTCTGTTTCTGGCAGCACTTCACAAAACTGAAAGGCGGGTGCTTATCTCGGGGGACTGTTTTGAGCTTAATTCCAGCTGGGAATGAAAACAATTCCCAGTGTTGCAATAAACTAAGTCTTGTTTTTAAAATAAGTGTGTGGGTAATTACGGTTTACGAAGCCTGGGTCAGAACACAAAGGTGCCTTAATGCAGAGGTCTCCAACTTTGGCCACTTTAAGACTGGTGGACTTGAACTCCCAGAATTAATTCCACCAGTCTTAAAAGTGGCCAAGGTTGGAGACCCCTGCCTTCGTGGATAAAATTGCAGGTTTTTGTGAACTCTGGGCTCCCCTCCTGCTCCTCCTCCACACCCTCCTGGGCTGTTCCTTCCTTGGCAAAATGCCTCAGTTTGTTGGGGGCACAACAGGCAGTGGTGCCTGTGAGATCAGGCCTGTGGACGTGTTTGTTCAGTTTCTTACCTGAATGCAGGTTAAGCTCTTGGCTTCCTTCCCTGTCAAGGTTGGCATTCCCTCTGTGAGTCCTCAGCTGACTCCACCCAACCGGAGCTCCATGGGAGTTTTGGCCAAGGCTGGCACCGGCCTCTGATGGTGGCTACTTGCAATGAAGGTGGCCTTGAGGAGGTCTCTGAGTCAAGGTGAGGGGTGGGAAAATATGGCCCCCTTTATGACCTGTGGAGGTGAACTCTGCCAGTCTTAAAAGGGCCATACTTGCCCACAGGTGAAAGTGTGGTTTGGGCTTTAACAAAATAATAAGGATCGGAAGGGATCTTGGAGGTCTTCTAGTCCAACCCCCTGCTCTGGCAAGAAACCCTATATACCAGTGGTGGCTAACTTTTTTGGGCTCCTGTGCCAAAAATTGTGTGTGCGCTGGCACGCTCATGCTCGCGTGCCAGCACCCAGAAGGCAATGCGTGTGTAATCCCCACCCATTCACTGCCCCCTTACCTGCATTGCGCCTCACAGCTGATATTTGGCTGGTTTGAGGCCTTTTGCGGCCTCACGAAGGCTTCTGCAGGCTTTGCAGGCCAAAAACTAGCCCCGTTTCATCACTTCCAGTATTTTTGGAAAAAGAGGAAATGACGAAACGGGCCTAGTTTTCAGCCTACAAAGCTTGCAGAAGCCTGCAGAAGCCTTCCTCAAGCCTTTAGGAAGCCAAAAAATGGCCTCAAACCTGCCAAAAATCAGCTGTGAGGCGTGTGCATGCCCAGTGAGGTAAGTTTGCCTGCAGCTCGTGTGCCGGCGCAAATGCTCTGTGTGCCACTGTGACACGCGTGCCATAGGTTCGCCATCACGGCTGTATACCATTTCACACAAGCAGCTGTCCAGTCTCTTCTTGAAAACCTCCGGAGATGGAGCACTTCTGGTGGCAAGCTGTTCCACTGGCTAATCGTTCCAACAGTTAGGAATTTTCTCCTTAATTCCAGGTTGCTTCTCTCCTTGATGAGTTTCCACCCGTTGCTTCTTGTCCTGCCCTCAGGGGCTTTGGAGAATAATTTGACCCCCTCTTCTTTGTGGCAGCCTCTCAAATACTGGAAGATGCTACCCTTAAACCTTCTTTTCATCAAACTAGACATAACCCAGTTCCAGCAACCTTTCTTTATATGTTTTATCCTCCAGTCCCCTCATCCCTCCTGCACCTCTTCTAGGAGTCTCAACATCTTTTTTACCTCGTGGCGACCAAACCTGGGCGCAGTACTCTGGGTGTGGCCTTACTCAGGCTTTATAAAAGTGGTATTAACACTTCCCGTGATCTTGATTCCACCCCTAGCCCACCCCCCTAGCTGCGGGCCCCCATTGTCCGTTTTCTTGTGCACTACAAGTAGGGATCTGCAGAGTAATTGCCCTGTCTAGATTGAACCCTAACAGGCTGGGTGTATTTTGGGCATCTTTGGGGCCAACTCCTGCCCCCCCCTCGCCCCCCGCACTGCCCCGGCTCCTGGTCTGAGAGATATTTCTCCTTTTACAGTGCACCAGCTCCTTCAGAATGGCATCAGCCCCAATCTGAGCAACGAGGATGGACTGACCGCATTGCACCAGGTGAGCCCCCCCCGCCTCCCCCCATGCTTCTTTCCGGCTGCCCTCCGTTCTCCCACCTCCTGAGCCAGGTGTCAGGTGCTTTACAGGTGCAGACGAGCCCTCGCAGCATCCCATGGGCTCCTCCCTTGCTGGTGAGGCTGCTGTCCTCCCGACACAGGTAAGCAGAGCTCCATGACACCTGGTGGCAGCCAGAGGAGGAATGGCAGGCCTTGAGATCCAGAGGGCACCTGATGGGGGAGGCTGCATCCTAAGCTACCTTCAGGGCCCTGCGTGTGTGTGTATGAGAGAGAGAGAGAGAAAGAAGAAAGAAAAAGAAAGAAAGAAAGAAAGTGAATTAGAAAGAGAGTAAGAAAGTGGGTGAAAATGAGAAAATGAGAGAGAGACAGAGAGAGAGAGAGGAAAGAAAGAAAAAAGAAAGAAAAGAAAGAAAGAAAGAGGATGAAAATGAGAAATGAGAAAATGAGAGAGAGAGAGGAAAGAAAGAAAGAAAAAGAAAGAAAGAAAGAAAGAAAGAAAGAAAGAGAGTAAGAAAAAGGGTGAAAATGAGAAATGAGAAAATGAGAGAGAGAGAGAGGAAAGAAAGAAAAAAGAAAGAAAGAAAGAAAGAGAAAGAAAGAAAGAAAGAAAGAAAGAAAGAAAGAAAGTGAATTAGAAAGAGAGTAAGAAAGTGGGTGAAAATGAGAAAATGAGAGAGAGACAGAGAGAGAGAGAGGAAAGAAAGAAAAAAGAAAGAAAAGAAAGAAAGAGGATGAAAATGAGAAATGAGAAAATGAGAGAGAGAGAGGAAAGAAAGAAAAAGAAAGAAAGAAAGAAAGAAAGAAAGAAAGAAAGAAAGAAAGAAAAAGGGTGAAAATGAGAAATGAGAAAATGAGAGAGAGAGAGAGGAAAGAAAGAAAAAAGAAAGAAAGAAAGAGAAAGAAAGAAAGAAAGAAAGAAAGGGTGAAAATGAGAAAAAGAGAGAGAGAGAGAGAGAGAGAGGAATGAGATGCAAGAGGGGGATCTCCCTTAACAAGTGTCCTGAGGGCATTTGTGGCCCTTTTGTGCCCCTAAGTCACTCATTCCCTTTTGAGGCTGGGTCCTCCTTGGGCCTCTAGGCATGTGGTTCTCCCTCCCTTTTCATAACTTCATTCATTCTCTCCTTCACTCAGCCAGACCTACATCCCACCCCTTTTTTTCAAAGTGTCGGCTTTATCTCTTCCCCCTTCGCTCCTTCTCTGGTGGATTGTCAACCCTTTTGGCAGCGCTGCTGCCGCCGTTGTGTTGAGTAAACACACAAAGTGGTGCCCAGGGTAAAGTCCCAAGATCCAGGAGGGCCAAGTTCCCTCTTTTGCCTCCCAATGCCCTTTTCCAAGACCGTAGAGGTGACTGGCAATCCACGCAGCTGAGCCACAAAGTTCCTCTGGCTAAGCACGGCCTGTTGCTAAAGTGAGCTTCGCCCCGGGGTTTGTTTTTTGGCTGACCATGCTTGCCGCCGTTGTTAAACGAATCCTTGCGCCCGGTTAAGCTAGTCTGCCACTCTTAAAGTGGCCAAGTTTGGGGACCCCTGATTTAAGTAGAAAAAGGTTCCAGCTGAAAAATATACCACGAATAGCATAGAGATGCATGGTAACTCCTTTCTTTCTTTCTTTCTTTCTTTCTTTCTTTCTTTCTTTCTTTCTTTCTTTCTTTCTTTCTTTCTTTCTTTCTTTCTTTCTTTCTTTCTTTCTTTCTTTCTTTCTTTCTTTCTTTCCTCCCTCCCTCCCTCCCTCCCTCTCTCTCTCTCTCTCTCTCTCTTTCTTTTTCTTTCTTTCTTTCTTTCTTTCTTTCTTTCTTTCTTTCTTTCTTCTTTCTTTCTTTCTTTCTTTCTCTTTCTTTCTTTCTTTCCTTCCTTCCTTCCTTCCTTCCTTCCTTCCTTCCTTCCTTCCTTCCTTCCTTCCTTCCTTCCTTCCTTTCCCCCTTCCCTTTCCCCTTCTTTCTTCCCTCCCTCCCTCCCTCCCTCCTTCCTTCCTTCCTTCCCTCCCTCCCTCTCCTTCCTTCCTTCCTTCCTTCCTTCCTTCCTTCCTTCCTTCCTTCCTTCCTTCCCTCCCTCTCCTTCCTTCCTTCCTTCCTTCCTTCCTTCCTTCCTTCCTTCCTTCCTTCCTTCCTTCCTTCCTTCCTTCCTTCCTTCCTTCCCTCCCTCCTTTCTTTCTTTCTCTTAAAAGGAAGAAGAAGAAAAAGAAAGAGGGAGAGCAGGGAGAAAGAGGGAAGGGAAAGGAATGTGAATGAGAGACGGATGGATGGATGAGTGGATAGAGGGAGGGAGGGAGGGAGGGAAAGAAAAAAGAGAGGAAGGTAGGACCACAAACCCTGGCTCTGGACACAGCTTCAGAGGATGCTTTGAAACAGCATAAGGGCTGGAGGGGACCCCAGATGTCATCTAGTCCAACCCGGCTCCAAGACCTTTGAGTTTCTAATCTTTTGACCCACCCAGTCACGTGACCACCAAGCCATGCTCAGCCAGGTTGGGGGACCCCCCTGCATTAAATGTTGTCAGTTCAGGACTTCCTGCTATGGGAAGCCACCAAGATGGATCCGTGGGAAGAGGCTCGGGGGAGGGGGGGGGTCTCTCCTTCCAGCTATTGGAGACCCCCAGTCCAAGCCAAGGGACGATGCCCCCGGAAGGGAGAAGTGGGGCCTTCCGGAGCCGCCCTCCTCATGTACCTCTCGCCTCCCCAGTGCTGCATCGACGACTATGGGGTGATGGTGGAGCTGCTGCTGGACGCCGGGGCCGATGTGAATGCCTGCGACAGCGAACTCTGGACGCCACTGCATGCGGCCGCCACCTGTGGGCACCTGCTCTTGGTGGAGCTGCTCATCCAGAGGTACGAGGAGCGGCTCCTCGGAAGGCAGGGCAAAGCACTTGGGTGGGGGGGTGGTCTTTGAGGGTCTCCGCTAGCCGGGAGGGGGGGCGGGGGAGGCAGGCCAGAGGGCCCTCATGCTGGGCCACGTGGGAGAGTCAGGAATACGTTGGTGGCTTAGGGGTCATTCCGGCAATTGGGCGGATTTTGTAAATAATATAAACTTCTTGGATAGTTTGTTCTTCAGCCACTGAGGCTGAATTCCTTTCCTCTCCCACCTTCAGGAAATATTTATGTTTATATCCTGCCTTTATTATCTTTGTGAATAACCTGAGCTGGCAAACATATCCAGCATTCCTCCCTTTTCCTATTTTCCCCACAACAACAACCAAAAACTGGGATGGGGAAGTAGATGATGGGCTGAGCTATCACTGGTGAGAGCCAAGTTCACATCCACACTCATTTATGGAGAGTTCAGGTCAATCTGTCTTTCGGCCAAGTCATTTCAATGAAACCGTGATGGTGTTTGGGATATATGATACCGATGGAAAAACAGTAGTAGCCCTGGGTGGCTCAGCCCTTCCTTATTTCCCTGGAGGCCTACATATCTACAAGGGGGAAGAGGGCAAGACCAGCTTAGGTGAGAGGCAAGGAAAATACTTTGTGATCAGAAGGCCAAGGGGGAAAAAAAGAAGTGTTGGCCAAGAGTTCCAGGAACATCTATAGCTAATAAAGGCAATCTAATTTCTTCCAAACCACATCGTGTCCATGTGACCTCTTATTTACCAAGGAATTGAGCAAGGCCAATTGTCTTCTCCACCCACGTTCTCCTTCAGCGTCAGGGAGATGAGACAACAGAGAAACAGAAGAGAAGTGAGCAACAATTTAATTACCCAGTCTTCCAAGTAGTTTTTTTCCCCCCCTCTACAGTTCCTAAAGCTGACACAGAAAGTTCTCAAAGTTAGAAGTTGGTTTCACTGGCTGGTCCTTCCCAGGGAACCCTCCCCCCCCCCCCCCCCCCCGGCTTTTCCCCCAGGGCATATCGGTCTTATTTAACCAGTCGGTAGGATTTGTGGTCTTCACTCTTCAAGGACCGTGCACATGGTCACCAAGGATTATGGGTGTCACATCCGGTCCCCAAATCTAAGCTTGGGTGGGACACACAGTATACCCTCCCACTGGGCCCACCCGAAAACCCCCAGAACTCCATAGGCCAGAACCCCATAGGCCACCCGGGGGCCTGCGGGGTTTGGTCAGTCTGTTGTTGTCCGGGGCCCTAGGTGTCAGGGCCTGCCGGCCAGACGTGGGCTAGCCAGCCTCGGTCTCTGCCACTGGGACCTACTGTCCGCCCGCCTGGTTGTCAGAGTGTTTGCAGTGTGACTGCTATTCTGAGACAACCCAGGAGCAAAACACAGCACAAACAGAGGGTTTGTCTTTTAACAGTGGTTTATATACAAGATTACTATATACATACATATACGAAGTAGGCAAATACCTGGCAAGCAATCAGTTTTCATTACTCTGCACAGAGAACCACAATGGAGACAGAACACGAGGAGAGAGAAAAATGCCCTCTCATGGCTGCCCTTGTATAGACAGCTTGTTAAAACGGCAATAACCCTGTGGGACCCATCCTCAGCCTTAAAGAGGCAATATCCCTGCTGACTCATCCTCACTGCATCAGCGTTTACAGTAGCCTTACCGCAGCTGGTCAGTTGTTAAATCGTCAATACCTTAACGCTGGTGGTCTCCCTCAGTGCCAGTCGGGCTCCCAGTTCTGCCAACGAGGACCCCACTCTGCTCTCCTCACTGGCGGGGCATCTTGGGGGCCGGCCACGGGCAAAACTGTGAGCCGCGGAGATTTCCCGTGGCTTTTCCTGCAAGCTCCTAATTGGCTGCGAGGAAGAGGTGGCCAGTGCTCTTCAGGCATTTGGGGGGGAGATGCTGGAGGAAGGAAGGGGCAGCCTTATGGCATTATAATAGCGCACGGCAGGTAGTCCTAGTTCATTTAGTGACTGTTGAAACTTACAACGGCACTAGAAAAAAGTGACTTAGGACAATTTTTCACACCTACGACCGTTGCAGCCTCCCCACGCTGGTCACACGATCAACATTCTGACACTTGGCAATTGACTCTTATTTATGATGGGGTCAAGCAATCCCCCTTTTGCGACCTTCCAAAAAGCAAAGTCAAGGGGGGAAGCCCAGATTCGCTTAACAACTCCGTTACTAACTGAACAAGTGCAATGATGCACCTTAGCTACCGTGGGCCAAGACTCACGTAAGCCGTCTCATTGAGCAATCAAAGTGTTGGGCTCCGTGGGGGTTGTAAGTCAAGGACTGCCAGTATTGTGTTATTTTAAGATTGCAAATGTGCAATTTCGCGATCTTCGTTGCAACGTTTCCGTTGCAATCTTTACTGCAGGGGTCTCCAGCCGTGGCCCCTTTAAGACTGATGGGCTTCCACTCCCAGAATTAGGTGATCATACCTCTTCAGCCCTTATTCTTCACACTGGTACACCACAGCGTTGCGTGTTGTGTCCCTTACTGTATACTCTTTATGGGCATGACTGCATTCCCACTCACACTAGTAATACTATTGCTAAATTTGCAGATGATACAACAGTGGTGGGACTTATCTCTGGGGGGGATGAGTCTGCCTACCGAGATGAGATGGACCAACGGTTGCTTTCATGGTGTGGAGACAATAAGTCAGTCCTCAACATCAGTAAGACCAAGGAGCTGATAGTGGACTATATAGAAGGAACAGATCAGACCTCCAGCCCTTGATTATCAGGGGAGACCGAGGGGAGCAAGTGGCTGGTTTTAAGTTGCTGGGTGTTGCCCTAAAAGAGGACCTGACCTGGGGGGGCTCACATTGCAGCCCTGGTCAAAAGGGCCCAGCAGAGATTCTATTACCTGAGGCATCTCAGGAAACAACAACTGAATGGAAAACTGCTGGTGATCTTCTACTGCTGCACCAGAGAGAGTATCTTAACATACTGCACCTCTGTATGGTCTGCCAATTGCACAGGGGCAGATAGGACAGCACTCCAGAGGGTTAATGTCATTGCCCCTCAGAGGATCATAGGTTGCCCTCTCCCCTCTTTGGAAGAGCTTTAGAGCCTGAAGAAAGTTCAAAACATCCTCAAAGATCCAACTCATCCTGGGCACCCTTTATTTTTTATTTTTTGAACTATTACCAACTGGCAGATGGGACAGAATGATAAAAACAAGGACAAATAGGCTGAAAAACAGCTTCTATCCCAGGGCAAGAAACTCTTTTGAACTCTGTTGTAAAGTGCAATGTTGGTGCGGGGTGTTTTGGTTCAATGTGTGGAGTGTGTGTGTACGTGTTTATTTTCATGATCATGAGGTGTTTGATTTCGTTGAACGAGGTGCCATGACAATAAAGTAAACTGAATTCCTCAGCCAGCCTGAGGAATTCTGGGAGTCGAAGTCCACCACTCTTAAAGGGGCCGAGGTGGGGGACCCCCTGCTTGACTGCCATCTTCAGGTTCCCACCTGAGAGGACCGCAACGAGGCCCCAGGTGGCATTCTTTGGGCAAGAAAGGACCGGCAGGGCGAGGGCTCCCCCTTCCCGCAGCCCCTTCCTCCTCCTCTCCACTTGCCTCCTGCACGTTGGCAAAAGCTGTCAGCAGGGGGCAGAGCCGGCCTAGTGGTTAGCCCCTCTTCCTCCACCGTCCTGGGGGGGGGGGGTGGCAGTCCCCTGTAGAGGGAGGGAGAGGTGAGGTGCCAAGTTTCGGCCACAGTGAACAGGGAGGGAGTGGCCCGAGGAGGAAACCCAATCTCCTGCCATGCAGCCGAGCCCGTTTGACCAGCTCCCTGGACCAAAATAGCTCCCGGTATCGGTTACTCTCAGATGACCCGCCGCCCCCCAGCGGCAGGGACTCTCGGCGGCTGCCAGCTTCATCACCTCTCTCTCTCTCCTCCCCTTTTCCCTCCAGAGGTGCCAACCTGCTTGCCGTCAACTCGGATGGGAACATGCCGTACGACCTGTGTGAGGACGAGGCCACCCTGGACTACCTGGAAGTGGCCATGGCCGACCGAGGTGAGGGGCTTCCGGCCTGGGCTCTTCCAGGGGCTTCTGGACCCTCCCTCCCTCCCACTCTCTGACCTTGTTGGCACAGCTGCTCCTGGCCAAGGAGGCTCTATGCTGCCCGACGTGTGACTGCTTCTTCCCCCTGTCTCGGCTTGCTTTGGACGTCCAGATCCTTCCAGCCCAGGGAGGGTCCTTTGGCAGGACCCCAGCCCCCAATCTGGACAGGCACACACAAATGGAGAAGAAAGCCAGGGGTCCCTGGTGCTCTCTCAGCTGGGTTGTTTCCTTGCAGGCGTTTCATGACCCAACTAGGTAAGACCATCCGTGCTAGCAGGGAGTGGGGTTTTCTCTCACTTTTGGGGTACAAACTGACTAGTTTATCTACTCAGTGGTATATAAAAAGGAGAGCCAATCCCCTCTTTCCCCTGGCCCTGAGGATGTTGCCTAGTTTGGTTAATGAGACGTCTGAAAGGAAAGCACTCAGCTCAGAGAGCACCGAAGACCCCCCAGGCCTCCTCCTCCCTGCAACCCCCTCTCCCTTAAGCACTGGTGAGGGTACCATGGTGGGTCATGAAACGCCTGCAAGGAGACCCCCGAGCTCAGAGAGCACCCAGGACCCCAGAGTGGTTGTTTCTTCTTCCTCTTCTTTTTCTTTTCTTCTTCCTCCTCTTCTTCCCCTCCCTCCCTCCTCCTCCTCTTCCTCTCCACAAACCCCACTCCCTTCTAGCACTGATGGTGTTCCCTAGTTGGGTCATGAGACGTCTGCAAGAAAGCCACCAAGCTCAGAGGGCACCAAGGACCCATCAGTCAGTCTGCCTCTCCCTCCCTCCCTTCCTTCTTCCTTCTCCTCCCCGCCGACCCCACTCCCTTCCAGCACTGATGAGATGACCTAGCTGGGTCATGCAACGTCAGCCAGAAAACCTCCAAGCCCCAAGAGCACCCAGGACCCCTCGCTTCAGCCCTGAGCTACACAGCAGCAGCAGCTTCTTGGTGTCCTTTCAAGTGAGGCGGGGGCCCGCCTGAGTCTGAACCGCTTCTGCCTCCGGACATCCCTCGTATGTGGCTGCCGCCCCCTTCCCTGACCCTCAGCTGCCCTTCCTCCCCTTAGAGATCACGCAGGCCAGCATTGAGGAGGCTCGCTCAGCCGTGGAGCGCGCCATGGTGAAGGACATCCAGCGGTTGGTGAAGGAAGGAGTCGATCTGGACACCCCTCTGGACCACAAGGCCACCCTGGTGAGGGGAATCCGGGACGACCCTGGGGTGACTTGGCGGGTGGAGAAGTCCTCCTGAATCTTTCTTCCTTTCTTCCTTCCTCCCTTCCTCCCTCCCATCAATCCATCCATCCCTTTTCTTCTGCCTATTCTCCTCCCTCCCTCCCTCCCTTCTCTCCCATCTCATCTCCCTCCCTTCCCTTCCTTCCTTTCTTTCCTCTTCCCTTCCTCCCATTTCCCTCCCATCAATCCATCCATCCCTTTTCTTCCTCCTATTCTCCTCCCTCCCTCCCTTCATCCCTCCCTCCCTCCCTTTCCTCCCTCCTTCTTCCCTCTTCCCTTCCTCACATTTCCCTCCCTCCCTTCTTCTTTCCCTTCCTCCCATCAATCCATCCCTTTTCTTCCTCCTATTCTCCTCCTTCCCTCCCTTCATCCCTCCCTTCCCTCCCTCCCTTTCTTCTTCTCCCTCCCTCCCATCAATCCATCCATCCATCCCTTTTCTTCAATTCTCCCTCCCTCCCTCCCTTCATCCCTTCATCCATTCCTCCCTCCCTCCCTTCTCATCTCCCTCCCTTCCTTCCTTTCCTCTTCCCTCCCTCCCATTTCCCTCCTATCAATCCACCCCTTTTCTTCCTCCCATTCTCCTCCCTCCCTCCCTTCATCCATCCATCCATCCATCCATTCCTCCCTCCCTCCCTTCATCCATCCATCCATCCATCCATCCATCCATCCATCCATTCCTCCCTCCCTTCCTTCTCATCTCCCTCCCTTCCCTTCCTTCCTTTCCTCTTCCTTCCCTCCCATTTCCCTCCTATCAATCCACCCCTTTTCTTCCTCCCATTCTCCTCCATCCTTCCCTTCATCCATCCATCCATCCATCCCCTCCCTCCCTCTCCCTTTCCTCCCTCCCTCCTTTCTCTGCAGAACGCCTGTGCTGTCTTCTCTCCTTCTGAGGTGGCAGCCGGAGCCGGGTGGAAGCCGGCCCAGGCGCTGGTGGGGGCTCTTCCTTGCCCAGGCCCAGGGGACTCGCTCCACCTCTGCTTAGCCTTAGGAGCCCCCCCACCCCACCCAGGTGAGGCCCAGCCCCTCAGCCCGCCCCTGTGCGCCCCTCTCCCCCCCCAAGGAGACCAGCCTCCCCTTTTCCTGCCCCACAGCTGCACATCGCTTCGGCCAACGGCTACTTGGAAGCCGCGGAGCTCCTGATAGAACATCGGGCCAGCCTGAGTGCCAGGGACGAGGACGGGTGGCAGCCGCTTCATGCCGCCGCTTGCTGGGGCCAGGTGAGTGCCGCTAACTCAGGTGGGGACCCTGCCCAGCGGGTGCAAGCCAGCAGAGGGGCCTCCTCCTTACCCAGGCAATTGGGGGCACCGATTCCAGGGCCCCGAATCCCCAGAGGTTGGCTTCCCCCCGCCCCCCTTGATGCCCGGCCTGGGGTCTCCCTCCCCTGAACCCCCTTTTTCCTGTGGCTGACAGGTACCCTTGGTGGAGCTGCTGGTGGCCCACGGAGCAGACCTCAACGGGAAGTCGGTCTTGGAGGAGAGCCCGCTGGGTGAGCAGGAGCAGCCGGAGGGAGGGGCAGGGGAGGACGGGGGCGGCCTGGGCCTCCCGCCTGGTGCCTCTGGGCAGGCTCAGGTGCCCCCTCTGCGGGCCAGAACTGGGCCCTTCACCCTGCAGGGCTTCCTGTATAGAAGGCGTGCCCCCCACCCCTTCTGGGGAAGATATTTGCAGCTCAGGGTGGAACTGGGGAATCCCGGGTGGTCTCTGAGCTCGGTGGTCTCCTTGCAGACGTTTCCTGACCCAGCTAGGGAACCTCATCAGTGCTGGAAGGAAGGGGGGGTTAGGTTGCGCCCTTTATATATAGTAGATTTCCTGGACAGTGTTGATGGAGAGGTTTCTTCTCTATTTATATATGTACATATGTACATACATACATACATATATATATATATATATATATATATATATATATATATATATATATATATATATATATATATATACAGAGAGAGAGGGATATACACATATAGATATACATATAGATATATAGATATATATACTGTACATATACATACACATACACATACATGCATACACCCCCATACATATATATATTTGACAGGGCAAGTCTCTTGTATATAATCAGAGAGCCAACCCCACCCGACTTCCAACACTGATGATGTTACCTAGTTGGGTCATGAAACGTCTGCAAGAAAAAACCAAAGACTCTTTCTCTCTCTCTCTCTCTCCCTCCCTCTCCTTCTCCCCCCACCCCCCCTCACACACACACACACCAGATCTTTCTCCAGTTGGGAAGACGAGAGAATAACAAGGGGATAGCATGACTGAGTTCACCCAACATGTCCCAGCCAGGCCCATTAACATCTAGTCACTGCATTCACACCTGTTTAGCCCAATTCCTGTCGACCTGGGCTTGTTGGGTTGAGTGAAGCCAGCTGCTTTGGGCAGTTTTGGGGGCGGCACTGAGGCTGCCTCTCTCTCTCTCTCCCCCCCTGACAGATGTGTGTGCGAATGAAGATGTGCGGGCCAAACTTCTGGAGCTGAAGCACAAGCACGATGCCATCATGAAATCCCAGGACAAGCAGAAGTCGCTGCTGCAGCGCCGGACGTCCAGCGCTGGCAGCCGAGGGTGGGCTCCAGGGGCCGGGGGGGAGGGGGGGTGGCCAGACTGGGTTTGACCAGGGCAAGCAGGCAGGGAGAGGAGGAGGAGGAGAAGGATGACAACAGCTGTGGGTTCCTTGATGCTCTCTGAGCTTGGGGATTTTCTTGCAGACGTTTCATGACCCAACTAGGGAATATCATCAGTGCTAGAAGGGAGGGGGGTCTACAGGGAGGAGGAAGAGGACGACGACCACCGTGGGGTTCTTGGTGCTCTCTGAGCTTGGTTGTTTTCTTGCAGACATTTCATAACTCAACTAGGTAGCATCATCAGTGCTGGCAGGCAGTGGGGTTTGCAGAGAGGAGAAGGAAGGGAGGGAGGGAGGAGGAGGACTGGGGTCCTTGGTGCTCTCTGAGCTTGGTTATTTTCTTACAGACATCTTTTGTCCCAACTAGGGAACAGCATCAGTGCTAGATGGGAGAGGGGTGTGCAGAGAGGAGGGGGACTGTTGGGGTCCTTGGTGTTCTCTGAGCTCTGTGGTTTTCTTGCAGACATTTCACGGCCCAACTAGGTCACATCAGCAGTGGTAGAAGGAGGGAGAGGACGAGGAGGAGGAGAAGGAAGGAGGATTGGGGAGGGCTCCCAATTCCCGGAGGAGCCTGGCTCCTGGGGGACCCTCAACTCTGCCTTTCTCCCCCCCCCCCCCCCCCCCCAGGAAAGTGGTGAGGCGGGTCAGCGTGACCCAGCGCACCAACCTCTACCGCAAGGAGCACGCCAAGGAGGCCATCGTGTGGCAGCGGCGGCAGAGCGAGGGAGAGCTGGAGGACGAGGACGGATCGGCCGACGGGCAGCTCCGAGTCCAGGTGGGAGCCGGAGATGGAGGGGGCAGCAGCTGCCCCAAGACCCGGGCCCTTCCCTGGTCCTCACCCCCCGCCCCCTTTCCTTACCCGAGGCGGTCAGGCGCTGGCATTTCAGGCGGGGGATTTCTGGGAGTTGAAGTCCCCCAGTCTTAAAAGTCAGTGGGGGGGATTCAGCCGGTTGTTAACTGGTTGTTGCCAAGTTTGGGGGCCTCTGGTCTCTGGGGAAGTGGGCGGGGGGCTTCTGCTCAGCTCAGACCCTTCTTCCTCTTTGCATCCCAGCAGGACCCCGAAGCGGAAGCTGGGGGGCCAGAGGAGCCCAACGGCACAGTGCCCCCTCATCCCGTCTACCCCAAGCGGCCGGACCGCGCCTCTTCCTACCAGCCGGCTGCCCAGGAGGAGCCGGCCTCCGGCCTCAGCAAGGAGAAGGCCCACCACACCTTAGCGGACCTCAAGCGCCAGCGGGCAGCGGCCAAGCTGCAGCGCCCCCCCACGGAAGAGCTCCCGCCCGGCACCGGCCAGGCTCCCCCGGCCCCCCAGGCAGAGCCCAACGCCGGCGTGTGCTTCCCAGCGGCCAGCGGGGACCCTCCCCTCCTCAAGTTGACCGCTCCGGCCGAAGAGAGGCCGGCCCAGAAGAGGCGATGCTGCCGGCTGATGTGAGCAGTCCACTCCTCTCGGGCCGGTGGAGAGGGTTAATGTGGCGGCCTCAGCCGTCTGCCTTGCAGGAGGAGCCCGGCCTCTGGCGAGCCAAGAGCCTTGGCATCCAACGATGTTCTTCGCCCGCCTGTCTAGGCGTGGAGATCTCAGGGAGGGCTGAATGCCCCACTCAAGGCAGGAGCAGAGTTGGAAGGGGCCTCGGAGGTCATCTAGGCCAACCCCCTGCTCAAGAACTACGGACAGACAGCTGGGGTGTGTGTGTGTGTGCAGCTTGGCCGGGCGTCTGGGCACTGAGGCCCAGCGGGGTGGTGATACCCAGGAGGCATCGGCTGGGGGGGCAAGGCAGAGATACGGCGACGGCCAGCGAGCCGCTTTGCCCGCCCCCCCCCCCCCCCCCCCCGCCGTTCTCTCTCCGGCTGTGTTCCAACTCTCCGTCTTTGGCTGCAGGAGGAGCTGAAAGGAGGGCAGCCCAGGTCTGCCCCGGGGCAATGGAGGACTGGCTTCAGCACCGAGGCAGTCCCAGCTGGGGATCATTGGATGGCGGCAGCGAGCCGGTTTGCTTCCCTTCTCCAGCTCCGTTTGGGGGCTGTCTCCCTTTTGCAACCCAAAGTCGGTAGCCCCTGAAGCCCAGGGCAACCTGTGGCCCTGCCTGGCACCTCCGCAGGCCTCTTCCGCGGCCGGCAAGGGCCAGCTGGGAGGCAGTGGGGGAAGCCTCGGGCGATCGGAAGGGGTAGGAACTGGCAGGTCTTTGGGGCAGCTTCCTCAGCCTCCCAATGGAGGAAATGCCTCTTTCTCTTTGTACCCACGGGCAAGTGTGTGTGTTTGTGTGTGTGTGAGAGAGAGAGAGAGAGAGAGAGAGAAGAAAGAAAGAAAAGGAAGAAAGGAAGGAAGGAAGGAAGGAAGGAAGGAAGGAAGGAAGGAAGGAAGGAAAGAAAGAAAGAAAGAAAGAAAGAAAGAAAGAAAGAAAGAAAGAAAGAAAGAAAGAAAGAAAGAAAGAAAGAAAGAAAGAAAGAAAGAAAGAAAGAAAGGGTGAAAATGAGAATCGTAGAATCCCAGGGCTAGAAGGGGATCCTGGAGATCTTCTAGCCAACCCCCTGCCCTTACTATCCCAGACAAATGAATGTCTAATTTTTTCTTAGCTTTAAGAGGGCAGCAGGTGCCTCCTTCCAGGCTTCCAGGGGAGGGGAATGCTGGGGGTGATCCCGACCTCCTTAGCTGGGGAGGGGTCTCCAGGGCAGGTGGATCCCAAAAGACCCCCCCCTGTAAGTGCTCTAGCGCTGACTGTACCTGGCTGGATGTGGGAATCCACTTCCTTTGACCCATTCCTCCTTTGCAAGCTCTGAATTTTCTGCTCCTCCTCCTTTATTATTATTATTTTTTTACACAATGCATTTTCTTTCTTTTTGTAAAAGTTGGACCGCGCATTTTTCTAACGGCTGATTTTTCATCCCGATCGCTTCTCTGTCTCTGGTCAAGCAATCAGTGAGTTGTCGGTCTTTTCCGAGGTCCGTTGGGAACTTGTAGCTTTAAGATGGGTGGACTTCGATTCCTAGCATTCAAAACTTGGCTGAGGAATTCTGGGAGTTGAAGTCCACAAGTCTTAAAAGTTGCCAAAGTTGGAGACTTCTGGGAATTCTGGGAATTGAAGCCCACCATTTTAAAGTTGTCAACTTTAGGGGAAAGAAAAGACTTAGTTTCCCAAATCCTGGGGTCCTGCGGGATACGGAGAAAGGAGGATTAACTGTACAGAAGCAAAATCCAGGCAAGCCGAGTGATTTTGCTCTCCTTTGGTGCAATGGGAGGGTGCTTGGAGCAGAAGCTGCTAGTCCTCAGTGAGGAAATGCCCCAGGGGTGAGCTGCTTACTGGTTCATCCCGGTTCAAGCAAACCGGTAGTTTAATTTTATGGCTGGTTTGGTGAACCGGCAAATCCCACCCCTTTTCTCATTTCGGTAGCAAGGCGATGTTTCCACCCAGCCCCTTTTGGGCATTAAACCTCCACCCAAAGCAGTGTTTTGGCCATCATGGCAGTCTGGGGGTGGGGGTGGGGGGCTTAGTCCCCCGAGCCCCTTCCCCTCTTCTCCTGGAGCTTCAGTTTGGGGAAACGGTTTCGGTCTGCTTGCAATCCGTTGCTCTGACCTGGGCTTCCCCAACAGCATGAGGCCGACTCCTCGTCCCGATAAAACCCTTTTATTGAGATTAAAGGGAATTCCTCGCCAGCATAGTCCTGGCAAACAATCTTTCAAGAGATTTCACAACTACAGACCTTTCTCAGGCTGGGAGAGTTACCAGGCCCATAGCTTCCAAACGCCATGCTGTAGCAGCAATGACTTGGCAAGAAGTCAAGAACAGATCTTCACTCTAATGAATTGAACTAATTGTCTCCTGCAAACACCCCTCCCCCTTTCACTCCTTTTATTCCCTCTGGGAGGGGCCATTTAATGTCCACCTGTGCCTTTACTCCTGAGTCGGCCCTTGTTCCTTAACTGTTCTCCTGGCAGCTCTGTGCATGCACACTCTGGGAACAGGCTCCAGCTGTTCTTCTTCCCCATTGATCTCCGATTCCGAAGGCAGCTGATAACTGTCGGACGGCCCTGGCCCCTGGCAGAGCCCTCTTCAGAGCCTTCCCCAACCTCCTCACTGTCCGAGTCTTCTGGTAGTTCCGCTGACGGGCCACAACATTAGGCCTTGAAGTTACTCCGGAGAGCGTTTGCTTGCGAGGGGAGAGGAAACCTACAGGAATTCCAGCTCTCCACATTCTTGAGTTTTGCCAAATATTGGAAATGCAAGTTAAGGCAAATCTACGTGTCCCAGGATAATGTAGGATCCAATCTGGGTCGGTCACTGGGACCAAAGATTTAATCTCTCTCTCTCTCTTGGAAGGGACCTTGGAGGTCTTCTAGTCCATCCCCTGCTATCAATTCAGACACCTGGCTGTCCAGTCTCTTCTTCAACCCTCCAGTGATGCAGCACCCACAATTTCTGGTGGCCAGCTGTTCCACCGGTTCCTTGTCCTCCCTTCTAGGAACTTTCTCCTTAGTTCCAGGTTGCTTCTCTCCTGGATGAGTTTCCATCCGTTGATGATATCAAATGACGCCCATTTTTGCTTCTGTTTTTTTAAGCAAAGATGGGAAAGGGGTTTTCTCTGCTTCAACCTTCACATTTCTCCCGTTATGGGGGAAAAAACAGGTTTAAGTCTGCTTTGAAACCTGAACAGGCCACACAAAACGAAATACTGTGCCCCCCTCGGACTACAACATACCAGCATAGAGCCAAGAGAGGGCGGTCAATCCGAATAGATAACTGAAGTCTAGGTCATAACAATGCCAAATGATTTGTATAAAGCTCAGCTCAGTAGACTTCATTTTAGTCTTCCTAAATCACAGCAACTGGAGGTCATCTAGTCCAGCCCCCTGCCCAAACAGAAGACCCGACACCATTCCAGACAGGTGACTGTCCACTCTCTTCCTTAAAACCTCCAAATGGTGAAGCACTCACAAGTTCTGGTGGCAAGCAGTTCCACTGGTTCATTGTCTTCACTGTTAGGAAGTTTCTCCTTCACTCCAGGAGTTGCTTCACCTCTTGATGAGTTTCCAACTGTTGTTTCTTGTGCTTGCCTTGAGGTGCTTTGGAGAATAGGGATTAACCAGTGGAACAGCTTGCCTCCAGAAGTTATTGGTGCTTCATCACTGGAGAGTTTTCAGAATCAGAATGGAGGTGGAAGGGACCTTGGAGGCCATCTAGTCCAACCCCCTGCTCGGGCAGGAGACCCTAGACCATTTCAGACAAGCAACTGTCCAGTCTCTTCTTAAAAACCTCCAGGGATGAAGCACTTACAACTTCTGGAGGGAAGCTATTCCATTCCTCTGTTTCTCTCCCTCTACAGATTATCAGAGTTGGAAGGGACCTTGTAGGTCATCTAGTCAAACCCCCGCCCAAGCAGGAGACCCTACACCATTTCTGACAGATGGCAGCCCAGTCTCTCCTTGGAAGCTTCCAGGGATGAAGCTCTCACAACTTCCGAGGGCAACTTCTGTTCCATTTGGTTGATTGTTCTCACTGTCAAGAAATTCCTCCTTGTTTCCAGGTTGAATCTCTCCTTGTTCAGTTTCCATCCTTTATTCCTTTTCTGGCCTTCGGGTGCCTTGAAGAATAGCTTGACCCCCTCCTCACTCTGGTAGTCCCTTAACTATTGGAAGACTGCTCTCCCGTCTCCCCTGGTCCTTCTCTTCACTAGACCAGCCAGACCCAGTTCCTGCAACCGTTCTTCATACATTTTAGAAGACTAGATTTTTGATCCTGGGGACCAAATCAGATTGGATCCTGCAGCGTTATCCTGGGACATGCATATATTTTCAATATTCAGAAAAGATCAAGAACACGGAAAGGCTGGTTTCCACTCGCCTCCAAGCAAAAGTGAAATGCCTCCTTATTCCCTCCCCTCATATACCGCATTTCAAGGTCTGAGTCCCCTCCCCTCCTGCCCCCCAGGCCATGCATATCCGGTTCCTCCAATCCCTCCAGATAGGTTTTCTCCCTCAGACCTCCGACCGGTTTTGGTGGCCGGTCTCTGGACTCGCTCAATCTTATCAATTGCCCCCCCCCTTTTTTTTTTAAATCAGCGAGGTCAGCAGACCTGGAGAGGGTATTCAGAATGGGGCCTGGCCAAAGCCCTACACAGCAGGACGAGGGGTTTTCCTAATCCTTTTTCCTGCTGCTCATCCCTCTAGTCCAGGGCTCGCCAACTGGCGGGCAAGGGACCACTGGGGATCCACGATAAAATTTGGGTGGTCTGCAGAGAAATGTCCCCCCCAAAGTAATTAATCCAGGCTGTGCGGGAACACAAGGCTGCGCCACTCACATGGCCCATGGGAACACAAGTCTTGCATCGCTTGCATTGCGAACAACACGAGGGAGTGAGGGGGGGGAAAGGGAGGAGGGGGGACTCGCCCCACGAACCCCAAGCGCCTGGCCTGGCCACCGGGCTGCTTTTCTCCGCTTCTTTCTTCTGCTTTTGTCTGCATGCAAGGAAAGCAGCCAAAGTCTTTCTTTCTCTCCCCAAAACTCCGCCAGAAATGAGTCTTTGGGACCCTGCAAGGCCTCCTGCTCCAAGGGGCTGTGCTGTTGCAAAGACTCTTTTCTGGCAGAGTTTGGGGGAGAGAAAGAAAGACTTCAGCAGCTTCTGCTGCTTTCCTTGCATGGAACCAAAAGTCTCTCTCTCTCTCTTTCCCCCTGAGAACGGAGCTGGAGACGGTATCCTGCGATCCCAAATAAAGAACGATCGATCGGTAGGAAAACGGGGCAGGGGATTTTCCTGCAGACTTTTGGGGGGATTATCCCAGGGTCTCTGTTCCGCGGGATTTAAAAGGCTGAGTTTGGGGGTCCCTGAGGTCCAAGAGGTTGGCGGCCCCTGGACCAGTGAAGCATCCCAGCATTTTGTGTGCCTTCAGAACTGCCTGGCCTCACTGTTTGCTCGTCTGGGAGTCGTTTGGGAGCGCAGCTAAATCCTCCTCTTCGGTTGTTCTCATCTTGTACTCCCAACACTACTCCAGGTAGTCCTTGACTTAACGACAATTCGTTTAGGGACCGAAGTTACAACAGCACCAAAAATAGGGACTTACGACCGTTTTTTTCACACTTAACAACCGTTGCAGCATGCGATCAAAATCCAGCCACTTGGCAACTGACTTGTACTTATGACGGTTACACTGTGTCCCGAGGTCAAGCGATCCCCTTTTGCGACCTCCAGACGAGCAAGATCAAAGGGGGAGCCAGATTCACTTAATGACCGGGCTACTAACTTATGAACTGCAGCGATTCACTTAGCAAACGGTGGCAAGGAAGATTGCAAAGGGGAACAAACTCAACCCATGTCTCACTTAGCGACGGAACTTTGGGGGCCATCAGTCGAGGACTACCCCCTGCATGCCAGAGGATTGTTTTGCCCTGTGTTCCTGGGCCGTTTTTGGACAGGAATCTCACATCTTCCCTCGCCTCCATGGACAAAGGGGGCAGAGCAAAAGGGCCTTTCAGAAGATCGTTTTCTTGGGGGGGGGGAGGAAACTGACTTTCCCCCCCAAACAATCCTGGTCTCAGGCGGTGTGGCAGGCTTGGTATACTTGAAAAAGCTTAAATTGCACCTGAAAATGCAGGTTTCCTGACCAGGCGGGGAGGAAAAAAAACCAGCATAACTTTCTCTCTTTTGTCTTTTTGTTCCTGTGTTTTCCAGTCTGTCTCTATGAAAGGTGGTTTTTTTAAACGCTTGGTGTCTCTCTTCGTCTTCAGGGCTGGGCTTTGATCGGCTCCGTCTCTGCCGATTGTTTGGGGACCTTACTTACAGATTAAGAGTTGGAAGGGACCCTCTAGGTCATCTAGTCCAACCCTCCACCCAAGCAGGAGACCCTACACCATTTCTGACAGAGGGCAGTCCAGTCTCTTCTTGGAAGCTTCCATGGATGAAACTCCCACAACCTACCTTCCTTCCTTCCTTCCTTCTTCCTTCCTTCCTTCCTTCCTTCCTACCTACCTACCCAGTTACCTATCAGATTAACAGAGTCGGAAGGGACCTTGTAGGCCATCTAGTCCAACCCCCCCACCCAAGCAGGAAAACCCTGATCATTTCTGACAGACGACCGTCCAGTCTCTTGAAAGCCTCCAGGGATGAAGCTCCCACAACATTCTTTCTTTCTTTCTTTCTTTCTTTCTTTCTTTCTTTCTTTCTTTCTTTCTTTCTTTCTTTCTTTCTTTCTTTCTTTCTTTCTTTCTTTCTTTCTTTCTTTCTTTCTTTCTTTCTTTCTTCCTTCCTTCCTTCCTTCCTTCCTTCCTTCCTTCCTTCCTTTCTTTCTTTTTCTGATTCATTCTTTTTCTTTCTACCTACCTATCTACCTTCCTTCCTGCCTACCTACCTATCTATCAATCTATCAGATTGAATCAGAGTTGGAAGGGACCTTATAGGTCATCTAGTCCAACCCCCCGCCCAAGCAGGAGACCCTGCACCATTCCTGACAGATGGCCACCCAGTCTCTTCTTGAAAGCCCACAACGTCCTGAAAGTGAAGCAAAGAGCAAGGGGGAAATCAAACCCCTCCTCAACTCAGGAAGGGCTCCGCCAGGCGATGCCTCGGGTCAAAGGCCTTTTTTCCCTCCTCCTATCAAAGAGACCCCCTCTCAGCCTCCATATAAAACCCCCTCTCAGCAGCTATGAAATGGCTCATTTCTTACGAAATGAGGGGGGGGGAGGGAGGCCAGCTGCCAGTACCTCCCCATGTGGCGCCTGCTGCTGTTGCCTTAGTTTGCCTCCGCTCGGTGGTTAGGTGGCTGCAAAATCTCTTTCCGGGGATTAGGACCTCCTTCTCCCCCTTCCAGCCTGG
The DNA here is from genome assembly GCA_023653725.1 of Bungarus multicinctus. Classification (NCBI taxonomy): domain Eukaryota; kingdom Metazoa; phylum Chordata; class Lepidosauria; order Squamata; family Elapidae; genus Bungarus; species Bungarus multicinctus. The sequence continues at coordinate 97,259,975 of CM042846.1, forward strand.
GAGAGAGCAGAGAAGGCAGCGGCTTCTGGTTTGCCTCTTTTTCTATCATTAAAGGCATTTTGGAAAACTCCCGGGTGGTCTGTGTTTGTCCGTGTCTCTCTGCTGCCCTCTGTGCATCCCATCAAAAAGGGACGGGAAAGGTTGGACTCTGGATTTGGGGGCAGGCAGCAGAGGGACTGTTCTGTCCTAGGCCTCCCCAAAAAGCAATAAGCCAACTCTGAATCCCGGCCAAAACCTCTTTTGTTACTTTAATCTGAATTTATTTCATTCACATTCAGCCAATGGCTTAGCAAACAGTCTTGCAAAGATAGATTAATGAGCTCAGATCTTTATCAATCCTGGAATACTGTCGGGTAAATAGTTCCACACTCAGTGCTGACAGGGAAGGGCTGGGTTACCCAGACAAATCTTCACGAGGCTGGAACGAACGAGCGAGCAAGTTGTTTCCTGCAAAAGCCTCCTCCCCTTTTGCTCTCTCTTGTAATCCCTATGGGAGGGGCCATTCACCCTCCACCTGTGGCCTTACTCCCACGTCGACCCTGAGTTCGTAATTGTGCCTTCCTTTTGGCAGATCTGCGCATGTGCAGGCTGGGAATTGGTTCCAGAAGCTCCCCTGCCTCACTGCTCTCCGACTCCAAAGGCAGCTGCTGACTGCCAGCCTGCCCTGGCCCCATCTCTGCCTCTGACGCAGAGCCCTCGTCCAGGTCTTCCTCAGCCTCCAGGACTGGCCCGGGTTCCTCCCCAACCTCCTCACCGTCCAAGTCTGCCAGAGGGCCACAACAGGGACAAAGCTCAGCTCTCTAGCAGGGAAGGCAGGTGGCCGATTCTTCATAAACCAGGGGTGTCCATCCTTGGCCACTTGAAGACTTGTGGACTTCAACTCCCAGAATTCCCCTGCCGGCCATGCTTAACCACCCCAGTTCAAGCCTGAAGATGTTTGCACAACATGCTAACGTGGAAGGCCAGGACTTTCGTTTCAGCTATGGTGCCCACAGCTCTCCTCTTTTTCCTTCCTTCTGTGCCTGGCTCTCTTTTCCCTCACAGTCGAGAAACCATTACTGGTCAAGACTGAGCAGCATCCTTGAGCATCTGACTTGACCAAGTCGCCTCCTGATTTCTCCACGAGAAGTCAATTCTTCTGTATCTCCTCCTTGGCCTCAATCAAGCCTCTGATGTTTCTATTGATAGCCCGTTTATTTATATCCATCCCATTATTCCCCGATGTATATGGGGGGTTGGACTAGAAGACCTCTCAGGTCCCTTCCAACTCCATTGTTCTGTGATTGATGCTTTGATACTTTCTGCTAAGAGGCCCTAAAGAACAGAGGCAGGCAACTGTGGCCCCTTTGCAGCCTGTGGACTTCAATTCCCAGAATTCCTGAGAGCAGCCATGCCTTCCGTTCCTGCAGTCTAGATGCTTTAAGGCAGGAGTGTCCAACTTCGGCAACTTTAAATCCCAGAATTCCCCAGACCAGCCCTGCTAGCTCAGGAATTCTGGGAGTTGGAAGTCCACAGGTTGAGAAGGGGCCCAGTTGCCCACCCTTGCTCCAGAACGTCTTCTGCCTCTGACCTGAGGAACCACAATCCAAAAGTGTCCAATTTACATTTTGTATTATTATTAATAGGTTTTATATACCGCCCTTCTCCCGAAGGACTCAGGGTGGTGAACAGCCAACTAAAATACATATAGACAAATATAAATATTGTTAAAAAAGAATTAAATCCTAGGCTGCCCCAATAAAAATCTAAAACCCCCAATTAAAATAAATTAAAACTTTGTACCCCATCCCAACTAATCTAAAAACCCCATTTAAAAATCCCATTTGAGTCAGCTCAGGCCGGCCTGCTCGAAGAGCCAAGTCTTCAGGTCACGTCTGAAGGCCCTCAGGTCACTGGTCGTTCGTAGTCCAGGGGGCATCCCGTTCCAAAGGGTAGGTGCCCCCACAGAGAAGGCCCTGTTCCTCGGGGTCACCAGGCGACACATAGAAGGCGTCGGGACCCGGAGGAGACCCTCTCTGTGGGAGCGCACCGGTCGGTGGGAGACTACTGGCAGAATGCGGTCTTGTAAGTATCCTGGTCCGATGCCATGGAGCGCTTTAAAGACCAAAACCAGTACTTTAAAGCGAACCTGGAAGGCCACCGGCAACCAATGCAGCTCGCGCAGGAGGGGCGTCACGTGGGAGTATCTCGACGCCCCCATAACTACCCGCGCGGCCGCATTTTGTACCAGTTGAAGCCTCCGGGCGCTCCCCGCAGGGAGCCCCATGTAGAGGGCATTACAGTAGTCCAGATGGGAGGTGACCAGGGCATGAGTGACTGTGCGTAAGGCATCCCGATCGAGAAAGGGCCGCAACTGGCGTATCAGGCGAACCTGATAAAAAGCCCCCCTGGAGACGGCCGCAATATGATCTTCCAAAGACAGCCGTACATCCAGGAGGACACCAAGATTGCGAGCCCCTTCTGTGGGGGTCAAGATCTCATCCCCAATAGCCAGCGACGGAATCAGCTGACTATATCGGGCCGCCGGAAACCACAGCCACTCGGTCTTGGAAGGATTGAGTCGAAGCCTGTTCTCGCCCATCCAGTTCCGCACAGCCTCCAGGCAACGGGCCATAACCTCCACAGCATCGTTGGGGTGGTTTGGGGTGGAGATGTAAAGCTGAGTGTCGTCAGCATAAAGATGGCATTTCACCCCAAAACCACGGATGATCTCTCCCAGCGGCTTCACATAGATGTTGAACAGAAGAGGGGAGAGGACCGACCCCTGAGGCACCCCACACATGAGGGGCCATGGGGTGGACCTCTCCCCCCCCCGTCAACACCAATTGCGAGCGGTCCGAGAGGAAGGACGAGAACCACCGCAAGACGGTGCCCCCAATTCCCAACCCCTCCAACCGCCGCAATAGGATACTATGGTCGATAGTATCAAAAGCCGCTGACAGATCTAAAAGGACCAGGACAGAGGAATAACCTCTGTCACGGGCCCTCCAGAGATCATCTACCAACGTGACCAATGCTGTTTCGGTACTGTGCCCGGGCCTGAAGCCCGATTGGAACGGATCTAAATAGGATGCTTCCTCCAGATACTGAGGGAGCTGACGCGCCACCACACTCTCAACAACCTTCGCCACGAAGGGAAGGTTGGAGACAGGACGATAGTTATTCAAAAGAGCCGGGTCCAGGGAAGGCTTCTTGAGGAGGGGCCGCACCACCGCCGTTTTCAGGGCGGTCGGAAGCGCCCCCTCCATCAACGAAGTGTTGACAATCCCCTGGAGCCAGCCTCGTGTCACCTCTCTGGAGGTAGAAACCAACCAGGAAGGGCACGGGTCCAATAAACATGTGGTGGCATTCAGCCTCCCCAGTAATCTGTCCACACCCTCGGCGGTCACAGGATCGAACTCCTCCCAGATAACCGTCTCAAGACCTGCCCCGGACACCTCCCCCGGGACCACCAACTGGAGTCCAGCCCATCCCGAATCTGAGCGATTTTATCATGCAGAAATTGGGAAAACTCTTCTGCCCTACCCTGCAAGAGGTCCTCCCGCGCTCTCGGCTCAAGCAGAGAGCGGGTCACTCTAAACAGGGCAGCAGGCCGATTTTCTGCCGACGCAATAAGGGCGGAGAAGTGCGAACGCTTCCCTGTCTCTATCGCCACTAGGTAGGTCCTAATATAGGACCTCACCTGTGTCCAGTCAGACTCAGCACGACTGGCCCTCCAGATGCCCTCCAGACGTCTTTTCCGGCATTTCATCCCCCTCAGCTCCCCCGTGAACCACGGAGCCAGGTGGGATCTGTGCCGAGTCAGAGGTCGCAAAGGCACAACTCGATCCAGAGCCTCAGCGGCCAACCTGTCCCAGGAGGCCACCAAGTCTGTGGCCGAGTTATGAGCCAGAGTTTCAGGAAATGGCCCAAGCTCCATCTGAAACCGTTCAGGATCCATCAGGCTGTACCCCTTTGTGTAAACAGAAATACAAATTTCACACATGGACAAGGTTGGTATGACCCTGGATTAATCACAGAAGGCTCAGCCTGCCCCAATAAGAGCCAACAAACCCCGTTCCCAAGATTGCAAGAACTGTCCCAAGGGGGCTTTTTTTCGGGAGGCAACTGGACTTTCTGGTTTTTCTTTGAAGACATTTCACTTCTCATCCAAGAAGCTTCTTCCGCTCTGGCAACCATGATGTGGATGGCTGAGAATCTCGACGTCACAAGACCTGGGTGCAGAGGAACAAGCAACCTCTCCCTTGCTAGACGGCATCCTTGAAACTTAACAAGTACAGATTAGCAGAGATGGGACCCTAGAGGTCTTCTAGTCCAACCCCCTTCTCAGGCAGGAAAAACGATACCATTTCAGACCAACGGTTGTCCAATCTCTTCTTAGTTCTAGGCTCTCCTTAGTTCCAGGTTGCTCTAGTTCTTTTCCCTGTTTCCAGGTGGCTTCTCCCCTTGATTAGTTTCAACAGAGACCCTGAAAGACACCTACTTCTGGTCTCCTTCGCAGTGGGTGAATTGCTTCAACCTGGTGCAAGACCTGGCAGGGAAAACAAACTTCGTGTCACGCGCAGAACTAGGAGGTATGGCGCACCTGCCAGGTATGGGGCACCTGCAGTAACCAGGCACAGCCCCAGGAATCAAAAATGCTGCAACATGAACATCACCTGAAGCCCAAGCAAGCAAAGTACAAGCTGTCTTGGGGACAAACATGGCTGGCCTGGTATGGACTTAGGGTAGATACAGATTAACAGAGTTGGAAGGGACCTTGTAGGTCATCTAGTCTAACCACCCACCCCCCGCCCAAACAGGAGACCCTACACCATTTCTGACAGATGGCAGTCCAATCTAATAAACAATTTGGTTTTAGGAAAAAACTATCCTGTAATCTGCAACTCTTACACTACAAAAACGGATGGACTACACAACTCGATCAGGGCAAAACAATAGACGCAATCTACATAGATTTCTGTAAAGCCTTTGATTCAGTGGTACATGACAAATTACTCCTAAAACTAAAATCTTATGGTATCTTTGGACAACTGCATAACTGGATAGAAGCATTCCTGTCAAACAGACAACAAATGGTCAAAATTGGGAGTGTCCTATCAAATTCTGTACCTGTCAACTGTGGTGTCCCCCAAGGCAGGGTCCTAGGACCAACTCTTTTCATACTCTACATAAATGACCTCTGTGATCATATCAAGAGCAACTGCGCTCTCTTCGCTGATGATGTAAAGCTATTCAACACTACAGACAATACTGCTACCCTTCAAAAAGACCTTGACTATGTATCAGAATGGTCAAACAAATGGCAACTTCAGATCTCAACAAATAAATGCTCTGTCCTACATAATTGGCAAAAAAAAAAATCAGAAAATAACATACAAGTTGAATAGTCAAGACCTTGTTGATGATCCAAACTCTGTAAAGGATCTTGGAGTACTCATCTCAAATGATCTAAGTGCTAGAGCCCACTGTAACTACATAGCCAAAAAGGCATTAAGAGTTGTTAACCTAATCCTACGTAGCTTTTTCTCTGGTAATATCACACTACTAACTAGAGCATACAAAACATTTGCTAGACCAATACTCGAATACAGCTCATCAGTCTGGAACCCACATTACATATCTGATATTAACACAGTGGAGAAAGTCCAGAAATATTTCACAAGAAGAGTTCTCCACTCCTCTACTCGTTGCAGAATACCTTATGCCACCACACTAGAAATTCTAGACCTAGAAACCATATAACTACGCCACCTTCAGTCTGGTCTAAGTATAGTATATAAAATCATACATTGCAATCAATGTCCTACCTGTCAATGACTACTTCAGCTTCAACCATAACAACACAAGAGCAAACAATAGATACAAACTGAAGGTAAACTGCACCAAACTTGATTGCAGGAAATACGACTTCAGCCACAGAGTGGTCAATGTCTGGAATTCTCTACCTCACTCTGTGGTTTCTTCCCCAAACCCCCAAAACTTTAACCTTAGATTGTCTACTATTGACCTCACCCCTTTCCTAAGAGGTCTGTAGGGGGCCTGCATAAGCGCACCAACGTGCCTACCGTCCCTGTCCTATTGTTTCTTTTTATTTTTTTTATATATACCCATTTCATGTATTCATAACTATGTATATACTTATACCTATTATCTTGTAAGCGATTGACAAATCAAATTCTAAATCTCTTCTTGAAAGCCTTCAGGGATGAAGCTCTCACAACTTCTGAAGGCAACTTCTGTTCCATTGGTTGATTGTCCTCACTGTCAGATTCTCCTTATTTCCAGGTTGAATCTCTCCTTGTTCAGTTTCCATCCATTGTTCCTTTTCTGGCCTTCGGGTGCTTTGGAGAATAGCTTGACTCCTTCCTCCTCTCTGTGGCTGCCCCCAAGTATTGGAAGGCTGCTCTCCTGTCTCCCCTGGTCCTTCTCTTCACTAGACTAGCCAGGCCCAGTTCCTGCAACCGTTCTTCATATATTTTAGCCTCCAGTCCCCTCATCATCCTGGCTGCTCTTCTCTGCACTTTTTCTAGAGTCTCCACATCTTTTTTTATAGTGTGGTGACCAAAACTGGATACAGGACTTTTGTTGTATGTTTCACTCAGGGGTGGGATTCTACCAGTTTGCACCTATTCGCTAGAACCGGTTGTTAACATTCTAAGCAGTCGGGATAACCGGTTGTTAGAAGAAATTCCTGGCCTAATCCTGTAAGGAAGACAGGAAGGAAACATTCTGGTGTTGCTTACAGAAACTGCCTCTCCGTTAACCCTTATTACATTCTTGGCAGGACTAGACTTCCTATCTCAGGAACTTCTCTGGAGTTTTTTTCCCCTCCTTTGCTGGTACTTTGCTTGTGTGGAGGGACCATTCAAAGTTACAATGGCACTGAAAAAAGTGACTTATGACCGTTTTTCACACTTACAACTGTTGCAGCATCCCCACAGTCATGAGAGGCCAGGCGAGGAGATGCGTGCCTCGATGTGAGTGATGTTGAGTTGGCCACGCCCAGCCAGTCACATAACCACCAAGCCACGTCCACCAACTAAGCCACGCCCACAGAACCGGTTGTTTAAAAATTTGAATCCCACCCTCTGGTTTCACTGTTCCAGAATTAAATAGGTGAGACAAACAAGCCCATGCCTACATATTTCCCTCTCCTATTCGAATATCTGAGGTGAATCCAAACCATGGTGAGAAGGGGGGCCTCTGTTTAGCCTCCGAGCTATGCCGGTGGGTCATCAACTCCTGAAGAATCACTGAAGCTCCAATGAAAAAACTCCTTCTTCCCCTGTGGGGCTCCTATACTGGGAATTGCCATTCCACACATTGTGCACAGGAAATATTGCATTGGAAATATTGATTTCCACTCATCTTGTATAGATTGGGTGAAACCAGGTTCAATAGCAGGAACTGGGAGAGGGATCTCGGAGTCTTAGTGGACAACCAGCTAAATAGGAGCCAGCCGTGTGCAGCAGCAGCAGCCAAAAAAGCCAATGCAATCCTAAGTTGCATTAACAGAGGGATACAATCGAGATCAAGGGAGGGACTAATACCACTCTATAAAGCCTTAGTAAGACCACACCTAGAGTCCTGCATCCAGTTTTGGTCCACACACTATAAAAAAGATATTTGAAACTCTAGAGAGAGTGCAGAGAAGAGCAATCAGGATGTTGATGGGACTGGAGGCTAAAATATATGAAGAACGGTTGCAGGAACTGGGCTCGGCTAGTGTGTGTCTGTCTATCAATCATGCCTGTCTGTCTGTCTATCCATCTATATCATGTCTGTCTGTCTATCTATCTATCCTTAGTAAGACCACACCTAGAATCCTGTATCCAGTTTTGGTCACCACACTATAAAAAAGATGATTAGGGGACTGGAGACTAAGGCATATGAAGAATGGTTGCAGGAACTGGGCCTGGCTAGTACCTGGAAGTAAGGAGAAACTTTCTGACAGTGAGAACCATCAACCGATGGAAGAGAAGTTGCCTTCGGAAGTTGTGGGAGCTTCATCCCTGGAGGCTTTCAAGAAGAGACTGGACTGCCATCTGTCAGGAATGGTGTAGGGTCTCCTGCTTGGGCAGGGGGTTGGACTAGATGACCCATAAGGTCCCTTCCAACTCTGATTATCTGTTATCTGTTGACCAAGCCAAACTTGATAGAAGGCGAAGTTGATATCTGGCTGCTCAGAACTACAAAGACTGTTAGGGTGGTGAGACATTTGCGTGCCCAATCCAGTCCATTATCCTGGCACACCTGTTTAAAGGCTGGCTAGATCAGACTCACAGAATAACCGATGCCAATTCAGACAAAGGGTTGTCCAATCTCTTATAAAAAAACTTCCAGTGTTGAAGTCCCCACAACCTCTGGAGGCAGGCAGTTCCACTGGTTAATTGTTCTTACGAAGTTTCTCCTTAGTTCTAGGATCTCTCCTTGACACCTTTCTTGTCCTGCCTTCAGGTGCCTTGAAGAATAGCTGGACTCCCTCTTCTTTGGGGTAGCCCCTGAGATACTGGAAGGCTGCTATCCTGTGCCCCCCAGTCCTTCTTCTCAATAGACTAGACATGACCTGATTCCTGCAATTGCTCTTTCTATTTTTTATCCTCTGGTCCCCTGATCATTCTTGTTGCTCTTCTCTGAACTCTTTCCAGAGTTATTTGTTCATTTATTTCATCCTTCTCTTCACTGTCCCTTTTCTCATCAGCTGCGCAGCCTTATGGATCCCAGCTGTAGGTAGTGTAGCCTCACTTTCCTGTGAGATGACAGAGTCACCTCACCGCCGTTATTCAAATCCATATTTTCCCAGGACTGCCCAATTCTCACATTATGCAAGACCAGGATAAAGCTGGCTTCCTTGAGGAGACGCCCCTCCTGCACCCCTCCCAAAACAGCTTCAGGTCTGAGTCACTAGATTAGGGTGAAATGTGGTCGGGATTCCCCAGAGGGCAAAGAGGCAGCCGAGCTTGGAAAGTTTGGGTGGCAGGAAGAGGGTTACATCAGTTATTCCCAGAATGTATCTGTTACTTCAGCAAATAGTTGCTTCAGTCTGGCAAGATTCTGTCTACAGGTGAAGAGCAACAAGGAAATCCTTGTAAATCCTTGAGTCATTCTTGGTTCTTGGGGCCTCACAGGATGCGTCTCATAGGTGCAGTGAATTGGGTTGGTGCAACCTCAGGAATTAAACTGGTTTTTCCATTGGCTCTACCCATTTGACCAGGTAGCATAAGGATTTCTTCCTTGGGAAGGGGGTTGGACCTTCCAGTCCTAAGATTCTTTTTTTTTTTTAAAGAAAATTATTAACCTTTATTGAAAATGTAAAACATTAAAATACAAAATACGATACAAATATTTAAAATGAAAGTGTTGTGTATGTTACAATCCATTTTGACAGTGCTTACATTTCAATTGTTATTCCAGTGCATATTTTATAGAATAGAATAGAATAGAATAGAATAGAATAGAATAGAATAGAATACTTTATTGGCCAAGTGTGATTGGACACACAAGGAATTTGTCTTGGTGTAAATACTCTCAGTATACATAAAGAAAAGGTACCTTCGTTAAGAATCAAGAATCATAATGTACAAAACTTAATGATAGTCATAGGGTACAATCAACAATCAAATCATACTAGGAAACAGAGGATACAAGCCACAAAGTTACAGTCACAAGTAGAAGGGGATGGGTGATAAGGAATGATGAGAAGATTAACAGTAATAGTAGTGTACACTTTGTAAATAGTTGAACAGTATTGAGGGAATTATTTGTTTAGCAGAGTGATGGCTTTCGGGAAAAAACTGTTCTTGTGTCTAGTTGTTCTGGTGTGCAGTGCTCTATAGCGTCGTTTTATACTCCTAATTCTTCTTATATGTATATATGCCTCTATCTTTCTAAATTATACATTCCTTATTTATTTAATTGATTGTTTCTATTATTTATTCAATGATACCAATTTTCCCAGACGTATAATAATCTGAGTCTTCCTTCTCTTTTAATTCTAATGAAAGTTTGTCCATTTCTGAGCAATCGAAAACCTTTTGGATAATTAAACTATCTGTCGGCATAGAATCTCCTTTCCAACATTGTGCGAGTGCTAATCTCACTGCTGTAATTATATGCAGGATTAGATATTTTATCTCTTTCATATAATTCCCTTTGATAATTCCCAGGAGAAATATTTCTGCTTTAAATTCTATTTGGACTTCTGTAATTTCCTTCAACCATTTTCGTACTTTGGTCCAATATTTCTTAATTTTTTGACATAGCCATCATATGTGAAAGAAGGTACCCTGTGATTGCTTACATTTCCATCAATATGGGCTTAAATTAGGATACATTTTAGCCAATCTCAAAGGGGCTAAATACCACCGGAAGCACATTTTATATTGGTTTTCTTTATGTGCCGCTGATTTTGTTAATGTATAATTTTTTCCCCAGATCTTTTCCCTAAAGCCTCGAGGGTGTCCAGCCCACCCTGGCTGAGAACAGTCCTAGGATTCTATGAACCTACCCAACACCTGTCTGCCTAAGCAGTTTGCCATCACCCCACCATACTATGAAAGTTAGAACACAAGTGGTCTACCACTACCTTAAGACCACTACCACAATCACCAATCCTTCACTTCCAATGGTTGGGGCCAAGCAAGAGCTGCCAATTCAGACCAACACACCCACAGGAAATGAACTCTTCCCAATGCTCTACGCAACTCTTGCTGGTTGGTGTGGCTGCATCTAACAGGGAGGACAATGAACCAGGGAGAACAATTAACCTGAGGACAATTAACCAGTAGAACGGCTTGCCTCCAGAAATTGTGAATGCTCCATCAGTGAAGGTTTTTAAGATTGGACGGCCATTTGCCTGACATGGATTGGGTCTCCTGCTTGAGCAGTGGGGGGTTGGACTAGAAGACCTCCAAGGTCCCTTCCAACTCTGTTCTGTTACTCTATACTCCGAGATCAATTAATCAGTGGAACTGTTTGCCACCAGAAGTTGTGGGAGCTTTCCTCACTGGAGGTTTTTATGTAAGGAATGGACAGCCCCTTGTCTGAAGAGGTTTAGGGTCTCCTGCCTTGGACTAAATCAGGGGTCGCCAACCTCTTGGACCTCAGGGACTACCAAACTCATCCTTTTAAATCCCGCGGACCAGAGACCCTGGGAAAATCCCCCCAAAAAAGTCTGCAGGAAAATCCCCTGCCCCGTTTTCCTACCGATCGATTGTTCTTTATTTGGGATCACAGGATACCGTCTCCAGCTCCGTTCTCAGGGGGGGGGGGAGAGAGAGACTTTTGGCTTCATGCAAGGAAAGCAGCAGAAGCAGCAAAAGTCTTCCTTTCTGTCCCCCAAATTCCATCAGGAATGAGTCTTTGCTGGCACAGCCTCTTGGAGCAGGAGGCCTTGCAGGGTCCCAAAGACTCATTTCTGGCAGAGTTTGGGGGAGAGAAAGAAAGACTTTTCCTGCTTTCCTTGCGTGCAGCCAAAAACAGAAGAAGAAAGAAGCAGAAAGAAACAGCCCAGTGGCCAGGCCAGGTGCGTGGGGCGCGTGGGGCAACTCCCCCCCTTCTCCCCCTCCCCTCACTACCTCGTGTTTTTCGCAATGCAAGCGACACAAGCCTTATGTTCCCATAGGCCATGTGGGCAGCGCAGCCTTGTGTTCCTGCGCAGCCTGGATTAATTGCTTTGTGGACCAGCAAAATTTTCTCATGTACCACCAGTGGTCCCTGGCCCGCCGGTTTGTGACCACAGCTCCAGAGAGCCTGGAGGCTACTGGACTAGAAGACCTCCAAGGTCCCTTCCAACTCTAGTCTGATTGATCTCAAGGACTCTGCATGGACTCTCCATCCCTGGCAGGAATTGGGGACCCCCCAAACCATCTGCCAGGGCTTGGCAATTTATCTAGCTATTGTGCCACAGATTGGGATACACGTCTTATGACCATACATTAGAAAAAACCATCTGGGCCTTCAGAAGAATCTTCCCCCAAGAGGGCTAACTCTGTTCCTTCAGTGCAGGAACCTGGGGCTGTAAGTACAGCTGGAGCACATCTGGTGGGTTGGAGCTGAGGCTCTGCTTTTTCCTGGCCAGGAGTTTAATCTGCTTCCTGAAGTGTCTCGGGTTTAATTTGGTTGTTTTTGGCTAAAAGGCCCTTGTTGAACCTGACCTTCCTGGGTTGAGTAACCCTGGTTGGTCAAGAGGGGGCCGTTCCTTGCACCCCTCCCTTGCCCCAAAGCCATCCTCTGCTCCAGCAGAACCTGATGTTCCAGCCCCCACCTTGGCCCCTTGCCTGGCCTACCTGCGGCCACCTTCCCTTGCACCTCCTCCTCCTCCTCCTCCTCCTCTGACACGCTCTGCTGGTTGCACCCTTCTCCGCCCCGATGAGCAAGGGAAAACCTCCGAACTGTCCCTTCTTCCGTTTGCTGGCTGCTGAAAAGATCCCGTGAGGGATGTGAGCCGGAGGTTCTTTGGACGGCTGCGAAGTGCGCGGAGGGAGTTGAGGGCTGGACTCTGGACATCGGTCCTCTGGCACGAGAACAGGAGGTGAGCAAAGGAGTTGGGCAGCAGGGCTGGGAGGCTGTGCCAGCTGGGGAGCTTCCAGGTGTCCACCTTGTGCAAGGCAGGTCAGGAGGGCCAGGAGCTGCTGGGTTAAAGGGCCTCTTGCTGCTCTTCCAAGGCCCAGGTTCCTAGTTGGCCACAGTGAGGTGAGTACAGCTTCTCCTCCTCCTTTCCCTTTTGTCACTGATGATGTTCCCTAGTTGGGTCATGAAATGTCTGCAAGGAAATCACCAAGCTCTGAAAGCACGAAGGACCCCACAGTCCTCCTCCTCTTCCTTCTCACAAACCTCACTCCCTTCTAGTACTGATGATGCTACCTAGTTGGGTCAGGAAACAACCATCAAGCTCACAGAACACCAAGGACCTCACTGTACTCCTCCTCCTCCTCCTCCTCCTCCTCCTCCTCCTCCTCCTCCTCCTCCTCCTCCTCCTCCTCCTCCTCCTCCTCTTCTTCTTCTTCTTCTTCTTCTTCTTCTTCTTCTTCTTCTTCTTCTTCTTCTTCTTCTTCTTCTTCTTCTTCTTCTTCTTCTTCTTCTTCTCCTTCTCCTTCTCCTCCTCCTTTCCCTCTGCCCACTACTAGGAGTTAAATTGACTCTCTAAAATTGCTTAGGGAGGGCTGTGAAAGCATTGTGATGCAGTCTAAATGCTAGTGCTAAGTTGGAAGGATGGATGGATGGATGGATGAATGGATGGTAGGAAGGAAGGAAGGAAGGAAGGAAGGAAAATGAAAAGGAAGAGAAATAAGAAGAAGGAAGCCATGGTGGCTCAGCGGTTAGAATACAGTATTGCAGGCTAATTCTGCCGACTGCCAGCAGTTCGATCCTGACCACCTCCAGGTTGACTCAGCCTTCCCTCCTTCCGAGGTGGGTCAAATGAGGACCCAGACTGTTGGGGGCCAGAGGCTGACTCTGTAAACCGCTTAGAGAGGGCTGTAAAAGCATGGTGAAGCGGCATATAAGTGCTAATGCTATTATTCTATGTCCTAAGAATGCCTCTGCCTTCCAGACAGCATAAGAGGGAGGGAGTCCCATTAATCCTTGGGAGCCAAAAACGAGAAGGCGTCTGCTCGCTCCTTTTCCAGTTTCACCCGGATGGCCAGCGAATGAGCAAGCGGCAGCTCACCAAGGCCGGGAATCAGACTTGTGAGTCAGAAAAGGTGCTACCGGATCCCGGGTGGTTTCTCTCTTTCCACTGGTAGATTTGCTCTGGCTGGGTGGATTTCAGACACACACACACCCCCAATCTACGGATGAGGTCTGGGTCAGAGGAAGATGGAAGGGACCCCTATTGGCCAGTAGGTGGGGATGGTGGCAGGGGTACAGCTGGTCTGTCCTGCAGTCCCGGGGCCTCTGCCCCCCCCCACTTGTATGGCCAGTAATCCTCAGCCCTCCCCCCAAAAAACCCTGAGATTCAGAGTCCCTCCCTCTGCCGCAGGAGGAGATGGGGGGGGGGTGCTGGGCCTGTTGAAAGCAGTGGGATAAAGGGGGCTTCAGAGGGGCCCAAACGTTGCTGGGGGCTTCTGAGGATGGGCACACTGCACCCTGCACAAACTGGGTCAAAAGCAGAGGGCAGCCTGTGTGGCTGGCCCTGGGTTGGGCAAAGGGCTCAGGCCTGTCGATGGAGGTTCTCCAACATCCAGTTCACGGTTGTCCCAAAGCGGCTTTTCCCCCAAAAGGCAACTGGATTTTCTTGGGGTTTCCTTGAAGACGTTTCACTTCTCACCTAAGAAGCTTCTTCAGTTGTTCAGAGTTCCTTCCTTCCTTCCTTTTTTTCCTCCCTCTGTCCTTCCCTCTTTCCATCCTCCCATCCGCTTCTTTCTTTCTTTCTTTCTTTCTTTCTTTCTTTCTTTCTTTCTTTCTTTCTTTCTTTCTTTCTTTCTTTCTTTCTTTTCTTTCTTTCTCCTTTCTTTCGTTTCTCCCTACCTCCCTTTCCTTCCTCTCATTTTCTCTCTCTCAATCTCTCTTTCTTTCTCTCAATCTCCTTTCTTTCTTTCCTTCTTCCTTCCTTCCTTCCTTTTATTCTTCCTTCCTTTTCTTTCTTTCTTCGGTTCTTCCTCCTTCCTTTCCTCTTTCCCTTTTCTTTCTTTCTTTCTTTCTTTCTTTTCTTCTTCCTTCCTTCCCTTTTATTCTTTCTTCCTTTTCTTTCTTCCTGCATCCTTCCTTCCTTTCCTTTCTTTTCTCCTTCCTTCCTTCCTTCCTTCCTTCCTTCCTTCCTTCCTTCCTTCCTTCCTTCCTTCCTTCCTTCCTTTCTTTCTTTCTTTCTTTCTTTCTTTCATCCCTCCCTCCCCGTCCCTCTCTGTCTCTCTGTCTCTCTCTTTTAGTGCATTTCAAAGCAATCCATTTCTTCCCACACAGGCAGATTTTCCAGCCGTCCTCCACGTGCTGAAATGTATCGCCCTCTTCACCCCTCCGCAGGGACAGGTGTCAAATGCCCAGCCAGGGGGGAGCACGTGGGCCCGGCAGTCCCTTCTCGGCTGCCGGAGGGTCTGCCGGGAGCGGAGGACGGCCTGGGCATCTGGCAGGAGTGAGCCAGGGCCGCCGTTCCCCCCTCCTTAAGCCCCTCGCGAGGCAGGCATGGCGGGCAAAGTGAGCTGCGCCTTCTCCAAACGCTGCTTGGCCAGGTGAGCGGCTGGCAAAGGTTCCCAGGGGGCAAGCGGGCACCACACCGGAGGGGGCACCGTCCCCTCCTTTGGGGCCCGTTTTGGAGGGTTTAAGCCGGGGTGGGCTGGATACCCTCGAGGCTTGCGGAGGGCCCTGGCCAGAGGGGGGCGCCAGAGTCCACTTCTACGGAGTCAAGGAAGTCAGGAGGGCAGCCATAAGCGTGCCAGTCTTGCCATGCCAATTAAAGGGGATACGATTCCAATCTCAAGGTGGCTGTTTCCACCCGCAACCCCCCCTTTTCCCACGCACACCCACCGGGGTTGGCTTCCTGGGGCGGGGGCGGGGGGGGCGGCACCAGCCCGCTTCCTTCCAGAGCCCCCTTGGAAAGTTTGGAAAGGAAAAAAAAGGTATCTATTCTTGGATGCATTTTGATTTATTCCTGGGTTTGTTTAACCCAGCACCTTCTTCGATCTCCTCCTCCTCCCCGCATTGTCTGCCCGTATCCGTAACCGGCTATTTTTACCTTGCTAGGGGTGGGTGGGTGGGAGGCTTTTTGGGGGGGTGGGCATGTCCCGAGGGGCTCGTATAAATAAGCAAAGCTGGCATCGGTTCGCCTTCCTTCCCTCCTTCCCCGACGGCCCAACAGGGGATGCCCTCTGCGTATGCTCAGAGGCCTTGTTCGGGGACCGCTGCCCTTGTCGCTCCAAGGAGGCAACCAGCAAAAGGCGCAGGAACCGCGCAGCGCCGGGCAACTCCGGGCGGCTGACCCAGCGGCTTGAAATACAACGCTGGGAGCGCTGCGACCCCCGCCCAGCTTTGCCCGGCCGTGCAGGCGCTGGTCGGCGGCTGGGAGCCTCGGGGGTCTTTGCCAGGGAGGGCCGGGAACCGGGCCTCGCTGCCCTTCTGCCCTCCCGGGAATACGGCCCAGCTGACCCGCAGTAGTTGGTCGGTAAAGGTCGGCCTCCACCGACGTCCGCGGGCGCCCTGCTGGAGAAGGGGAGGTTTGCAGGGGAGGCGGCGGCCTCAGCTGGAGGGGGAACCCCCCCCCGCACGCAGGTAGGTGGGGGGGGTGGGCCGCCCCCCTTTCAGGAGGGGGCGCGCCTAGCCAGGAAGGACAGCCTTGGGGTGGGGGAGAGACCCGGCGGGGGAGGAGAGAAGGAAAACTTGGCGGTGAGTGGGGGTGGGGGGTGGGGGGGGGGCTGGGGGTCCTGGGACTCACAACAGCAACGCCTGGGACTAAGTGGACTACAACTCCCATTATGGGGCGTTGGGGGGATCGGGAGGGAGATGAAAGAGGCTTTTGGCCTCCCTGGGTGGGATATTTGAAGTGGGGGAGTCCCACCAGCCTGGTGAGATTCAGCTGGGAAGGGGGCCGCCTCCTCTGCCCCCTCAGGGGTTAGTTCCCAGGAGCCCCTCCAGGGCCACAAAAGGGCCCCAGCTTTCTGGCCTGAGGTCTCCCACAACCCCACCCGGGACACCCCAAGACGGAAGAATCTCTGACCAACATTGGGGTCACCTCAGTGGCTGGCAGCCTTGGGGGCTTGGCTGGGGGGAAGGAGCTGGGGGAGGGGGCCGATTCTGCCTGCCTAGTGTCAACCCTCCCAGGGAGAACCTCCCTCCCTCCTTTCTTGTCTTCCAAACTTCTTCCCTTCTTCTTTACTTCCCTTCCTCTTTTCTTCCCTCCCTCCCTCTTTTCTTCCTTTCCTCTTTTCTTCCCTCCCTCCTTTTTCCCTCCTCTTTTCTTCCTTCTTTCCTCCTTCCTTTCTTCCCTTCCTCTTTTCGTCCCTTCCTCCTTCCCTCCTCTTCTCTTCTTCCCTCTCTCCTTTCTGCCCTCCCTCCCTTTGTTCCCTTCCTCTTTTCTTCCCTTCCCTCCCTCCCTCCCTCCTTTTTCCTATCTTCCCTTCCCCTACTTTCTTCCCTTCCTCCCTCTCTCCTTTTTTCCCTTCTTCCCTCCCTCCCTCTGCTTTCTCTCTGAGCCTGGCTCCCAGAAGGCCACCCAGGCGATAGTCTTTGCGAGGGGGGGGCTGGCCTCTCCAGGCACAGTTGGGGGGCCCGTGGTGGCCCCGCGGAGGAGAGGGTGTTCGCATTGGCACCAGGTTTCCGCTCCTCCTGATTGGGTGCAACCAGGCTGGCAAGCTAATGATTATGGGATCCGGTCTCCCAAAGGAGACTTTGACCCGCTTTATCTGAATTGCTTCTTGATAAGACGCAGTCAGTCGGTTCCTTCGAGGCTCCCACCCAGAAACCCCAAGAGGTACGTTGGGCTCCACGCTGGAGGGCATTGCAAGGGGGTCTCCCCTTCCCCAGCTCTTGGGCTAAGAGGGAGGAAGGGGAGAGAGAGGGAGGGAGGGAGAGAGGCCCCATGTCCCCCAAGGGCCCCCCTGGCTGTGGTGGGACGAGAGCCGGGTCCCCTTGTCCCACCCCAACCTGGTGGTCCATAGCCACAAAATATTTAGGGTTTTTCCTTCCCTGGCCCTGTCTTTTGCGCATCTGTGGGGCACAGAACATCTCTCTTTCCCTCCCTCCCTCTCTTTTTCTTTCTTTCTCCCTCTCTCTCCCTCCTTCCCTCTCTCTCTCTGACTCCCTCTCTTTCCCTCTCTCCTCTCTCTCTCCCCTTCCTGTTCTTTCTTTCCCTCTGTCTCTCAATCCCTCTCTCCCCCCTTTCTCTCTCCCTCTCTCCCTCCTTCTCTCCCTCTCTCTCTGTCCCTTCCTCTCTCTGACTCTCACTCCCTCTCTCTCTCCACTTCCTGCTTTCTTTCCCTCTCTCTCTCTCAATCCCTCTTTCCCACCTTTCTCTCTCCCTCTCTCCCTCCTTCTCTCCCTCTCTCTCTGTCCCTTCCTCTCTCTGACTCTCACTCCCTCTCTCTCTCCACTTCTTGCTTTCTTTCCCTCTCTCTCAATCCCTCTTTCCCATCTTTCTCTCTCCCTCTCTCCCCCTCCCTCCCTCCTTCTCTCTGTCTGTTTCTCTCTCTCTTGTCCAGAATGAGCTGGAAGGGACTTCAGAGGTCTTCTAGTCCAGCCCCCTGGTCAAGCAGGAGAACCTATACCATTTCAGATAAGTGATGGTTGTGCAGATTTCGGCAGTCCCTGGTCTGAATGACTGCGGTTTTGCATGGAAAATTTAGGATATTCTTCTAAATACAGGATAGGCCCCGTTTAGTGACCACAATTGGGATCAGCAACGCCATCATTAAGCAAAGTAGTCACTAAACAAAACAAGCAATTGTGCTTAAGATCTTACTTCAGCTTTTTTAGCTCCATAGACCTGCAAAGATTATAAATTAGTTCACAAAGTTACTTTTTAATCATGGTTGTAATTGTGAACGGTTGTTGTATGAGGCAGTTGCTAAATGAGGACTACCTGTATGTGCTTTAAGCCCGAATGCCTTCTGCAAACTGGCCACGTTTGCCTGACATCCTAAGCTGGCTTATCCGCAGACCTAAGAGAGAGGCTCTCCAAAAAACATACGTTACTAAATTAACCTTTTTTGAGGGGGGTTGTAAATCTCATAGATTGAATTATATGCTGGTCAAACAAGCTGGATATACCCCCAGAAGCTAAGCCCTCAAACCCTAATCTAATGAAGGTTAGTATCAACCCAGCTTAGCATTTTGCACACCTGCGTTGTAAGCCTTTGATTTGTTTTACTGTATGTTATATAGAAGTTGAGATCATAGATTAAACTGGGATTCATGTTAGGGTTTATCACAGAATTTAGCCTATCATTTATTGTAAAATAATTTGCTGGGTGGGATAATGGAAAAAATTATGTTGTGTACAGATAGAATAGAATGGAATGGAATGGAATAGAGAATAGAATAGAAAATAGAAGAGAAGAGAAAATAGAAAAGAATAGGATTCTTTATTGGCCAAGTGTGATTGGACATACAAGGAATTTGTTTTTTGTCCTTGACTTGGTCCTCAACTTACGACCGCAACTGAGCCCAACATTTCTGTCACTAAGCGAGACCATTCCTTCAGTTTTGCCCCACCTTATGATCTTTCTTGCCGCTCTTGTTAAGTGAATCGCTCTGATAATGCAGTTTGTAACATGGTCGTTGAGTGAATCCTACTTCCCCAGATGGTCAGAAGGTCGCAAAAGGGGATCACATGACCCCCCTCGGGGACACTGCGACCGTCATAACTATGAATCCGTTGCCAAGTACCTGAACTTTGATCCGGTGAGCCACGGGGAGGCTGCAACAGTCATAAGTGTGAAAAATGGTCCTAAATCACTTTGTGCAGACCCGTTTGAATAGTCACTAAATGAACTGTTGTAAGACAAGGACTATTAGTACAGTTAGAATTATTCTATGATCCTAAAGCTGTTCTGTTCTAACGCTGCTTTTTCCTCTGGTTGGGGCAATCAAATTAGTAACTTTTATGATGGAGCCTCAGTGCTCAATGTAGGGGCTTATTTGGGGGCTGGGGGTGGCAAGCGGTGGTCTTCTAAGGCCTTTAATGCTCTTCTGACCTCGGCTTCCCCCCAGAGCACCAAGCCGACTTTTTGTCCCGGCAAAACCCCTTTTCTTAAACGAAGGTGAACTGCTTGCGTTCGCCTTCAGCCAAAGGCCTGGCCAACTGTCTTCCAAGGGTGCGATTAGGAGCCCAGACCTGATCTAGCCTGGAGAGCTGCCAAGTAACTATTTCCAAACAAGGAAGGGCTCAGCCAGAGTCTCTGAGATGCCCAGACAGATCCTCACATGGCTGCAATGGTTTCCTGCAAAGCCCCCTCCCCTTTTGCTCCTCTTTTAATCCCTATGGGAGGGGCCATTCACTGTCCACCTGTGGCCTTACTCCCACGTCGACTCTTCGTTCGTAATTGTTCTTTTCTTTGGGCAGTTCTGTGCATGCGCAAGCTGGGAACAGGCTCCAGCTGTTCCTCTGCCTCACTGATCTCCGACTCCGAAGGCAGCTGATAACTGTTTGGAGGGTCCTGGCCCCATCTCTGCCTCTGATGCAGAGTCCTCGTCCAGGTCTTCCTCAGCCTCCAGGACTGGCCCGGGTTCCTCCCAACCTCCTCACTGTCTGACTCTGCTGCCACAAAAGCCACAGAGGGTGTGGGGGGCTACTCTCAACCCCATTTCTGGACTGGGGGGAGTGTTGCTCTGGGGAAGGCATCAAGCATCGTATGGCCAGGTCACCTGACATCCTACGGAGCCATGGTGTGTGTGTGTGTGAGAGTCTCAATGTTGACCGCTGCATCTGTTGAAATTCTGACTGCTGGGAAGGAAGCCCAGGATTTCTGCTTTGCTTGGCTGGAGTTTGAACAGGGACGGTCCCAAGGCAGAGAGCAGATTGCTCAGGAGGAAGGGCGGAAGGGCGGGGGGGAGGGAGGGGGGCAAAGGGCATGGCTGGACTGGGAGGGGGTGATGTCCAGAGGGCGCTTGCTTGCGACATCTGCCTGCTGCCCCCCTGCCAGAAGTCTCTGCTTTGGCTCATTGGCTCCTTTGCAGGCTGAAGTCCACCAGTTTTTCCTGGTCATGTCCTCTGAGTAAGATTAGAGGGAGGGGGACTCACCTGGGGCCCCTGATATCTTCCAGGGGCTCAAGCACGGGCCTGGGTCTGCTTACGAGACGCTTTGGACAGATATTCGTCTGAAATGAAGAAGACTGGTAGACTTCAACTCCCAGAATTCCCCAGCCAGAAATGCCAGGCCAAAAGGAGGCTTGGAAACGTCTCGGAAATAAGATCCTGGAAGTGCATGAAATGCTTTTGCACTGAGCTAGCAAATGTCAGGCAGGGAAGAGCTTCCAGCAGCTAACCTTGGGTGAAGGAAAGTCAGAAGGCCTCAGTCCCACCTTGGTTTAGACCTGAGAAGCTAAAAGGGCTTTGGGGCTAGGTAAGGAGAAGGATAAAGAGCGGGGTGGTCTCAGCCCTTGAAGAAATAGCATGGAATGAATGAGCTGGAAGGGACCCTGGAGGTCTTCTAGTCCAGCCCTCTGCTCAAGCAGGAGACAGTTTGAGACAAGTGGCTGTCCAGTCTCTTCTATATATATATATCTAAGCGCACCAATGTGCCTTCCGTCCCTGTCCTATTGTTTCTTTTTTATTTTTCTTAGATGTATCCATTTCACGTATTCATAACTATGTTTATACTTATACCTGTTACCTTATAATCGCTTGACAAAATAAAATAAATAAAATATAAATGGAAATATAAATAAATAAATAAATAAAATATAAATAAAAATAAATGGAGCAGCCACAACTTCTGAAGGCAACCTCCCTTCCACTGGTTGATTGTCTTCGCTGTTAGGAAGTTTCTGCATTGTCTTCTGAGCCGCTCCTGGTGTTGCAAAGCCCTTCTGGGTTTCTTCCTTAGAACAGAGGACTCCAACTTGGCCACTTTAACTCCATGTTGCTTCTCCCCTTGATGAGTTTCCATCCGTTGCATCTTGTCCAGCCTTCAGGGGCTTTGGAGAATAGCTGGACTCCTACTTTTTTGGGGCAGCCCCTGAGATATCGGAAGACTGCTATCGTGTCACCCTTAGTCCTTCTCTTCGTTAGACTTTGTTGTTAGTTGCAAAGTCGTGTCTGACCCATTGCAACCCCATGGACAACGTCCCTCCAGGCCTTCCTGTCCTCTTCCATCCTCCGGAGTCCATTGAAGCTCACGCCGACTGCTTCAGGGACCCCATCCAGCCCTCTCCTCCGCTGCCGTCCCCTTCGTCTTCTATTGCCCTCCATTGTTCCCAGCTTTGGGCTCTTCTTCAATGAGTCCTTCTCATTCGGTGGCCAAATTCTTTGAGTTTCATCTTCAGCATCTGGCCTTCGTTGATCTCCTCTGGGACTGACCGGTTGGATGGCCTTGCAATCCAAGGGACTCGCAGGAGTCTCCTCCAGCCCAGAATTCAAAGCCTCCATTCTTTGGCCCTCAGTCTTCCTTATGGTCCAACTCTCACAGCCATGCGTTGCAACCGTGATTATGCTACATAATTAGACTACATAAACCCAAATCCTGCACTTCTTCTGAACCGCTCCTGGTGTTACTAAGCCCCTCTGGGTTTCTTCCTTAGAACAGAAGTCTCCAAACTTGGCCACTTTAAGACTTGTGGACTTCAACTCCCAGAATTCTCCAGGCAGCTGCCTGGAGAATTCTGGGAATTGAAGTCCACAAGTCTTAAAGTGGCCAAGTTTGGGGACTGTTCTGTAACCATCTTTTTACTGTTCTGTATTCTGTACAGTGCTAGATTTTGTCTTTTGTACAGATGCAGACAGATAAACACAACAAAACATTCATACAAAGTCTTTATTATAGGTTCATCGGGTATCCTCATAGCTCACATTTGTGACAAAGTTCTTCTTAATGTCCAATCCTTGGCATATCTGTCTTGTAGGTAAAAAGACGGTTATCTCCTTATCCCTTTCCTCCCATCTCATAGAGGTAGAGCAGCTCCCACGAGTCCCTGAGTTCAGGCAAGAGAGAGAAAACCAGCCCCTCGAGGGTCAATTTAGTGACCAATCAGGATGACAGGTGTGGGCATGTGACATGGACTACATTTCCCAGGATACCTTAACTACATTTACCATGATGCATTCCCTTAAGGGGACAGCTCACGATTGCTAACTAACGATCCAATTCCCATACACTGGCCGGACAGCATAGGGACCCCTGCCTTAGACCATCCCGAAGCTGCTGGTCTCAGGGGAGGGGTCTTCTTGAACAGGTGTGATGATTCCCATCCCCCGATACCCACTCTACTCAGTGACCGCTTCCCCTCCATTGCTGCTTCTCCTGCCTTAATCCTGGGTGGTTCCATACATTCCGAATTAATCAGGACAAACGGTTGAAATACTAGTTGCGAAAGCAAGAAAGGGAGGGAGCGGGAGATGGCTCTCATCATTCAGGAGGGTTTCAGAGGCATTGGGTCAGGGGGTTGGACTAGAAGACCTTCAGGGTCCCTTCCAACTCTTCTTATTCTGCGAGTCTGTGATTCCAGCCAGGTGGCTTTCTGAGAGGAAGGCAAAGTTTTCTCTTGGAGTAGGGAAAAACCCAGGGCAAAGTCGAAGGGAGCCAGATGGGTGATGGGGTTCTTCTTGGAGGTCTTGGTGGGTCAGAGGTTGTGCATAAGGCTGGCTCAGGAATTCTGGGAGATGAAGTCCACAGGGTGTAAAAGGGCCAGAGTTGCCCACTCCTGCCCTTGCTTACAGGGTTCCTGTGCTATTTTCATTCTTATGTAGGGTGCCTGGTTTAATGAAAGGAAGGACTAAGGGGGACAGGATAGCAGTCTTCCAATATTTGAGGGGTTGCCCCAAAGAAGAGGAAGGGGTCAAGCTATTCTCCAAAGCCCCTGAAGGCAGGACAAGAAGCAACGGGTGGAAACTCATCAAGGAGAGAAGCAACCTGGAACTAAGGAGGAATTTCCTAACAGGGGGGACAATTAACTGGTGGAACTGCTTGCCACCAGAAGTTGTGGGTGCTGCATTGCTGGAGGTTTTTAAGAAGAGTCTGGGCAGCCGTTTGTCTGAAATGGTACATAGGGTCTTCTGCCTAAGCAGGGGTTGGACTAGAAGACGTCTAAGGTCCCTTCCAATTATTTTGTTATTCTGTTCTTCTGTAAAAGTTCAAGAGAAAAGAACTAGGAGAAACATGACAGAAGTCTTCCAATAGTTTCACAAAGATGAAGGGGTCAACCTATTGTCCAAAGCACCCAAAGGCAGCAGAAGAAATAATAGATAATAATGAAGATAATCAAGGGAGAGAAGCAACCTGGAACTAACAAGAAACTTCCTAACAGCGGGAACAATTAACTAGGGGAACAGCCTGCCACCAGAAATTGCGGGTGCTCCAACATTGGAGGGTTTGAAGAAGAGACTGGACAGGCATTTGTCTGAAATGGTACATAGGATTTTCTGCTTAAGCAGAGGGTTGGACTAGAAGATCTCTAAGGTCTCTTCCAGCTCTGATATTCTGTTAATTAACCAGTGGAACGACTTGCCTCCAGATGTTGGGGATGCTCCATCCCTGGACAGAATGGTCCGTGGGGGTCTCATGCTTGAGCCCATTTTTATGGTTCGTCACACAGTCAGCGAGATGTTCAGACCGGATTGGGCATTTTTGTCTACCCATCGAGCCCTTTCTAAGGACGTGGGATAGGCAGTTGTGGATAACAGATAATCAGAGTTGGAAGGGACCTTGTAGGTCATCTAGTCCAACTCCCCACCCAAGCAAGAAACCCTACACCATTTCTGACTGGTGGCAGTCCAGACTCTTCTTGGAAGCCTCCAGGGATGGAGCTCCCACCACGTCTGTTCTCATTGTCAAAAAGTTTCCAGGTTGAATCTCTCCTTGACCAGTTTCCATCCATTATTCCTTGTCTGGCCTTCGGGGGCTTTGGAGAATAGCTTGACCCCTTCCTCTTCTTTGGGGCAACCCCTCAAATATTGGAAGACGCTCTCCTGTCTCCCCTGGTCCTTCTCTTCCCTAGACTAGCCAGGCCCAGTTCCTGCAACCATTGATCATATGTCTTAGCCTCCAGTCCCCTCATCATCCTGGTTGCTCTTCTCTGCACTATTTCAAGAGTCTCAACCTCTTTTCTATAGCGTGGTGACCAAAACTCTAGGTGTGGCCTTACTAAGGCTTTATAAAGTGGTATTAGTACCTTCCTTGATCTCGATTGTATCCCTCTGTTGATGCAACTTAGGATTGCACTGGCTTTTTTTACTGCTGCTGCAAACTGCTTTGACGTATTAATAGTATTATTATTATTCTCTCCGTTGCTTTGCAAGTACACTGAGCGCTCCGTGTCCTGGAGACAAATTCCTTGTGTGGCTAATTCCGCTTGGCCAAATAAAGTGTTCAAATTCAAATTCAACCCTCTGAGCTTGGTTCTGCAATTGTTCCTTCTCCCCCACAAGCCCCCATGGCTCCTTATTCCTGCGCGAGCTGCATTGGTTGCCGGTGGCCTTCCGGGTTCGCTTTAAAGTATTGGTTTTGGTCTTTAAAGCGCTCCATGGCATCGGACCAGGATACTTACAAGACCACATTCTGCCAGTAGTCTCCCACCGACTGGTGCGCTCCCACAGAGAGGGTCTCCTCCGGGTCCCGACGCCTTCTATGTGCCACCTGGTGACCCCGAGGAATAGGGCCTTCTCTGTGGGGGCACCCACCCTTTGGAACGGGCTGCCCCCGGGGCTACGAACAACCACTGACCTGAAGGCGTTCAGACGTGACCTGAAGACCTGGCTCTTTGAGCAGGCCGGCCTGAGCTGACTCAAATGGGATTTTTAAATGGGGTTTAGAGTAGTTGGGGTGGGGTACGAAAGTTTTAATTTATTTTAATTGGGGGTTTTAGATTTTTATTGGGGCAGCCTTTAATTTAATTCTTTTTTAATCATATTTATCTCTGTTTGTATGCATTTTAGTTGGCTGTTCACCGCCCTGAGCCCTTCGGGAGAAGGGCGGTATATAAAATTATGAAATAAATAAATAATAAATTCAGCCTTTGCGCCTTTCAGGATCGCTCCATCCATTCAGTCTCATTCATCCAGTCTCCGGGCACTGGCCCTCCGCTCTTCCCTGCCTTCCGGTTTGTAAGATTTTGGGCCTTGGCTCACCTGAATGCGCAACTGAGTCGAGTCCAGGTAGTCCGTGGTTGGGGGACCCCACCATAAAGTAACAGGGACAGGCAGGCAGAGGTGAGCCAGACTCCCCCAGGCCGACCCCTTCCCTGTGACTGCCAAGAAAACCTCACATGTGAACTCAACCTGGAATCAGTTGGAAGGAATCTATCTTTCCCCTCCCTCCCTCTTTCTCCCTCCCTCCCCATCTGCCTGCCTCTCCCTTTTTCTTTCTCTTCCTCCCTTCCTCCCTCTCTTTCTCTTTCTTTTTCTTTCTCTCTCTCCCTTTTCCTCTCCCTCTCTCCCTCCTTCTGTCCATCTGTTGTCTCTTCCTTTTTCTTTCTTTAACTTTTATTTTATTTGGTTTGTCAATTGCTTACAAGATAATAGGTATAAGTAAAAACATAGTTGGGTTAAAAAAGAACCCAATGCAGAAGCCTGAGGATGGCAGATGAGATTCTGCCGAAATGTCGCTATAATAAAAGCACAAATATTACGTGGGGAAATACCTGAAGAAACCTAAATACCATACATATAAATACCCACGAAAACATAAGAAAACAAAAACATAGTTATGAATACATGGATACATATAAGAAAACTAAAAAGAATAAAACAAACACTAGGACAGGGACAGTAGGCACGTTGGTGCGCTTATGCAGGCCCCCTACGGACCTCTTAGGAAAGGGGTGAGGTCAATAGCAGACAGTCTAAGGTTAAAGTTTTGGGGGTTTGGGGAAGAAACCAGAGAGTCAGGTAGAGTATTCCAGACATTGACCACTCTGTGGCTGAAGTCGTATTTCCTACAATCAAGTTTGGGGCGATTAACCTTGAGTTTGCATCTGTCATGTGCTCTTGTGTTGTTATGGTTGAAGCTGAAGTATTCATTGACAGGTAGGACATTGCAATGTATGATTTTATATACTATACTTAGATCGGACCGAAGGCGGCGTAGTTCTAGGTTTTCTAGGTCTAGAATTTCAAGTCTGGTGGCATAAGGTATTCTGCAACGAGTAGAGGAGTGGAGAACTCTTCTTGGGAAATATTTCTGGACTTTCTCAACTGTGCTAATATCAGATACGTAATGTGGGTTCCAGACTGATGAGCTGTATTCGAGTGTTGGTCTAGCAAATGTTTTGTATGCTCTAGTTAGTAGTGTGATGTTATCAGAGAAAAAGCTACGTAGGATTAGGTTAACAACTCTTAATGCCTTTTTGGCTATGTAGTTACAGTGGGCTCTAGCGCTTAGGTCATTTGAGATGAGTACTCCAAGATCCTTTACAGAGTTTGGGTCATCAACAAGGTCTTGACTATTCAGCCTGTATTTTATTTTCTGATTTTTCTTGCCAATATGTAGGACAGAGCATTTATTTATTGAGATCTGAAGTTGCCATTTGTTTGACCATTCTGATACGTAGTCAAGGTCTTTTTGAAGGGTAGCGGTATTCTTCCTCCCTCCCTTCCTCTGTCCATCAGTCTCTTTCTCTTTCTTTTTCTCCCTCCCTCCTTCCCTCCCTCCCTCAGTCAATCTGTCTCTTTCTTTCTTTCTTTCTTTCTTTCTTTCTTTCTTTCTTTCTTTCTTTCTTTCTTTCTTTCTTTCTTTCTTTCTTTCTTTCTTTCTTTCTTTCTTTCTTTCTTTCTTTCTTTCTTTCTTTCTTTCTTTCCTTCCTTCCTTCCTTCCTTCCTTCCTTCCTTCCTTCCTTCCTTCCTTCCTTCCTTCCTTCCCTCCCTCCCTCCCTCTCTCTCTCTCTCTCTCCCCCCCCCCCCATTCTCTCTGGCATTTTGTTGTCCATGCTTGGATCCAAACCAGACAAGCCTCTTTTTTTCTCTGGTCGACGTGTTCAGGCATTTTTTGAATCAACTTGGAAAATATTGGAAGGGGAGTTAGCCCGCTTTCTTAAGTGTTAGGTTGTCCTTGGCCAGAGAGTGGCTGATTGTGGACTAAGGGAACAAATGGAGCAGGTTAGGAGACAACCTTGGCCTTGAAGACTGGCCAGCTGGTTCACCTCCAGAAGGCAAACCCTTGGAATGGATAAGAGTGATTGTATGCAATCGACAGCACTTTGCCCTTCTTGGTGCTCTTTGAGGCTGGTGGTTTTCTTGAAGACGCTTCATAAACAAAGTAGGTAACATTATCAGTGTTAGAAGAGAGCAGGATTTGTAGAGTAGAAGGGGAGAGAAGAGGATGGAGGAGGAGGAGAAGGAGGGGAAGGAGAGGGGGAGGAGGAGGAGGAGGAGGAAAAAACTGTGGTTCTCTCTGAGCTTGGTTGTTTTCTTGCAGACATTTCATTACCCAACTAGGTACCATCATCAGTGCTAGAGGGCAGTAGGGTTTGCTCTGTGTTTATATACTGGTGGTTTGTCCTGTCAATGTTGCTGGAAGTAATTTTGGTGGTTCCTTGATTTTGAAAAAGTGCATTTGGTCCACAGATAAAGAGAAAGAACATTCTTCTGGTGCATAGAGTAGGGTTCCTCATTCCCAGCCACTTTAAGATGAATTGAAGGCTGAGGAACAGTTTTTATCCATGGGCTGTCATAACTCCTGAATGGAAAATAACTTTACAACAACATAGTACGACTGACTTGCGGGGCTGTGCAGTAAGTTCACGTGGTGCAATAGGATTGTGTGTTTGTTAGTAGGATTCCCTGGGTTAGGGACTTTCTGTCTTTCACTGGGAGTTGTGTTGTGTTGGGGGAGGGGGGTGCACGAATGGAGGTTCAGCCGATCGCACTGCGCACACATGTTGTCCTCTTGACTACTAAGGTTTGAATTTGAATTTGTGGACTTCAGCTCCCAGAATCCCCCAGTCAACTTTCTTCTAATGCAAAGGTCTCCAACCTTGGCCACTTTAAACCTGGCGGACTTCAACTCCCAGAATCCCCCAGCCAGCAAAGCTGTCCTAGAGTCACTGAGAGGGCGGCCCATATAAATTCCAATAAAGGAATAATTAAATAATTAAAAAAATAGATATAAATGCAGGCGCCTCCAGCCAACAGCTTCTCCTTCGGGGCCTGGTGCCAGCTGGCAGTGCCCGTTTCAAGGAATGCCCCCAAGGCAGGAGAGGGAGGCTGGCATAACCCAGAGAGCCCCAGAGTCTTCTTCCCCGGCCACCAGAAGCCCTGCAGTGGGCGGGGATCTTCGGCAGCGTCTGGGCAAGGACCGACTGGCTCCTTATCACCCCCAGCCCAGGAGTGGAGCCAGCCGCGCCAGGCTGACAGGGCCCAGCCCGGACGGCTTTCCCTTCTCTCTCCAGCAACGCCCCCCCACACCCCCCAAGAAGAGGCTCTGATGACCTCTTCCCCACTGGGAGGGGGCCAAAGGTAGGGTGGACAAGCTCTCGCCCCACATTGGGGCCGGGGGGGGGGGCCATGCCAGGCAGGCCTGCTTAAGCAGAAGGAGGTGCCAGCACCCTCTGCCCACCCCAGCCAGAGTGCTTCGATTGGCAAGCCGCATTGTGCCCCCCAAGGAGCCAGAGGTCGCCTCAGCATTGCGAAGGGATGAGCAGCCGATCCCTCTGCGAGCTGCCTGGGCTGGTATTGGTGCCCCCTCTCTTTGGGGAGCAAACCTACAATCTTTGGCGGGGGGTTATAACCTGTTTTTTAAATGGTTTTTAAATCTGCCCATTCTGTCCCTTTGGGTACAATGGATAGTAGAGATAATATTTGTAGCTCAGGGTTGCAGTCCTTGGTGTTCTCTGAGCTTGGTGGTTTTTCTGCAGACGTTTCATCACCCAACTAGGTAGTTTCATCAGTGCTGGCAGGGAGTGGAATTTGCAGAGAGGAGGAGGAGAAGGAAGGAAGGAAGGAAGGAAGGAAGGAAGGAAGGAAGGAAGGAAGGAAGGAAGGGAGGGAGGGAGGGAGGGAGAGGCAGACTGACTGTGCAGTCCTTGGTGCTCTCTGAGCTTGATGGTTTTCTTGCAGACGTTTCATCACCCAACTAGGTAGCGTCATCAATGGGGTCAGGGAGGGGGGTTTGCAGGGAGGGGAGGAGTAGGAAGGAAGGGAGGGAGGGAGAGGCAGACTGACTGTGGGGTCCTTGGTGCCCTCTGAGCTTGGTGGCTTTCTTGCAGACGTCTCATGACCCAACTAGGGAACACCATCAGTGCTAGAAGGGAGTGGGGTTTGTGGAGAGGAGGAGGAGGAGGAGGGAGGGAGGGGAAGAAGAGGAGGAAGAAGAAAAGAAAAAGAAGAGGAAGAAGAAACAACCACTCTGGGGTCCTGGGTGCTCTCTGAGCTCGGGGGTCTCCTTGCAGGCGTTTCATGACCCACCATGGTACCCTCACCAGTGCTTAAGGGAGAGGGGGTTGCAGGGAGGAGGAGGCCTGGGGGGTCTTCGGTGCTCTGAGCTGAGTGCTTTCCTTTCAGACGTCTCATTAACCAAACTAGGCAACATCCTCAGGGCCAGGGGAGAGAGGGGATCCTCCGAGTCCCGGGTTCTGGATCGCGTGGTGGTGGGGGCTCGGCTTGCATAGATGAGGTGGGGTGACTCTTCTCAGCTCATCCCCAGGGGGCTCCTGCACCGCAGTGGGGTGCTCTTTCGTGGGTTCCTCTGCACAGCGCCCACCAGCCCACCCAGAGGGGCTCCCGGGGGGGGGGTTTGGAGGGCAGCCGGGGTTGGGGTTTTTTTTTGGTAGCCTGCAGTGAGTTGAGCGTTGATAGGCATGCCAGAGTCTGCCTCTCCTCCTGTCCCAGCTTCGCCTATGCTCAGGGCCCAACCTGTTGCTCAGGTTTGCAGGTGAGCCTGTTTGCTCAGGGCCTCTGGGCCGTCCAGCCACATGGAGCTCCGGATCAAGTTTCCTGGATCTCCCCGGCTGGCTTGGGACCCGCCCTGGGCCCCTCCGCCTCTCCCTCCTCTCCCCGGAGGTGACCTGCCAGGGAGGCATTGGTCTTGGCACCCGCGGAGCCGCCTTCTTGGCCGCTTTCCTGGCTCACCTTTAGCGGCGTACACAACACCCAGGGCTGTGTGAGGGGTGCGGGAAGCCAAGCGTGATTGCCGACAAACGGCTCCTCTCCGAGCGAGGATTTTCCCCAGGGGCAGAAGAGGAACGCTGCATGTGTGGATGTGTGGACACACAGGATGGGTTGCTGCGTGTATTCCAGGAAATACGGCCTGTATTTTAAATGCCTGTGGAAATAGAATAGAATAGAACAGAACAGAACAGAATAGAATAAGGAAAGAATAGAATAGAATAGAATTGAATTGAATTAAATAATGGAATGAAGAATAGAATACTTTATTGGCCAAGTGTAATTGGACACACAAGGAATTTGTCTTCGTGCAAATGCTCTCAGGGTACATAAGGAAAAGATACATTCGTTAAGGATCAAGAATCATAATAATAGTCATCAGGTACAATAAGCAATCAAATCATACTAGGAAACAGTCAATATAAATCATAAATATATAAGGGACAAAGTTACAGCCATACAGTCACAAGTGGGAGGAGATGGGTAAAAGGAAGGATGGGATGATTAATAGTAATAGTAGTGCAGACTTTGTAATAGTTGAACAGTGTTGTGGGAATTATCTGTTTAGCAGAGTGATGGCTTTCGGGAAAAAATTGTTCTTGTGTCTAGTTGTTCTGGTGTGCAGTGCTCTGTAGCGTCGTTTTGAGGGAAGGAGTTGAAACAGTTTATGTCCAGGATGTGAGGGATCTGTAAATATTTTCACAGCCCTCTTTTTGACTCGTGCAGTATATAGGTCCTCGATTGAAGGCAGGTGGGTAGTAATTGTTTTTTCTGCAGTCCTAATTACTCTCTGGAGTCTGTGTGTGTCCTGTTGGGTTGCAGAACCAAACCAGACAGATGACAGACTCAATCCTTCCTCTGTAGAACTGGATCAGCAGCTCCTTGGGCACTTTGAGCTTCCTGAGTTGGCGCAGAAAGAACATTCTTCGTTGTGCTTTTTTGATGACGTTTTTGATGTTAGGTGTCCATTTTAGGTCTTGTGATACGATAGAACCTAGAAATTTGAAGATCTGTACTGTTGTGTTGTCTACTATTGTAAGAGGTGGTAATATGGGAGGATTTCTTCTAAAGTCTACCACCATTTCTACGGTTTTGAGTGGGTTCAGTTCCAGATTGTTCTGGTTATAATAATAAATATTTCCCAGGGGCACCTGGAAATGGAATCCTGCATCCAATTTTGGTCAACATACTACCAAAAAAAAAGAGGTTGAGACTTTAGAAAAAGTGCAGAGAAGAGCAGTAGAATGATTCAAGGCTTGCAGACTGAGACATTTGAAGAACGGTTGCAGGAACTGGGTATTGACCAGACTAGAAAAAAGAAAGACCAGGGGGGACATGACAGCAGCACTTCAGTATTTGAGGGGCTGCCCCAAAGAAGAGGGGGGGGGGGGTCCAGCTCTTCTCCAAAGCACCAGAGAGACAAGGAACAACGGATGGAAACTAATCCAGGAGAGAAGCAACCTGGAATTAAGGAGAAACTTCCTAACAGTGAGGACAATTATCCGGTGGAACAGCCTGCCACCAGAAGTTGTGGGTGCTTCTTCATCACTGGAGGGTTTTAAGAAGAGATTGTCTGAAATGGTCTAGGGTCTCCTGCCTGAGCAGGGGACTCGACTAGAAGACCTCGAGGGGCCCCTTCCAGTTCTTCCTTTCTATAATCCCTAATCCCAGATCAATTAACCAGTGGAACTGCTGGCCACCAGAAGTTGTGGTTGCTCCAGCATTGGAGGCTTTTGAAAAGAGACTGGATGTCCACCTATCTGAAATGGCATAGGTTCTCCTGCTTGAGCAGGGGTTTGACTAGAAGACCTCCACGGTCCCTTCCAGCTCTATTCTGATTGGTTGATCCCCTGCTGTGTTTGATGCAAGGGGGCGGGGTTTCCACATGAGCAGGGGGGGGGGGCTTCTAGATGCACCCTTGCATTCCTCAGTGTCTCCATCGTCCAGGTCAAAGTTTTGTCCCAAAGGGGCTTTTTTCTCAAAAGGCAACTGGATTTTCTTGGGTTTTTTTCCCCCTTTTGAAAACGTTTCGCTCCTCATCCAAGAAGCTTCTTCAGTTCGTGAAGAACTGAATGATGAACCGAGGAAGCTTCTTGGATGAGGAGCGAAATATTTTCAAAGAACCAAGGAAGTCCAGTTGCCTTTTGGGAAAAAAAAGCCCCTTTGGGACTTCCATCCCTCAGGAAACTCCCAGCCTGGTTTGCTGCAGATTGATTAGCATCCCCCAGAAGTCCAGCAAGGTCCAGGGGGATTCTGGGAGCTGGAGTTCAGCATCCGCTTGTGGACCCAAAACACTGCAACCGTCGTAAATGTGAGTCAGTTGCCAACGTGGATCAGAGGTCTCCAAACTTGGCCCCTTTAAGATTTGTGGACTTCAACTCCTAGAATTCTCCAGCTGGCTGGCTAGGGGATTCTGGAAGTTGAAGTCCACAAGACCTGAAGTGGCAAAATTTGGAGACCCCGATGTGGATAATGGAAATGTTGCAACGGTCATAACTGTGACAACTGGTCATGTCACTTTTTTCCAGTGTCATTGAAACTTTGAATGGCCATTAAATGAAATGTTGTAAGTCGAGGACTGCCTTTACAATATAATATACAATATATAATATACTATAAAATACCAAACCAAAAAATATAAATATAAATACAAATAAAATGCACCCTTCGAGCCAAGATGGGGAGCAGTCATTGAGAGCAACTGATAAACAGATAACCAATAATCAGAGTTGGAAGGGACCTTGTAGGTCATCTAGTCCAACTCCCTGCCCAAGCGGGAGACCCTACACCATTTCTGACAGATGGCAGTCCAGTCTCTTCTTGAAAGCCTCCAGGGATGATGAAGCTCCCACAACTTCCAGAGGCAACTTCTGTTCCATCAGTTGATTGTTCCCACTGTCAGAAAGTTTCTCCTTGTTTCCACGTTGAATCTCTCCTTGTTCAGTTTCCATCCATTATTCCTTGTCTGGCCTTTGGGTGGTTTAGAAAATAGCTTGACCCCCCCTCCTCTCTGGGGCAGCCCCTCAAATATTGCAAGATGCTCTCCTGTCTCCCCTGGTCCTTCTCTTCACCAGACTAGCCAGGCCCAGTTCCTGCAAACATTCATTATGTTTTAGCTTCCAGTCCCCTAATCATCCTGGTTGCTCTTCTCTGCACTCTTTCTAGAGTCGCAACATCTTTTTTATAATGTGGTGACCAAAACTGGATGCAGGACTCTAGGTGTGGCCTTACTAAGGCTTTATAGAGTGGTATTAGTACCTCTCTTGATCTCGATTGTGTCCCTCTGTTAATGCAATTTAGAATTGCATTATCTTTTTTGGCTGCTGCTGCTGCTGCACGCGGCTGGCTCCTATTTAGCTGGCTGTCCACTAAGACTCCGAGATCCCTCTCCCAGTTCCTGCTATTGAGCATGGTTTCACCCAATCAACTGGCATTGCCCAGATGCCACCTGTTCTTGAAAGGGACCCTGGGGGGAGTTCAGGGCATCAGGAAGCCAGTTTTGGGGGTGGGGAGTGGAGGAGCATGCTGACCGTGCCTTTCGGCCGCTGCTCCTCAGAGGTGCCCAGCCTTGGCATCCCTCCTCTGCCGCTTCCTCCAGGGGCAAGTGAGGGCGAGGCAGCCGGCCAGCCCTTCCCTCCCTCCCTCCCTGCCTGCCTGCCTGCCTGCCTGCCAGGCACCTGGGCATCCTGCCCGCAGTTGGCAGCCAGAGCCTCGGTGGGACAGCCTGTTTCGGCTTTGTTCCCGTGTCACCGTCGTCCTTGTTGCTCTGCCCGGATCCTTTCAGCCACCCTGCACAAAGCGCCGCTTTCTTCCAGCCAGTCTCCTCCCTCCGGCCCTGGGTTAAAAGGAGCAGCGCCCTCCCCTCCGTGCCTATGTGGGAGCAGCTGCTCGGCTTGCCTGGGAGGCTGGTGGGTCCCTCCTTTTGCTTGGCGGTGTGGGGGGGGGACAAGGGGGAGGGAAACCTTGAGCCCAAGGCTGGGAAAGTCCAGGACTGCCTTTCCCCCCCTCCCCTTGGTTGGGGATTGAGCCATCCCACCCACCCACCCAGCCCCTCTGCAAAATCCCCAGCCACTTGGGGAGGGAGAGACTTCGGCCACCTGTGTGGTGGATCCCGCCTTCCCTGCCCCCAGCCGGGATCCCTGACAGCGGATCTCTGGTCTGGGCAGCGGCTGAAGCCGTCGGGGCTTCGCTTCGCCAGGATGCTCCTGAGCAGCAGGCTCCCTGGGCTCCGGGCGAGGGTCTCGCTCTGCTCGGTGCCCCCCTGGCTCAGCCCCGAACCCCTTTTGCATTTCAGGGCGCTGCGGCGGCAGGAGAAGCAGCAGCCGGGCATGGCGGGCAACCAGGTAACGCCCAAGGACAGAGTCCTGACTCTGGAGTCCATGAACCCCCACGTCCGGATGGTGGAGTACGCCGTGCGGGGCCCCATCGTTGCCAGGGCCAACCAGCTGAAGAAGGAGCTGGCGCAGGTAAGCTGGGCAACTGACTAGATCACTTGTCTGTTCCGGAGTCCGAAGATTGGAAAGTGGGGTCTTGGCTTTGTGGTTTCCTTCATTTATTGGCTTTAGTTTTAATTTTAGTTTAGTTTAGTTTAGTTTAGGTTTAGTTCACTTTTACTTTACTTTTACTTTACTTTTACTTTTACTTTACTTTTACTTTACTTTTACTTTACTTTTACTTTACTTTTACTTTACTTTTACTTTACTTTTACTTTACTTTTACTTTACTTTACTTTTACTTTACTTTACTTTCATGTTCAATTTAGTTTAGTTTTAATTTGGTTTCGTTATTAAATTTACCTCCTGCCCATGACTCTTATCCAAAATGATTCCGGGCAGTTTCTTTCAAGGCTGGCAGTTTTTTTCCTTGACAGTCCTGGAATACAGGTAGTCCTCAACTTACAACAGTTCATTTAGTAACCATTGCAAGTTAACACAAACTTTAAAATGGAAAAAAGTGAGTTACAATGACCGTTTTCCCCACTTACGACCATTGGAGCCCCTCCCCAGGGTCAAATGGTCAAATTTGTGACTCTTTGGCAACTGACTCACATTTATGACAGTCTCAGGGTCCTGGGGTCATATGATCCCCTTTTATGACCTGCTGACAGTCAACGGGGAAGCCAGATTTGCTTAACTGTCTAACAACGGCAGTGATTCACTTAACAACGGTGGCAAGAAAAGTTGTCAAATTGCACAAAAATGCACGGAACACCTGCCTCACTTAGCATCAATATTTTGGGCCCAATCGTGGTCGTAAGGCAAGGACCAGCTGCAAAGCAGTATCTGCTCAGTGCACGCTGATAAAACTAAAGGAACAGGGACCCCGGGGAAGAGAAGGGATACCAGCTGAATATTACAGGGAATCTTTCTTTCTTTCTTTCTTTCTTTCTTTCTTTCTTTCTTTCTTTCTTTCTTTCTTTCTTTCTTTCTTTCTTTCTTTCTTTCTTTCTTTCTTTCTTTCTTTCTTTCTCTTTTCTTCTCTCTCTCTCTTTCTACCTACCTACCCACCTACCTACCTATCTACCTACCTACCTACCTATCTAATCTATCTATCTATCTATCTATCTATCTATCTATCTATCTATCTATCTATCTATCTATCTATCTATCTATCTATCCCTGCCTATCTAATCTATCTATCTATCTATCTATCTATCTATCTATCTGTCTATCTGTCTATCTATCTATCTATCTATCTATCTATCTATCTATCTATCTATCTATCTATCTATCTATCTATCTATCTATCTATCATCTATCTATCTGGTTAACAGAGTTGGAAGGGACCTTGTAGGTCATCTAGTCCAACCCCCTGCCCAAGCAGGAGACCCTACACCATTCCTGACAAATGGCAGTCCAATCTCTTCTTGAAAGCCTCCAGGGATGAAGCTCCCACAACTTCCGAAGGCAACTTCTGTTCCATGAGTTGATTGTTCTCACTTTCAGGAAATTCCTCATTTCCAGATTGAATCTCTCTTTGGGCAGTTTCCATCCATGGTTCCTTCTCTGGCCTATAGATGCCTTGGAGAATAGCTTGCTCCCTTCCTCTTCTCTGGGGCAGCCCCTCAAATACTGGAAGATGCTCTCCTGTCTCCCCTGGTCCTTCTCTTCCCTAGACCAGCCATGCCAACTTTTGGAATGAAGCCTGGATTCTGACCTGGCCCAAGTGATGGGGAGGTTGCATTAGGGGAGGGAGGGGTTTTTTGAAGAGCTTTGCCACCCCAGGCATGAAGGCGCTCTCAGATTGTGGGATGCCAGCAGGGAAGAGGCCACCTGGAACGAAGGGCAGCCTTCTTCCTGGACATCAACCAGAAGGGAGCTAAGAGGTCTTCTTGGATGGAAACCCATCCGGGAGACAAGCAACCCAGAACTAAGGAGAAATTTCCTGACAGTGAGGACAATGAACCTGTGGAACAGCCTGCCACCAGAAGCTTTGTATGCCTCATCACTGGAGGCTTTTTTTTTTAAAGAAGAGATGACCGTTTGTCTGAAATGATGTAGCATCTCCTGCTTGAACAGGGGGTTGGACTACAAGACCTCTAAGGTCCTTCCAGCTTGGTTCTGATTCTGGAGTACTGTGTCCAGTTCTGGCGGTCAAAATACAAACATGATGTTGAGGCTCTAGATAGAAGAGAGGTCTCCAAACTTGGCACGATTTATTTATTTATATTTATTTATAACACTTATTATTTGCTGCCCCTCTCATAGCCAAAGACATTCGTAGCATTTCTGGTCTTGTAAGCACAATAACTGAACGACCACTGAACCATCTAAT
The DNA here is from genome assembly GCA_023653725.1 of Bungarus multicinctus. Classification (NCBI taxonomy): domain Eukaryota; kingdom Metazoa; phylum Chordata; class Lepidosauria; order Squamata; family Elapidae; genus Bungarus; species Bungarus multicinctus. The sequence goes on from CM042846.1 coordinate 97,297,431, forward strand.
AATCAGACCACAATTTTATTCCCACTGATTATAATTAAAAGTTGGATCCAGATCCTAGATGAAGGAAGTACATTGGCAAGTGCTGTGTACCTGAAAGCAAACTGTAGACATTTTTTGTGAGGATAATTTTGTTAATTGTATCGCTGTTGGAACGTTTGACAGTTTGTAGCAAGTTTATGGATTCAGGAAATGGGGTCTTAACTCCAAAATTCTTCAGCCAAATAAATACTAAAGGAAGATGCTGAGTTAGGGTATTCCGTGGAATGAAGCACTTTTCCACTTTTCTTGGTGGTGGGTGCAAAGATTAAAGGGTATTTATTTAAAGTAAAATCGTGTAATATTTTAAACATGTAAATAGCTTTTAGAGTTAAAGTCTTAAAGTTGCCAACCTTGGGGAGCCCCTGCTCTAGAAAAAGTACAGAGAAGAGCAACCAGGATGATTTGGGGACTGGAGGCTAAAACATACGATGGATGGTTGCCGGAACTGGGCCTGGCTAGTCTAGAGAAGAGAAGGACCAGGGGAGACAGGAGAGCATCTTCCAATATTTGAGGGGCTGCCCCAGAGAGGAGGGGGGTCAGGCTATTCTCCAAGGCACCCGAAGGCCAGACAAGGAATAATGGATGAAAACTAAACAAGGAGAGATTCAACCTGGAAGTAAGGAGGAATTTCCTGACAGCGAGAACAATCAACCCCTGGGACAGAAGTTGCCTTTGGAAGTTGTGGGAGCTTCATCCCTGAAAGCTTTCAAGAAAAGACTGGACTGCCATTTGTCAGAAATGGTGTAGGGTCTCCTGCCTGGGCAGGGGGTTGGACTAGATGACCTCCAAGGTCCCTTCCAACTCTATTATTTTATTCTAAATATAAAGAGTTGTAGGAACTGGGCCTGGCTAGTCTAGGGAAGAGAAGGACCAAGGGGGACAGGATGGCAGTCTTCCAATATTTGAGGGGCTGCTCCAAAGAAGAGGGAGGTCAGCCTATTGTCCAAAGCAGGGGTCTTTAAACAGGACAGCTTTAAGACTTGTGGACTTCAACTCAGGGGTGGGATCCGACAGGGTTATCTACTGGTTTGATGGTGATTTATGATGTGCTTCCCTCCCTGCTGTGCCTGTAAATCATCATCAGCCTGGTGCCTGGACAGCTGAGCAGTTCTTTGTGCAGAGAAGCAGCCTTTCAAAAAGCCCTTTTTTCCTGCTTTTTTAACTGCAGTTGTGCCTCGCACGGCAGCTGAAGTTGGAAAAGCAGGAAATAAAGGTCAGGTAAGAGCCCGGGTGGGCGGCTGGGCCAAAACATCAGCAGACATAGAACCAGTTCTATGTCTGCTGCTCTTCAGAGCTACCAGTTCTACAGAGGTGGACAGAATCGGTAGAAACCCAGCCCTGCTTCAACTCCCAGAATTCCTCCTCCGGTCATGTAGTTGAAGTCCACAAGTCTTAAACTGGTCAAGTTTGAAGGCCGTTGGTGCAAAGCACCTGAGGGCAGGACAAGAAGCAGCAGATGCAAACCAACCCAGGAGAGAAGCAACCTGGAACTAAGGTAGAATCCTTAAACCAGGGGTGGAATTCTACCAGTTCGCACCTGTTCACTAGAACCGGTTGTTAACATTCTAAGCAGTTTGGAGAACCGGTTGTCAGAAGAAATTCCTGGCCTAATCCTGTAAGGAAGGTGGGAAGGAAACATTCTGGGGTTGCTTACAGAAACTGCCTCTCCATTGACTCTTATTCCATTCTTGGCAGGACTGGACTTCCTGTCTCTGCAACGTCTCTGGAGTTTTTTCCCCTCCTTTGCTGGTACTTTGCTTGTGTGGAGGGACCATTGAAAAAAGTGACTTATGATCGTTTTTCACACTTACAACTGTTGCAGCATCCCCACAGTCACAAGAGGCCAGGCGAGGAGATGCGTGCCTCGGTGTGAGTGATATTGAGTTGGCCACGCCCAGCCAATAACATGACCACCAAGCCACACCCACCCAGTCACATGACTACCAAGCCATGCCCACCACCTAAACCACGCCCACAGAACCGGTTGTTAAAAAGTTTGAATCCCGCCCCTGCCTTAAATAGTAGACCAGCTTGCCTTCAGAAGTTGTAGGTGGGATGTCCATAAATCTGAAGAATTCTGGGAGCTGAAGTCCACAAGCCTTAAAGTTGCCAAGGTGGGATGCTTCTGATATAGAAGCTCCTGCTTGAGCAGGGTTGGGTGGGGGTTGGACTAGAGGATCTCCAAGGTCCCTTCCAACTCTGTTAAACTGATACCGGTGTCCTCTGCCTGCAGAGGAATGATCCGGCAAGTCTACGTGAGGGGAGAGTGGAGCCTTGGCGGTCCCCGCCCCCACGAGGAATCAATGCCCGAGAAACTGCCTTAACTTTTAGGCAAATACTGTGCAATCATTTTCAAGGCGATAAGGAGGCCTGCAAAGGCACCCAAGGACGGTGGGGAGGGGAAGTGGGAGAGGCTGACCTTGAGGTCCTCTAAGAGTCAGGTGGGAAAGGAAGTCAGAATAAGAGAGTTGGGAGGGACCTTGGAGGTCTTCTAGTCCAACCCCCTGCTCAGGCAGGAGACCCTATATGCCATTTCGGAGAAATGGATGTCCAACCTCTTCTTAAAAGCTTCCAGTGTTGGAGCGTTCATAACTCCTGGAGGCCACTTGCTCCACTTATTCATTGTTCTCACTTTCAGGAACTTTCTCCTTAATTCCAGGTTGCTTCTCTCCTTGTCCTGCCCTCCGGGGCTTTGGAGAACAGCTTGACTCCCTCTTCTCTATGGCAGCCCCTGAGAGATTGGAATGTAGTAGAGTAAAATAGAGTAGAATTCTTTATTGGCCAAGTGTGATTGGACACACCAGGAATTTGTCTTTGGTGCAAATGCTCTCAGTGGACATAAAAGAAAAGATTCATTCGTCAAGAGTTAAGAATCATCAGGTACAACACTTAGTAATAATAGTCATAGGGTACAATAAGCAATCAAATCATACTAGGAAATAGAATGGAATGGAATGGAAGAATGTAAGAATGGAATAGAATAGTACAGAACAGAACAGAACAGAATATTTATTTGTTATTGGCCAAGTGTGATTGGACATACAAGGAATTTGTCTTGGTGCAAATGCTTTCAGTGTATATAGAAGAAAAGATACCTTTGTCTGGAGTCAAGAATCATCAGGTACAACACTTAATAATAATAGTCATAGGCTACAATAAGCGATCAAATCAGATAGATAGATAGATAGATAGATAGATAGATAGATAGATAGATAGATAGATAGATAGATAGATAGATAGATAGATAGATAGGAAAGAAAGAAAGAAAGAGAAAGAAAGAAAGAAAGAAAGAAAGAAAGAAAGAAAGAAAGAAAGAAAGAAAGAAAGAAAGAAAGAAAGAAAGAAAGAAAGAAAGAAAGAAAGAAAGAAAGGAGTTCTTTATTGGCCAAGTGTGATTGGACACACAAAGAATTTATCTTGGTGCAAGTGCTTTCAGTATACATAAAAGAAAAGATACATTCATCAAGAATCATATTAAGTACCGCACTTAATAATAGTCATAGCAATCAAATCATACTAGGAAACAGTCAATATAAATTGTAAGGATACAAGCAACAAAGTTACAGTCCCACAATCACACGTGGGAGGGGATGGGTGATAAGGAGTGATGAGAAGATTCGCAGTAATAGCAGTGCAGATTTTGTAATAGTTGGACAGTGTTGAGGGAATTATTTGTTTAGCAGAGTGATGGCATTGGGGGAAAAAACTCCCCTTGTGTCTAGTTGTTCTGGTGTGCAGGGCTCTGTAGCGTCGTTTGGAGGGAAGGAGTTGAAACAGTCACGCCAACCCTAGTCCTTCTGTTCTGAACTTTTATAGAATATAGAATGACAGAGTTGGAAGGGACCCTGGAGGTCTTCTAGTCCAGCCCCCTGCTCAGGCAGGAGACCCTATGTACCATTTCAGACAAGTGGCTGTGTCCAATGTCTTCTTACAAACCTCCAATGATGGAGCAGCCACAACTTCTGGTGGCAGGCTGTTCCACTGGTTAATTGTCCTCCCTCTTACGAAGTTTCTCCTTAGTTCCAGGTTGCTTCTCTCCTTGATGAGTTTCCATCCGTTGCTTCTCGTCCTGCCTTCAGGGGCTTTGGAAAATGGGTGGAGCCCCTCCCTCTTCTTTGGGGCAGCCCCCCCCCCCAAATACTGGAACCCTGTCAGGGAGCCTCGGACTGCCATTTGCTTTCCTGTTTACCCAAGCCTTGGAGGAGGAGGCTGGGCCCAGATTCCAGCCCTGGGCCTTGGAAACGGGGCTCCTTTCTTCTGAGGGCCGGGGCGTGTTTGGGGTCAGCCAGGCGTCCCGGCTTGGGCCTCCATTTAAGGCCTGGTATCTCGAGGGGCCAACCTCGGCCACTGCAGGATTCCCCATTATGGGAAGGCTTCGACTTGTGACCCCAACGGAGACGACAGTTGTTCAGTCAGTTCGGGCCCATTTTTATCATCTTTCCTGCTGCAGAATCATGGCCGTTCAGTTAGTCACCCAGTCGTTAAGTGAATCGGGCTTCCCCAAGCACTTTCCTTGCTCAGACGGTCGCAAGCAGAGGGGATCGTGCGATCCCAGGATGCGGCCACCTTCATAAATAAGAGTCGGTGGCCGAGCGTCCGAATTTTGATCATGCGACCCCCCAACGGTTGTAAGTGTGAAAAACGGTCGTAACTCCCTTTTTTCAATTCCATTGTAACTTTGAACGGTCACCAAATACATACATACATACATGCATGCATACATACATAAATAACAAATAAAATTAATAAAAATAAATAAATAAATAATAAATAAATAAACAGATAAACAAACAAATAAATAAATAAAGTCTAGGACTACCTGTACAGGAAAATGACAATAAAAGTTAATCCCAATCTCAATCTCAATCTTATCCTAATCCTTGTCTTGTCTAATCTGAATCTGGATCTGGATCTGGATCTGGATCTGGATCTGAATCTGAATCTGAATCTGAATCCCAATCCCAATCCCAACCTCAACCTCAACCTCAATCTCAATCTCAATCTCAATCTTAATCTCTTCCTTGCAGGGGGTCAAGAAACCCTTCACCGAAGTGATTGCAGCCAACATTGGGGATGCTCAAGCCATGGGGCAGAAACCCATCACTTTCTTGCGCCAGGTATGCCCAAGGCCCACATAGACCCAGACAGACTTGGTACCCGGGAAGACGGAACGAGGAACAGAGGGTCTCTGAGCATGTGCAGAAAGCCCACAAACAGCTTGGGTGTGAGACCTGGGGATGGGGGGGAAGTGGGGGGGGGATGTGGAAGCTGCACATCACCCTAATTCCTCCCCCCCCCCAAACAGGTCAGTGCTCTCTGCATGTATCCTGACCTCCTGAATTCCCCTGATTTTCCTGAAGATGCAAAACAGAAAGCTCGGCGGCTCCTGGCCGCATGTGGAGGGCAGAGCATTGGTGAGTGTCTGGGCATCCCTTGAGGGTCCCTGCTTCCCTCTTCCTTTAAAGGGGGCTCCTTGGAAGACCTGCCTGGCAGGAGCCTCACCTGAGCCTCAGAGAGACCCCCAGAAAAACTGGGTCCCTCAGACTAAATTGATTTTCGTCTCCGTGTTGGAGGTACCTGGTCCAGGTTTCTACGGTAGCTGCTGGTCAAGGTGGATCAGATGACTCCTGCAGGCCAGACATGGTCATTTGGAGTAGGGGTCTCCCCAAGCTTGGGCACTTTAAGGCTTGTGGACTTCAACTCCCACAATTCCCCAGCCAGCATAGCTTTAAATGAAGGAGTCTTCAAACTTGGCCAGTTTAAGACTCGTGGACTTCAACTCCCACAATTCCTGAGCTAACATGACTGGAGGAAGAATTCTGGGAGTGGAAGTTCACAAGCCTTTCAGTTGCAAAGTTGGAGACCCCTGATCCAAAGCAAAGCAAGATGCCTTTTTTCAGATGGGGAGGGGGCTTCCCCTGGCCCCCCCTATATGGAGGGCCAGTCCTGAAGTGGGGCAGTCCAAGCAACCGGCTCTTGGGGAGATACAAATAAAGCATCTTCTGCAGTCTTGCAGACGGTTGGATTGAACCCCAAGCCTCGGGTTGTCCTCTTTGACAGGTGTCTGAAGAGGGGCGAGGACGGGGTGAGGGTCCCCCGTATGCATCGCGTGGGATCCCACCAATTACGTCAAGATGACACCATGGCCTCATTTGAGCATGGTATGTTTCCCAGACTTACCTTATTTATAAGATTTATAGGCCACTCAGAGTTCCCTTGAGGTAAGGTGGGTGGCCTATAAATTTTATAAATAGAATAGTAGAATAGGAATAGGATAGAAAATATGGAATGGAATGAAATAGAGTAGAGTAGAAAACAGAACACAACACAAGAGAACAGAACAGAACAGAACAGACAGAATAGGATAGGATAGGATAGAATATAATAGATTGGAATGGAATGGAATAAAATAGAATAGAATTGAATTTTATTGGCCAAGTGTGATTGGACACACAAGGAATTTGTCTTTGATGCAAATGCTCTCAGTGTACATAAAGAAAAAATAAAATACGTTCATATATTTTAAATAAACTAATGAATTCCTGCCCCTCCCTTTATGGCCCCTGCAGACAAAAGCTGCACATCACATAGGGGCTCAGCAGGGCTTCCTCATTCACCCCCGATGCAAATTCCCCTTCCTCTCATTAAACCCCTTCGCCTCCCCCACCCCCAAAGACCAGAGCCATGTCCTCCTCCTAGCCCCACCACCCACTTTCTATTCCTGCCTTCTCCCCCCCCCCCTTTCAGGGGCCTACAGTGCCAGTCCTGGGATCGAGCTCATCCGTCATGATGTGGCCGCTTTCATCCAACGCCGAGATGGGGGAATTCCCTCCGACCCGGAGAACATCTACCTGTCTACGGGGGCCAGCAATGCTGTTGTGGTAAGGAGCCCAAGCCCCGGGGAGCCACTGTGGAAAGGGGGTGGGGGGCAGCTGAATTCGGATGGCACCAAAGGATGGAAGGAAAGAAAGATTTCTTGGGAGTGGGGCGTCACAGGTGCTCACTGAGTTTGGTGATTTTGGTGCAGACTTTTCATGAGCCAACTGGGTAACATCATCCGTGCTAGAAGGAAATTGGGTTTGCAGGGAGGAGGAGGAGGAGGACTGGGAGGTCCCTGCTGCTCTTTCAGCTTGATTGTTTTCTTCCAGACATTTTGTGACCCAACTAGGGAACATCATCAGTGCTAGAAAGAAGTTGGGTTTGCAGAGAAAAAGAATGGGGGAGGGGGCGAAGAGTTGGAGGAAGAGGAGGAGGAGGAAGACTCTGGGGTCCTCGGTGTTTTCTGAGCTTGGTGGTTTTCCCACAGACGTCTCATTACCCTACTAGGGAACATCATCAGTGCTAGAAGGAGTGGGGTTTGTGGGGGGGAGGAGGAGGAGGAGGAGGAAGACTGTGGGGTCCTTGGTGGTTTTCTTGCAGACGTTTCATGACCCAGCTAGGTGCTAACATCATCAGTGCTAGTGATTTTGGTGCAGACCTTTCATGAACCAACTGGGTAACATCATCCGTGCTAGAAGGAAGTTGGGTTTGCAGAGAGAAGGAGAAAGGGGGAGGAGAGAAGGAGGAGGAGGGCTCTGGGGGTCTTTGCTGCTCTGTGTTTTACTCTCTGAGTAAAAAAAAAACAAGCCAGAATATGCAGTCAGAAATGCAAAAACAGGACTAACGTTAGCAGGCGTAATAGAATTGCAACCCAGAATTGCAAACCATCTTCTCTTCCTCCTCCTCTCTTCCTCCATCTCTTCTTCCTCCTCCTCCTCTTCCTCCTCCTCTCTTCCTCCATCTCTTCTTCCTCCTCCTCCTCTCCTCCTCCTGGCAAGGGTGCCACCCTCTGATTGCTCGGCCGCTTCCCAAAAGAGCCTGAGTCACGGGGAGCCCTCTGTGGGGCCTCCCACTAGCCCCCCCCCCATGCCCTCCCCTGGCAGAACCCCATGCCGGGCATGGCAACAACTGCACAAAGCCCCCTTTGTCCCTACTCCTGGCCCTCTCTGTCTCCTGGCAGAAGTGGGGCAGCCAAGGGAGGGAGGTGGCCTTGCCCGGGACCCCCAAGCAGGTGGGGGGGGGGAGACTGAGAGCTGCTAAGCCTGGAGGAGGCTCTCATACGGAGAAGAAGTTGCCGTTCCTGCCTGCCTTGACTGGCACCAGAATGCCTCCCCTCCATTTCCCATTTTATGATGGTTGCAGTGGCACCGTTCTGGCAGTTCAAAGCCGAAGGGGATTCTCCGTCCTCCAGGTCACGGGGTCCCAAAGGTGCCTTTTTTTTTCCAAGAGGCAACTGGATTTTCTGGGTTTTTCTTTGAAGACATTTCGCTTCTCATCCAAGAAGTTTCTTCAATGGGTGGAAAGTAATCCAGGAGGGAAGCAACCTGGAACTAAGCAGGAATTTCCGGGATGTTTAGAACAATTAACCAGTGGAGCAACTCACCTCCAGAACTTGCGAATGCTCCAACACTGGAAGCTTTTAAGAAGAGGTTGGAGAACCATTTGTCTGAAATGGTGTAGGGTTTCCTGCCTAAGCAGGGGGTTGGACTAGAAGACCTCCAAGGTTCCTTCCAACTCTGTTATTCTATTCTATTCTATTCTATTCTATTCTATTCTAATGTTCTATTCTATTCTAACTTCTATTCTAATTTCTATTCTATTCTACTCTATTTATTCTACTCTATTCTTCATTCCACTATTCTATTCTATTCCATTCTGTTCTATTCTGTTATATATGCAATATTTATCCTGTTCTATTCTATTCTATTCTATTCTATTCTATTCTATTCTATTCTATTCTATTCTAATGTTCTATTCTAACTTCTATTCTAACTTCTATTCTAATTTCTATTCTAATTTCTATTCTAGTTTCTATTCTATTCTACTCTATTTATTCTACTCCATTTTTCATTCCACTATTCCATTCTATTCCATTCTGTTCTGTTCTATATCCAATATTTATCCTGTTCTATTCTATTCTATTCTATTCTATTCTATTCTATTCTACTCTATTCTAACCTCTATTCTATTTTATTCATTCTACACTACTCTTCATTCCTCTATTCTATTCTATTCTTTCCTTTATTCTGTTCTGTTCTGTACTGTTCTGTTCCGTTCTATTCCATTCCATTCCATTCTCCCTTCCCTTCATCTATTCTATTCTATTCTATTCTATTCTATTCTATTCTATTCTATTCTATTCTATTCTATTCTATTCTATTCTATTCTATTCTATTCTATTCTATTCTATTCCTATTTCTATTTCTATTTCTATTTCTATTTCTATTTCTATTATTTCTATTTCTATTCTTTATTCTATTCCATTCCATTTAGTTCTGGAGTGACTTTGAGTCTTTTCTTAAAAGCCTCCAGTGATGGAATACCTACAATCTCTGGAGCAAGCTTTTTCAAACTTGGCCACTTTAAGACTTGTGGACTTCAACTCCCAGAATCCCTCAGTCAGCTTTGCTGAGGTTGGAGACCCCTGCTTTGGAGAATAGGTTGACCCCCCCCCTTCTTTGGGGCAGCCCCTCAAATACTGGAACACTATCAGATCCCGCCCCCCCCCAGTCCATTTCCTTGTTGGACTACATCAACCCAAATCCTGCACCCGTCCTGAGCCGCTCTTGGCGTTGCTAAGCCCCCTCTGGGTTTCTTCCGTAGACCATCCTGAAGCTGCTGGTCTCAGGGGAGGGGTCTTCGCGGACCGGCGTGATGATTCCCATCCCCCAATACCCACTCTACTCAGCCACGCTGGCGGAACTCGACGCGCAGCAGATCAACTACTACCTGGATGAGGACAATTGCTGGGCTCTGAACATTGAGGAGCTACGGAGGGCGCTGGGCCAGGCTCGAAAGCGGTGCCAACCGCGGGTGCTGTGCGTCATCAACCCGGGCAATCCCACAGGTATGGTCTCACTGCCAGGCAGCTCAAGAAGGTGCCTCTTAAGACAGAGGTGTCCAACCTTGGCCCCTTTAAGCCTGGCGGACTTCAACTCCCAGAATTCCCCAGCCAGCTGGCTGGGGAATTCTGGGAGTTGAAGTCCGCCAGGCTTAAAGGGGCCAAGGTTGGAGACCCCCTGTCTTAAGACACCATAAATGAGGTTAAGTCATTCATAACATCCACCTTTCGGGCACAGGAGCATGTGGATTTCTCTCCTGGAGGTCAGGGGTGGGATTCGAATTCCTTAACAACTGGTTCTGTGGGCGTGGCCTAATTTGTAGGTGTGGCTTGGTGGTCATGTGACTGAGTGGGCATGGCTTGTATGTAAATATTGTAAACGTTTATGTAAATATTGAATTTTTTATTTTTTTTAAAAAAGCCACTTTTGCCCAAAAGCAGGCCAAAGCAGGCAGGCAGATTGAGTTGCTCGCAGAATCACAGATTCACTCAAGATCTATCTTTCTGCAATCTGCTACCTGAGTCTGTCACATAAAATTTGCTAGCAAGCAAACTCACAAAATTAACTCACAATACACCATGTAAATAAATATTGGATTTTTTTAATCAAAAAAAGAACTTTTACCCAAAATCAGGCAAAGCAGGCAGGCAGATTGAGTTGCTCACAGAATCACAGATTCACTCAGAGATCTATCTTTCTGCCATCTGCCATCTGAGTTTGCACTGAAAGATAGAAGCTTCCGTCCTAAGAGAGGTTCAGCTCTGCTTTTATATTAGCTAGAAAGCAAGAAATACCGGCACAGCTAATAGTTGGAACAGCTGGTAGTGGAGTGGGGGAAAGGAAAAATAGCAACTTACCAAAAATTAGGCGAAGGCACAAGGCAGGCAGATTGGATGGCATGCATGCAGGTACAGTGTGAGTGGGTGGGGAAGGGAGGGACCAGCCGGTAACACGATTTGCCAGTTCTCTGAACTGCACAGAATCATAACAACCGGTTCTATAGGTAGAATCCCACCCCTGCTGGAGGTTCTCCTGAAGCAGTTCTCCTGGGAGGGCCTCCTACAGCGACTCAGTGGCAGCTTGGCAAGGCCTTGCCGGAGTGATGTGGGAGGCTCTTTTCCCAAAACGTGGCACCTGGGGCCACAGTTTCTCCCAGGAAGCGGCACCTGTCTGTGAACCAGGAAGACCCGACATGTTTGGCTCCTATCTCCTGCAGAAGTCAAGGCGTCGTCCTTAGGGAGATCTTAGGCTGGGGAGGGGGCAGTCAATGGAATTAAGAGCAGGGGGGGCCAAACTCAAGGTCTGCAGGCCGAAGACGAAGAGAAAGGAGGGAAGATGGAAAGAGAGGGAGGGAGGAAAAAGAAGGAAAGAGGGGAAGGAAGAAGAAAGGAGAAGGAAGGGAGAAGGGAAAAGAAGAGAAGAGAAGGAAAGAAGGGAGGGAGGGAGGGAAAGAAGGAAGGAAGGAAAGGAAGGAAGCAAGCGGCCCCCCTGTGGCTGACACCCTTGTCGGTTGTCCTGGAAGGGAAGGGGGGCGGTTGGCAGCCCCTCTGCCCTTCTGCCCTGGGGTGAGACGGAGAAGAACCAGGAGGGAGCCCATCAGCGCCAAGTCCAGCGCTGTAAACAACCCCTGAGCCAAGTTCCCTCCAGACTCCTTCCAGGGCCGGCAAGCAAAGGCTGCATTAAGGTCCTCTCCACCCACTAGCAGCTGCTGCCACCCCTGGGGCAGGGCTCACGTGAGTGGGAGGGGCCTTTGGGGGGCCCAATGGGCTCTCTCGGTCTGGGTGTTTCCTTGCAGGCGGTTCATTTCTCCTTTAGGTGACATCATCAGTGGGGGGAGACCCTGAGGTCCTTCCCCAAATAGCACTGATGGGATTGCTTAGACTGGCGATGAAAGGTCTGGTTCTTCTTCTTCTTCTTCTTCTTCTTCTTCTTCTTCTTCTTCTTCTTCTTCTTCTTCTTCTTCTTCTTCTTCTTCTTCTTCTTCTTCTTCTTCTTCTTCTTCTTCTTCTTCTTCTTCTTCTTCTTCTTCTTCTTCTTCTTCTTCTTCTTCTTCTTCTTCTTCTTCTTCTTCTTCTTCTTCTTCTTCTTCTTCTTCTTCTTCTTCTTCTTCTTCTTCTTCTTCTTCTTCTTCTTCTTCTTCTTCTTCTTCTTCTTCTTCTTCTTCTTCTTCTTCTTCTTCTTCTTCTTCTTCTTCTTCTTCTTCTTCTTCTTCTTCTTCTTCTTCTTCTTCTTCTTCTTCTTCTTCTTCTTCCTCCTCCTCCTCCTCCTCCTTCTCCTCCACTTCCTCCTCCCTCCTCCTCTTCTTCTTCCTCCTCCTCCTCCTCCTCTTCTTCTTCCTCCTCTTCCTCCTCCCCTCCCTTCCCCCTCCTCCTTGCAAACTTATTCCCAGCTAGCACCAAGGATGTTACCTAGTTGGGTCATGAAACATTTGCAAGACAACCACCAAGCTCAGAGGGCACCCAGGACCCCACAGTTCTCCCCCTCCTCCTCCTCCTTCCTCACAGCCCACTTCCTTCTAGCACTGATGGTGTTACCTAATTGGGTCATGAAATGTCTGCAAGAAAACCACCAACTCAAAGAGCACTAGACAGCTCCTTTCAACCCTGGGCAACAAATATCCTCCTTTTGGGGGGGCCTTCCTACAGAAGACCTAGTCCTTGGCTGATTGACCCTTAAGTTGACCCCTTGGCTGAGATTGGTTCTTTGGGGAGTCGCTTCCCTTCTCTGTCCCGGCTGGCCTGGAGTCCTCCTCGGGGAGGCCCTGCTTCAGCGAGTCTCTTCCTCCCTCTCCTTCTCCTTCTCCTTCTTCTCCCCGCAGGTCAAGTCCAAAGCCGCAAATGCATCGAAGAGGTCATTCACTTTGCTTGGGAAGAACGTCTCTTCCTCATGGCTGATGAGGTAAAACCTGGGAAGTCTCTCCTGCCCCCCCAAAACAGAGTTCTCCCCCCCAAACTCTTCCCTTTGCCAGGTGGGGCACCTGAGCCAGGAGGAGAAGCATGTCCAGGGTTTCACCGATGCTTCTGGCCCTCTATTCCGCCTCAGTCTCCTTGAGTGGGGTACCCTGTAGATGTTCGGGCTCACAGGGCTCCTCAGATCCAATCAGCATGGTCAGAGATGAGCAGTAGTGGGACCCTACCTTACTCGCTACAGGTTTGGTGGGTGAGCACGCACGTGTGTGTGTGCCCCTAATGTGTCAATCAGCTGAGAGGAGTGACGCTCCCACCCCAGCCATGCACTTTTCAGTCTTTTATCCTCTCAGCTGATGGTTGGAGGCTTTTTCCCTTCCTCTCAGCTGATCATGGAGAGCTTTTTTCCTGAGCTGATCGTGGGTTTTTTTTCCTCAGCTGATCGTGGGAACCTTTTTTTCCTCAGCTGATCGTGTGGACCTTTTTTTCCTCAGCTGATCGTGGGGGGCTTTTCTCCTCAGTTGATCATAGGGTTTTTTTCCTCAGCTGATCGTGGGGACCTTTTTTTCCTCAGCTGATCGTGGGGGGCTTTTCTCCTCAGTTGATCATAGAGTTTTTTTCCTCAGCTGATCGTGGGGACCTTTTTTTTCTCAGCTGATCGTGGGGACCTTTTTTTCCTCAGCTGATCGTGGGGGGCTTTTCTCCTCAGTTGATCATAGGGTTTTTTTCCTCAGCTGATCGTAGGGACCTTTTTTTCCTCAGCTGATCGTGGGGACCTTTTTTTCCTCAGCTGAACGTGGGGGGCTTTTCTCCTCAGTTGATCATAGGTTTTTTTTCCTCAGCTGATCGTGGGAGGCTTTTTTTCCTCAGCTGATCGTGGGGACCTTTTTTTCCTCAGCTGAACGTGGGGGGCTTTTCTCCTCAGTTGATCATAGGGTTTTTTTCCTCAGCTGATCGTGGGGACCTTTTTTTCCTCAGCTGATCGTGGGGACCTTTTTTTCCTCAGCTGAACGTGGGGGGCTTTTTTTCCTCAGCTGAACGTGGGGGGCTTTTCTCCTCAGTTGATCATAGGTTTTTTTTCCTCAGCTGATCGTGGGAGGCTTTTTTTCCTCAGCTGATCGTGGGGACCTTTTTTTCCTCAGCTGAACGTGGGGGGCTTTTCTCCTCAGTTGATCATAGGGTTTTTTTCCTCAGCTGATCGTGGGGACCTTTTTTTCCTCAGCTGATCGTGGGGACCTTTTTTTCCTCAGCTGAACGTGGGGGGCTTTTCTCCTCAGTTGATCATAGGGTTTTTTTCCTCAGCTGATCGTGGGAACCTTTTTTTCCTCAGCTGAACGTGGGGGGCTTTTCTCCTCAGTTGATCATAGGGTTTTTTTCCTCAGCTGATCGTGGGAACCTTTTTTTCCTCAGCTGATCGTGGGGACCTTTTTTTCCTCAGCTGATCGTGGGGACCTTTTTTTCCTCAGCTGAACGTGGGGGGCTTTTCTCCTCAGTTGATCATAGGGTTTTTTTCCTCAGCTGATCGTGGGGACTTTTTTTCCTCAGCTGAACGTGGGGGGCTTTTCTCCTCAGTTGATTATAGGGTTTTTTTCCTCAGCTGATTGTGGGGACCTTTTTTTCCTCAGCTGATCGTGGGGGGCTTTTCTCCTCAGTTGATCATAGGGTTTTTTTCCTCAGCTGATCGTGGGAACCTTTTTTTCCTCAGCTGATCGTGGGGACCTTTTTTTCCTCAGCTGAACGTGGGGGGCTTTTCTCCTCAGTTGATTATAGGGTTTTTTTCCTCAGCTGATTGTGGGGACCTTTTTTTCCTCAGCTGATTGTGGGGGGCTTTTCTCCTCAGTTGATCATAGGGTTTTTTTCCTCAGCTGATCGTGGGAGGCTTTTTTTCCTCAGCTGATCGTGGGAGGCTTTTTTTCCTCAACTGATCGTGGGAGGCTTTTTTTCCTCAGCTGATCGTGGGAGGCTTTTTTTCCTCAGCTCATTTTTTTTTACTACC